>OX381706.1:44165447-44765447 GCA_947462335.1 Harmothoe impar | reverse complement strand
CTAACAGAATATGGGACATCACTGTCATTTCAATACAGTGCCTAAACAATAGTTATAATGGTATTTTGTGTAATTATCTCATTTATCCCAGTATTTTCCCGTCCATCTATATAACCAATAATGAATGGCTAACAGGCACACAAGGGGTTGTATCGCTGGATAACGCCCACTAAAAAGCACGATCAGAGCCCCAATCGTATAATAACCACCTATACCTAACTCTATGCTCAATATGGTTCCATGCCAAATTTGGTACCATGTCCAATCAGCAATAGCATCTTAGTGTCAAGACTTCAGAGCTAATCATTAGGAATCAGTCTATGAGAGCCTTATAAAATGCTTCATGACACTTTGTAATGCCAGTCCATGAGAAGAAGTTACTCTAGGATGGCTACAGAGCAAACCTTACAGCTGTTTATCTATATATTTTTCTGAAAACCTCCTCATGAACCAAACTGCCACCTGGTGTGATAAAACTAAACATCAGTTAAATGAAGCTTCACCATAAAAAAATAAACTGTGTTTCACTTTAAAATAAACTGTGTTTCACTGTGCTGAATTACGGATATTCAAAGTAAAATTGATCGATTTTACATTGCCCCACTGTAATAATATATAATGATGATCCGCCGTCAAATTTTACATTGATTTTCTGTATATTCAACAGAATATTTTACAAGACAAAGCTTCACCGTAAATGAATAAACTGTGTTTCACTGTACTGGATTACAGATATTCACAGTAAAATTGATTGACTTAACATTGCCTCACCGTAATCCCATTTACGATGATCCACCGTAAAGTTTTGCATTGATTCTCCGTATATTCAACGGAATATTTTTACAGTGTAGGATGGACACACAAAGAAGGTCAATTCAAGGAATGTTTCCGTCTTAGATAGCGAAAGGAAAAACAGCAAATGTATTTTAGGTTTATCATTGATAATGTAGTAGTTTGCCAATATTCACTTTACCCTTTAGCAGTGTGCCTTACGATGTAGCCCATGATGACACATCATTGATGGTGGGTATTCATTTTAGAAACAATCAAAATGAAATCGCGACTTGAATTGTAGTTGTATTGTATCTAAGCGTTTCTCCTACCTCAGACGGATTTGAGTATTATTGCTTGTCCAAGATATTACCGAGATGCATTGATTGTTGGCTGTATGTGCTGTTTAAGGGATAATAACCTTAGAGGTGTGCCGCCTCCAATCGGCCACGCCCCCTACACGATGTCAGTGCTAAGTGTTTACCCCAGTAGCCACATTTCCATATTCATAACCACCGCCATGTTAGTAGGTCTGACCCTGCATGATGCCCCATGAGGGAGGCTATTCTTAGAAACACTTCCAGCCGGTCTTATTAAATCAATGAGCATGTCAGCCACCAAACAAACCCCTCCAGACCCACCACCCCACTACACCATGTTCCTAGCCACCCCTTCTCCTCTCCACCCCAACCCCTCTCCACCCCTACCCCGCCAGCCCTATCCCCATCCCACAGGCCGCTCCATACCCCTCCCCATCCACTGCGCTCCTTGTCAGGCCAATTGTCTGGCCGCTAATCTCACCCTCCACTCGTCTCCCTGTCCTCCTACTTTAGACTGAGACAGTTCAGGGGCGGATCTGGGCCGAAGTTTTCTGATATGATGCTTTTGGGGGATTTAAAAAATATGCTCCGCCCCCCCCCTTTTTTCAAAATCATGTATCCGCCCCTAGACCCCCCATTCCTTCACGACTTTTCCAGGGTAGGTTTGCACATCTAAAGCGTACTGGACTTCATATCCTCACTCATTGGTACTGCCAATGGGGCATACATGTACTTTGACTATGACTGTGTCTTGTCATCCTCACACCATGCCAATTTATTGTTGTAAATAATCTAGCCCTTTTCTCGGTAAGTCTGTGGGGGCGGGATGTCTACCTCATTGCTCTGATCACCACCACCTCCCCGCAAGAAACCTTTGCTGTTATCTATGATGAAACATATATATACCACCCAACCCACTATACTGCCAAAACACTAGGTCCTAACCAATCTTAGACTCCTCTCCCCCCAACATAATACAAGCAGGCTAATCTATATGCCAATCATTTCCAGCACAAATCCACCGCCATTCAGAGTGAATCCATTAGTATTCAACTCACGTGTGCCCCTCGCCAGTCCTGCATGTGTTTCTTACAGTCATAGTCAACCCCTCACCGCAGATTCCATTTCTTCCGACAACACTTGTTCAACATCTGACAACCCTTGTTCAACATCTGAGATTCTCCCTCGGTCTCAATGGCTTTCTCACATCTTGCCAACGATATTACACTCACAATTTTCCACCCCGCTCCCCTCATTCCTTCTATCGCTGTTTGTGTATGTCTAACTTTTCCTTCCTATCCTTTTATGTCTGTCTGTCTCTGTCTCGATCCCTGTCTCTCTTTGTCTCTCTTCATCGGTCGCCCTCTCTGTATTTATGCCTCTATCTGTCTGCCTGTCTCCACCATCCCATGATTTTAGAAAGCAGTCCACCTATCAGACCTAGAAGCATGGCGTCTCTAAACGTCTCCACTTCAGAACACATGGCCCTCCTCACAGAAGAACAAAGCTGTCTGTAACTGCTTTGGCACTTTGAGGGTAGAATTGGTCAGAAGATGTGGACTTCTGCATGGTTAGCAGATAGGACGTGTGTTTCATCAGATAAGGGGACATCTGTGGGGCCAGATAACAGGCACTGCTGGGTAGGTAGGTGGAGGCTTTGGGGTGCTTGGGGCTAACCCTTTAAGGATTGCCTGATTAGCTAATACCTCAGCGCATTGCCCGTGTACCGGTGTGCATTTTTCTATCATTGCATTGGTACATCATGCTGACCATTTGGGAGTGTACCTAAACCATGATACATGAATGCAGCACCAGTGACTTGAAAACAAGGCATAGTATATTAAAGTACTACGCTGCTCTTAAATAGGTATGGTATTATTGATCTAACATGGAAAGGGAGGTCGAAGTGCTGTCATATTGCGGAAAGCTAGCTGGTGATACTTCTGTGACACTTTTCGGCCAATACACTAGGTCCCTGGTTAGACACCCCAGAAATTACTGCTATCGATCTCACTGCATAATGCCAAATTTCCGTCTGATCGGATCAAGCTTGTATTGGACAGGGTATATAAATCCCTTTCCCCATTTCATAAATTTGATCGCTAAAATGAGGGTAAAAACTTTGATTGTGAAAGTCTAGATTGCCTGAAACGCCGTACGTTAAAATACTCAAACAAACAACCAAATCCATTTTACTGCCCGGTCCACACTGAGGAGACTTCCAGGCGGGCCCTTGTGTGCCCTCTGGTGGATGTAAAGGAGAACTAGCTGTATGAAAGGGACAAAGAGGCAGGGTTGTAGCAGTCCCCTCTGTCCCAATCCTTTTATGAAAATGTGTAGCTATATAGATCCAATAACGCCCACGCAGTCTGCCTGCATGGTACCTCTACTTGCCTTCATCCCTGAAGGATGACATGATGCCTCCTGTTATAATCCTCATGATGCACCAACACCGGCCAAGGACTCGCCAGCGCTGCATTGGTGCATCATGTTGAACTTGAAGTGTATCGTCCATGATGCATGATTGCAGCACCGGCGATCTACCTTCTGGTACCAGCGTCACGACAATAAATCTATGTATGCTGCCCTCAAAGGGCTGGATGTGTCACCGCTAGCCTCTACATCAATAGCTCTATGTAGCCACATCCCTTTTTACCAACACATTCCCAATAACGCCCTTAGACAGAGCGCACCCTGTGGGCACAGGGAAATTGATTCAACACTAACTCAATGTTGACAACCAAGAACATTGCTTAAGTTTAGTTAGCTTTGAAAGTTATCAGCTGGTTATGTTAACAGATTATCTATGAACCAATGTTGATATATTGAATCAACTCTGAAATGAAACGAAAATGAATACCGTAATTCAACACTAACATCTTCATGTTGATTCAATGTTAAAATATTCAAGATGCATTGATCAGTACTGACGAGGCTGATTGACTAAATCTTGATATTGATGAGTATGTGCCCACTGGTCAGACTGACAGGAAATGCCAGAGGATTAGGCCTAATAACCCTTTATGGTTAACTGGTAAGCCTTTGTATGGAAACCCCTTTAGACTTCGTACAGGTCATTTACAACCTATAACCAATGCCCAAACCAACTATGGAAATGTTTTACCATACCATATTGAAACTACAGCTTTCCACAAAAAGTGAATCTTTACACTGAAAATGACAGTGTTTTGTCTTATTTACATGGATAATCTGCTAAGAATGGTGTATGGACTCTTCACTGGACCGAGTCATGAGTTGGGGACATACCCATCCTATGATATGGCAGAATAACAGAGTGGACTGCTGTTGTGTTTCTATGGTAGAATGGAAAATGAATATCTAACCCATCATCCAATTGGGACAATCTAAAGTATAGCCATGGACCATTGTAGATGTCATCTGACACTTGCCTGGTTCGCTCATTTTGGCAGCATGCATTAGAGCCTGCTTCTAAATCAAAGGGTCCATTCAAGCCTCTCTTAGTCAGTATGATTCTAAACGTTCTGAAGTGTGAACAAGGGGGACTTAGTGAGGTTTAAAGGTCCTAAGAATGTTCGGTTATGTTCTAAGGGTTCTGAAAATGGTCGCAGGTTTCTGCCACCATCGCCCAATCATCATTAAGGACAGCATTGGGCAGAGATGAATCATAGGATTTATTCAGGGAGGCATTGACTCTGTAGTGTAGGTCTAGCATGATGTGTAAATGCAGCACTGTATTTATTAATCATGACGACAACATGTCTTGGGTACTTAATGTACTTTACCTCTCTCAAAGTGTTTTGATCTACATTTTTCTGTCAAGACATCCGAACGGTTCCCGTTATTGGAGGATTACTGAAGGACTTCAAACATCTCTTGCCCTGCTCAACCCTCCCAATTTCCATAAGTCAATCGGAGACTGACTGGGCACTCGTCTAGACACCCTCATCACTCTACCATACCAAGTGGGTCAGCCACTCAGGCCCTGGTATGGAGGGACGACAGTAGATTAGTGGCTGCCAACTCCTAACTCTAAATTTCAAGTTGGAGGTTGGTTGGTTGAGGAATTAAATCTCCCCCGTTGGTGGTTAAGTAGGGTATAGCAACTGTTACATCATCCTGTACATTCTCCTTGGCATTAATAGCTTTGATGAGAAAATGTATTCATTTGGGGGCAGTAAACATCCTTTCTCAAAAGCTGAGTTAATCTCTAATAATTTCAAATTCATTCTCTCTCTTTCTCTGCCTGACTACATTCCCCCTCTCTCACTCCCTCTCCGCTATGTTTCCCCAACGCTCTCACACTCGCATTGTTTAGGTAAAATTGTATTTACTCTATCAATTTTACCTTGATACAGGGGGGTGGGGAGTTAGCTCAGAGGTAGAGCATTCGTCTGGCACCCACAAGAACGTGGGTTCGAGACTCAGCAGCGCCCTGCTGATTGAGCTGCGACCTCCCCCCTGCTGTGGTAGACTTACAGCATATCAAAGGCCTGTCCATCTCACACTGTGCTTATGTAGTGTGGGATGTAAAAGAACCATTGTCTCGGTAAAAGTGTAGGGACGTGCTTTCTATCTTCAGTCACCTCATAGATTCGATCACCATCACCGCCCTTGAAATGACCATAGCTGTTAACTAGGGCGTAAAGCAACCCAACAACCAACCAACCAACCTTGATACAGATTGCACCGAGGTGTCAAAAATCCCTTATTCTTAAACACATACATGTAATCCTTAATAAAAACACTTTAGAAGGACTGAACTTGAGCGTTTCATAGTGGCCTGGAATCCACAGTTGTACATATGTTATCGTTAGAAAATCCCTTAAATAACATTTATAAACATCTGGTAGGTGGTATCTCACTCACTCTCGCGCACTTCCTTTCTCACTCCTACTCTGTCTGTCTGTCTCTGTCTCTGTCACTCCCTCACTCTCTTTCGTGTCCCTTCCCCGGACTCACTCTACCCGTTCGGCCCATGCCAGCCCCCATTGAGACGCTCCTTGGCCGGTGCCTGTGCCACACCCAGTTCTCCTGGAGGGCCCTCTGTCAGACGCATGTTATTGGCGCAGGGTGGAGGGGGCAGTCAACAGCCGCACAAGGAGCTCCTGGAAGTCGGAGCTGACTGAGGCTGGCGACAGAGTCAGGCAACTCCCCGTCACCTCTTACACAGAGTCAGGCAACTCCCCGTCACCTCTTACACAGAGTCAGGCAACTCCCCGTAACCTCTTACACAGAGTCAGACAACTCCCCGTAACCTCTTACACAGGGTCAGCCGCACAAGGAGCTCCTGGAAGTCGGAGCTGACTGAGGCTGGCGACAGAGTCAGGCAACTCCCCGTCACCTCTTACACAGAGTCAGGCAACTCCCCGTCACCTCTTACACAGAGTCAGGCAACTCCCTGTCACCTCTCACACAGAGTCAGACAAATCTCTGTCACCTCTCACACAGAGTCAGGCAACTCTCTGTCACCTCTTACACAGGGTCAGACAACTCCCTGTCACCTCTCACACAGAGTCAGACAAATCTCTGTCACCTCTCACACAGAGTCAGACAACTCTCTGTCACCTCTCACACAGAGTCAGACAGCTCTCTGTCACCTCTCACACAGAGTCAGACGACTCTCTGTCACCTCTCACACAGAGTCAGACAACTCTCTGTCACCCCTAACACAGAGTCAGACAACTCCCTGTCACCTCTCACACAGAGTCATGGAACTCTCTGTCACCTCTCACACAGAGTTGGACAACTCACTGTTACCTCCATCATACAAAGTCAGGCAACTCGCAATCAATTCTCACAGCAGACTCAGGGCTTTTCACAACAGAGTCATGCGCTCACAGCAGACTCCCACAACAGAGTCAGGGAACTCTTATGCTGGAGTGATATAAGTCTTAAAACATAGTTACACTGACTGCCATTACAGAGTCGGAATCCCAAGATTGAACTGCATAAGTGGGGTATAGAGTACACTGTAAAAAGTTGTTGTTCGTGAACAGCAATATGTGCTGTAACTATACAGTACTTTAGCTGTAAAAGGTAATACAGCAACTTTTGCTGTACACATACAATTCTGTTACTGTAGATGCAGGTTCGAATCCCATAACCAGCAACCAGAGGGAGAGAGAGCAGAGAGGTTGGAGGGAGTACCATACTACACAGCTCAAATATGACCTGATCTTTTCAAAAGCCTATTGATGCAGGCTACATATAAGTGATTGCCCCTCTAGCTCAGTTGGTAGAGCCGTGGGAGATGTAGTCTGAGGGTCAGCAGTTCCAGTCCCGGCAGGAAACTCTCACACAAACTACATTTCTCCTGATGCAATTCTAAAGTATAATATATTTTGGTACACTGAAATGTTACTATTGAAAATATGCAGAGGATAAGACCAATGTACATATCTCAACAATCTGCATGAAAGATAGTAAAATTTACTTTGAAAAACATCTATAGGCCATCAAGATTACACTCCAACTAATGGTAGTTCAGTCCTTATTAGTACATTATTGCAATAGGGTAATTTTCATATTAACCCATAAGACATGAAAAGTCTAGTTCTTAGATTGTCCCCAGGGATCCTGTGTTGACCTCATTACCATTCACACATAAGTAGGAGGTGTTTCATTGCACCTGACATGGATTCACTGGTGTAGTGGTCATGGTTCAGGACTATGGATTGGGGTTCAAATCTCCAAGATGTTGAATATGTGAGCCTTTTTAGAACTCAGGTCTGCGTCTACAGTAGATTCTACTGTAGGTCTACAGCAGAATTTACTGGAACCAAAGTTGCCCCCAATAGTTGCTGTACAGGAACACTACTTAGTTCTAACAGTGTAGGACTGGAGTCAAATAGGCCAAGAGTTGAGATCGGATGTGCAGACAAGCTATACTCTTTCTGTGTGGTGGAATTTAGTACTTCTCATAATAATTATGGTTATGAGTTCATTTGTTCTTTCAAATAAAACACACAATTAGACATTGAGGTGCTAACTATACACGAGTTTTCCAAAAGAGCAGCATAGAGAAATGTCCATGAAACGGATTTCCTAAGTCTTACCCCCCTTTTTTATTTATATTTTTCAAAATCAAATGAATCCGCATCAGATACAAACAGATCTCCAAAGATTATATTTCGAGTAACCCTACTTGAGGCGCCCCCCCCCCCCCCTCCCACACACACACACCTCACCCGGCAGACCGAGCTGCTCGTACGGCGCGTATTGACGGAACGTGCCGCATCCCGCAGCACAGCGGCTATAAATAGACGAGGCGTGCTAAAAATAGCTCTCATCTACCCACACTGGGAACGTCTGCAGGGTGTGGGGATGGGGTAAAATGGGGAGGGTGCAAAAGGGGGGCACACCGGGGTATACTATAGATCTCTACCCGGGATCTGCTACCACCTGCCACTATACCATATAGAAGAAAGCATGCTTATATTGATTGATAGATACTGTCAGACGCACATATATGAGGGTGAAGAGTGGTGGGGCGTCCGAGTGGGCAGGGAGGTGGTGGTGGTGGCGGGGGGTGGACTGGTTTGTTGCTGATCTTGCATAACAGGGATGTAGAGACCCTCAAGGCAGCAGGGAGGGGAAATATGGAGAACCAACACTTTCACGTCTATATGTACAACAGAGAAGTTTGAAATAACATGTTGCGATTTTTTGCGGAAAAAATCATTTAACACTGCAAATGTGTATCATTTGCCTATCCAAACTCATATATTAATACGGTAGTATGTATCCTGTTGGTTTGGTGCCTCTATTCTATACTATAGTGTAGGATACACCACTGAAGAGGGGTTTAGATGGGGGGGGGGGGGGCAATGATCCTTGTCGATTTAAATAAATTCCCATATCACTATCTTAATTTATATTCCAGTCCTTGTCGATAGAGCCCATGTCGCCTCTTGGTTTTAAGGAATGCTCATGTCCCTTGTGACTATATCTATTTCTTCCTGTCCTTGTCACTGGAACTGCGTACATAGTGTTGCTTAAACGGCCCACCATACAGTATAAGTCGCACTTGGAGGTGGAAAAGGGCAGAACCAGCACGTCCCGATAAAATTGGATAGTCGGTGTGGGGCAGGCTGAAAAAGCAATCAACAGTGCGGTCCTGCCCCCCCCCCCCCTGCCACCTCCTGTAAACCTGCACACATACTGCCTCCACCTGCTCCAGTCCCAGCCTCTCACCAATCTTAATGCTGCTTGGTTAAGCCTGTCACTGAGTATAACACGGACTTTAGTGGTCCTTTCATTGCAGTTTTGTGCTTCAATTTACCATAGCCAATTGTCAGCATGATGAATGGATGCAACGCCAGTGAGTAACTCGCTCCGGGTCTTATTCGTGCATCGAGCCGTTCCTATGCGTTTGGTGCTGCATCATACCCTCCAAAAATGTCATAACGATGCACCAAAGCATAGGCAGGGATCACCGACGCTGTAGTGAGGTCTTACTATTAGTACATCACAATATATATGGATCAATTGCCCTAGTGAGTTAGGCCAAATAAAAAAAAAAGGTTTGTTTCAGGTTACCCGACCCTACCTAGCAAAACAGGGCCGACCCTAGAAATCTTTATGCAATTTTGAAAAAAAAATTATATTTTGGGTCATTTCGGGGCTATTTAAGGGTCGATCTGATAGTTCACGAGTCGAGGCGGTCGTCGGCGAGTCGGCATTGTAGTTCGTGAGTCGATTTCTGGGTACTTTTCAGGCTAAAGTAAAAAAATAATAATAAAAAAAAAAATCCGACCTACTTACCCTAGATTTTCAGACCATGTAACCTGAAACACACCTTTTTCTTTTTTTGGCCTTAGGGTCAGCGTGTAAGGGGAATTTGCTGCTTGTCAGGATTGCGCCGGGTATGCCGTAAAAGGTCCTTGTGTGCCCCTGGTATACTGGTAGATGTTAAGGAGGACTAAATAAGTCCCCTATTATCGACCACCTCTTGTATGTCTTCGCTGGTACCACGCAGTAACATTGTTTATCCGCCTGCATAGACCACCGGAAATCAGCACACAGGAAGTCAACAACTAGAGAACAAGAAAAACAAGTCTCTGGTCTGAGTCAATGATGGCAATCATGGCAGTTTTAAACCTTAGCCTTCTCCCAATCAACTGCACCGGGAACATGTTATTACCTCGTTCACTAAAGCCTGAAACACAAAACAAATCTACTTAGACACAGGCCAGAAAAGTAGACACTATCGACATTTCCAACCGTCGGTACTATCCAGAACTGTTTGCACTTATTAATGACAGTTCTAAGCTAATCTAACTTTTCAATCAACGTGATTTTTTAAAATGAAAGTACACATTGTCAATAACTGCCCCTGAAGATATTTCCCTTCGGATATTTGGCTTAAGCAATTTACAATTCAAACTTCCCTTAATTACGTAAAGCGGGAAGCCAGTAGCGAGCTAATATGTTGGTACACATCCACCAGTGGTGGTCTTCCAGATATATTGCGCTTATTATAGGCTATACTCACAGCAGAATGTCTAAAAAAGATAACCTCACCCACAGCTGGCTCTCACCAAAGTTACCCCCTAAATGATATAAAAGAGACAGAAACAACAAGACCAAGACAATCGATTACCCCACAAGATAAATGAAATCCTGTATATATCGTAATTCACCATGTATGGCCTGAGCCGTTTCCGCAGAATCTCCCATGATTCCTGTCTACCAACCTCCCAACTAGTTATAGATAGATACAGATGGATTTAGATAGATCTAGATAGATCTCTTGTCTGGCCCTGTCTGTGGGACTGGGTATATAGAAAATGCTTTCTATCCTCTGCAGAGAGTAAGGGACCACCTCTGGTAGCGGTTTTCTCCTTCGTCTCTTTTATCCTGTATAGATACAGTCACGGCTGTATTGGGCAAGCGCCATTCAAAATTCATGTCCAGATTTGATCACAGCTGTAGTCAGCTGGTATTGGGCAGGCAGCATTATAAATCCCTGTCCTCATTTCAGAGATTCGATCACCAAAATGAGCGAAAAGCTTTGCCAGCAGGGTTCTGGAAGTCTAGATGGGGCAGAAAGTGCCCGCCGGTTGTAAACTATTCTGAAACTAACATATGTTAGAAGGCACCGATCCCATCAGCCATGATGGATGTCTAAGTGCATGGCGGAAGGACATATTGGTGACATAGAAGGCGTGTGGTGTACATGCGAGTGAATGAGTGAGGGAGTGAGTGAGTGAGTGAGGGAGGGGGTGAGGGAGTGAGTGAGTGAGTGAGTGAGTGAGTGAGTGAGTGAGTGAGTGAGTGAGTGAGTGAGTGAGTGAGTGAGTAAGTGAGTGAGTCACTAGTGGGACCCTTGATGGGATGGGGGGGGGTCCCTATGTCCCATGTCGATCTTAAGAAATAATCATGTCGCCATACCGATTTTAAGAAATGGCCATGTCACCATATTGATTTAAAGAAATGTCCCTATCTATTTTTTCCTCCTGTCCCATGTCCTGATGTCACTAAGCTACCCCTAAATGGTCCATGTCGCCGTCTCAAATTCAGGGGTCTAGGGCCATATCACATGTAGTTATTGCTATAGCTCACCAGAGGAAATCAGCCTCGTCTAAAATAAATAAGGCCCCTGCAAGGGATAATCCATGACTGTGTGATAAGTGTCCGTGTTCCGTGGTCCGTGTGTTAAAGACTAATGTATTAGCTTAGACTAGAAACTGTTAGAATGGATCCCTTTTAGTGGCAGTCAAACCGTTTATTTTGGCGGCAAATGAGAGCAGTATGTGTGTGTTTCGTTTTTGGTGCAGACAACTTTGCACATTGACACACATTACTGGTTATGACACGGTGCCATTACTTGTTCGGCCCCCCTGTGTAGCCGATCACAGAGTTCCTTACACTTTTTGAACTGTTCCATATCAGCCGTCGATAGGTAAGACGTGTGTTGGTACCTTCCTCTAGTGGCGGACATGACTGTAAGACAGTTCACACCCGCACTGAGCCAGGTCCAGGGGCCTACAGCACACTCCATAGACAGTGCACAGCCCTTATCATTAGAGCAATTTGTGACAACTAGGGCTGGGTTATTCAGCCGCCGAAGCAGGCCTAATCCTCCATGGTTGTCAGCCCTGGTACCGAGCCTCATAGTTCTGTCCTGCAGGTACCACAGCGTATCAGGGCCTGACTGCAGTCTGTTACAGCGTAACCGGCGCCATTTTGAGCTGCAGTTAATTCCCTCTCTGCCCTGGCTGCGTTTAGCTTGTAGGTATGATTGCCATGTTGCTGTCACCATGCGAGTCCACTCGATAGGGATGCATAGCTGCATCATGGCGATAAAGGGTAGAGTACTATGCAGCCTTTAAAGGGTTACAACAGTACGTATGATGACCTGCTATAACGAGTCTATTAGATGCGTCCACGATGGGGATTCTTTGCAGTGTTTCTTGATTTGAGTATGAGATGCCTTAAGTGTGTGTAAAAAACTCAAATTAAATATAATATTTTTGCAATGATAGAACGCCCACGTATCAGCTGGAATGCTTCTGAAACGAGCAATTAGGAAGATAAGTCTCATAATAAACAGAATAAATGATTTCTACTACACTATAAGATAAATCTATTATCATCATGGATGCCACATGAAACCGTTCATTTGAAAACACTAGAGTGTCCAAATCTCATTAGTAAGCTCTGTTATAGGTTTTCTGTAATTTGTGACGCGCTGTCAGATAACACTGCGCTGCTCTTCATAGCTTACTCGTTCCTCTACCCCAAACTTCTAGTTCACACCAGACGTGGTCAGAGTGTGTATTGTAATACTTTGGGTAGCATCTGTAATACGCCTGTTTTAACTTAACTTACATGTATTTGGAAATTCTGTGATTTATATAGTGATGTTTCTTTAGACCAAAAACAAGAACAACTCCTGCTTCGTGACTACCCTTTAAGACCATACCAATGCCAGCATCCCTGCAGCAGACATACCATCATACATACACCGACAAAAACACTCGTAAATAGAAATAAGTCACATTAATAATCATTCTTATGATAAAGCTTCTCAGCCTAAATCTCGAAAAAGCACTTGACCTTTCCTGGGAATGGGACTGCTTCGTTAACCCATCCGATAATATGGTATACTCATTTTAGCTTGTTCTTACGCTTTGGAGTCCGAGCTCCCTTAATGTAACCGCCATCTCCCCTAAGTGAAAAAAGTTAAAACTGTTCTTGGTGTGCCTTTTGGTGGAGACAGAGGCATATATTAGAATTGTGCTAGTGCATGGAGATGTATGGAGAACTGGAGACCCATTTCTCTTAATGATGCACCAAGCTATCGCTAGTTATATTAGTCCAATCTGCCGGAATTGAGGTAATATGCGCAGAAGTCACTGTCGGCGGCCATAATAGCCGCCTGTACTTCACCTATTAACCCTTACAGGACAGCATACTGCTTTGTGGTCATCGTGATGCGTAATTTCTGTGCTGGCAAGAATTCTGCAGTGCTACACGTATGCATAATTCTACAGCCGCAGGGCCATGATATACACCCTCCCCCCTCCCTGAGGCTTGGCACGATGTCCAGATGCAGCACTATGCAGAACATGAAACATCTAGGCGTTAAGTGGTCATTAACTAGTTAAGTATGTTAGGAGAACAGTACATCTAGTGAACTTGCTGATAAATTGCAGTCACTGACCGAGGTGAGACTGGACAGTAATGTTGAAAAATGTTTTAACGGTGTGAATATGGTACATAAAAAGCACACATAGAAGCTGAGTGGGAAAAGTGAGGTTCTGTACGACTCCAATGTGGTAGATTACTACAGATTACCATAATTCAACATTTCTATGTGAGAGATCCAGCCTGGACCAAATCGCCATGTCCATATACTACTTCTATAACTATGACTAGCACTACCGCGGACTTCTACCATGGTAGGTGACGGACCGCCACACCATGTGTAGCACTGGTTTACACACACCGGGGACGTGGGGAACGGGCAGTGTCCACCTCCACCTTGTATTTGTTAACTTTATGCAAGTTGTATTTGCAACTATTTATCACGATAATATCTATGCATGGATACTGGTCACAACGCCCGTCACAAAGCCCCAACTCGGTATACTACTTACATGGGCGGCTTAGTGAAGCCTTTATATGTAGTACGCGAATTATCACATGGTGGCTTCAAATTGATTAAATGCCTTGCCTTTTTGTCATCCTGGTGCTTGAGCTCACTACTGCTCCATTCATGCCGACCCAAAAGATCGGGATGATGCAAATATGCAGTGCGGTGAATAATTGGTTGGCGCCCATTAGTGCACCCTTACATACATAAACCGGGGGGGGGGGGGGATTACCCGGTCCTTAAAGGATTAAGTACCGATGGATAAGAGCAAAAGTATTATAATATCTATGTGCCTGGTGTAGGGGTACACAATCGCCTAATGTATAAACCATTACCCTTGGCTCAATGGTGAGCCTTGGGGAACTGCCAACAGAGAAACAAAACGGTCACCATCAACAGTTTCAACTGTCAACGATAGGAGATTTCCCCATCATTGGCAGTTTTAATGTCAATCAATTTGTTGTTGTCTGCCAGTGGATCTAGCGTTTCGTTCATAAAAAGCGGTAGAAATGTAAGAGAGGAGGGGGGAAAGTGATAATGATGATAAATAGCTGTATTCTACCCCTATATAAGAAAAAAAAGGTACGTAAGAAAAACATAGACCGCTGATCTTCTCTACAGGGTAGCGCGGTTTTTAATGAAAATCCGTAAGGTAAAATTACATCTTCGAGCTACCTTTGTAAATTATACCGAGGTGTCTCTAATTGGTACTCCTGAGGCACATAAAAAGTCTCTTATACGGCCTGAATTAGTGAGAAGTGCACTTAATGATCTCTCCTGGGATCCAGCCATATCCAGATCAGACACATAGATACCGGCATAAATTTACCCGGATAACGCCTCTTGTGTCAAAGCTTCCAGTTCGCTTGTCGTGTTGCACTCTTAGATGCTATGTCAACGAGTAACTCACCGGTGCTGAAGAGGGACGATATTTTGGAGTGTGTATGTAATAGCCCCACAGGGTCGGTAAGATGCAGCTGCTGTATACATTCATTCTGACAACAAAAGAAACATTGAGCATAAGATAAATGAATATATAAATTTCTCTCTCTCATCTTTATTCCTCCCTGTTTACCTCCTCACACCATCATATGATATGATCCCCATCCCCAGTACTCCCACACCTGTTACCTCATCACTTCACGTGCTCGGCCCCTGTCATCTACATTCATCCTTTCTATAGTATAAACTGTATACAACATCCAGCGTTCACCTTTACCATCCACGATCACCCTCACATAATACTTACCTTGACCCCTCTGTTACATTTGACCCCACATTGACGTCACGGTCTCACCCACCTTTACCTCACACTACATTGACCTCACTCCGAATAGACCTTCAACCACATTGACCTTCATCCCGATTGACCTTAAAACACATTTGACCTTCACCTCCACACTGACCTTGACCCTCACTGACCTGTCTCTGTTTTCTTCCCACTACTTTAGGTGCACCCAAAGGAGGATCAGGCTGTAAGTGTTTGATATACAGCTACCCTCCTTAGTCAGCTTCACAGTGCTTGTGTATCAGTGATATCGTACAGAGAACTCGTCTATGTAAACTCTCAACAGGATTGTGAGCAGTCACGAAGAAAGGATGCCCCGCGCAGGGTGCATGTGCGCATCAGCAATTTTTTGTGGCTGCTCATACTGTTCTTACCTTTGCTCCCACTTGTTCCCAGTCCGGGCAGCTTGAGAGTAGAATGGATGATTGATTGATTTCTGTATGACAATAATTATTGACCCACTGTGAAAAACTAAGACAAAGGACTTCGCACCTTGGTTACATGGCATACCCTCACATAACCGAAGTCAGATACTCCCCCTTGAAATTGAGTAACAGTGGTAGTTACTTGTAAGGTGTCTACTACATAACTCCCTGAGCCAGCAGAGTGATTTTGGTTTATTGGTTTACTACGTGACCTCTATATGATCTACACAGTGTAAATATGTTCTGATCTTTCTAACCCCCCCCCCGGCCCTATCCCTTCTCGATATTGGTAAATAGTATTGATGTGGTGGACGTGAGTACGAACATGGTAAATTGTAGTGCATAATCATATCTCTGTAGTGATGTTTGGTATATGATAAAAAGTTAATAAGGAAAGTCAATATAGCGCTGCCAATGAAATGATCTGCATTGCGTTTTGACTCTAAAATCCCACATTTATTGCAAATGATAATAAGTAAGACATGGTGTGAGACCGAATTCATTCTAACGTATCAGTTGAGGTGCCCCTATTCATGGGCGAATTGATTACCATGCCAAAGCCATCCCCTTTAGATATGGATATAATGTTTTTGCTTCATCGCGAAAGGCCTTGAAGATCTAAGTTTTGATGTGGCTCAGGCCCCAGATAAATTTACGTTTCAGGTTACTCGAGCTTGCTCCGCACAGCAGTGCCATCTAAGTTAATTTTCTGCAATATTCAGGTCATTTGGTTTATTTCAGAAAATCTGTAGTCGGATTGACGACTTTATATACCTTGACAACATTGTCCTCATGTTCGGGATTGTTTGAGATATGTTACTTGAGACACAAATTACTTATGTTTGGCCTGAGCCTTAAGCTGGTCAATACTCCATCAGGAGGAGCCTCCTCTCTGTACACCCTTAGATGTCTTAAGGGGATTGAAGTGGACAGTTCCCAAAGACTTCAAGGACAAGACCTTGGTTTGAAGTAGATGGTCTAGCCAGCTTTAATCCTTTTACCTTCCAGATCCCCGACAAGCCTCGACTTCTATCAATAAATGAGGCGAAGCCGTTTTCTCACTGTTTTCTCAACGTTAAGCTTGTTTATCATCTTCTTATTCCTTTTGTTAATTTAAAAGTATGCTCAACCACTTGCGTCTCTCCTGATTGGGACATAATGCACTGATGGTGAAACAACTTGGGGTCCAATGTTTTGGCCAGGGCGCCGAAAGCACTTGGGATAAGTCAACGTAGAATTGAATTGAATAATTTTATTGATCGGTAGCCTCAAAGGACGCTTTCTTCCCGAATATCTCCTCGGGATACATGTGTTCATGAATATATATTATGCTCATGTATGTCCTTATTCAGATTCAACTGTAACATCTATACTACTAGATGCCATCGCAATATTAGGTGATGTACTTCACTATTCGGGGTAAGCCCTGTAGTTGGGGCAGAGTTCAACTAGAGACCATTATTCCTTTACTAACGTGAGAACGTAATCAACCTCGTAATACAAGAATAAAAGCACGTCAAAATGTGTACAACAACAATGTGGCCATGTTGGAAAAGTAAAGGTCCCCTGACCCAACAGGATAGACGTGGCCATGTGCAGTCAATCAGAGTTCATGAAATCTGCATCCGGCGCACCAGTATGCAGATTGTGTTTTAGAACTATTACAGCCTCATTCTCTAAACTGCTGTTTTGGTGCATAGTCGGCAAAGAGGATATATTCTACCTTAGAAGAGGGAATAGAGATTAAGATTTGTCCTGGTGTTTTTGTGGCGTTGCATGGGGTGTTGCTCTTGGTATTGTGCAGGTAGGGGATGTTGTGCTGGGTGTTATTAGCTGCTAACTGATGTATCATCTATATTAAAGTGAGCGGGGTACATAGTTGGCATCCCTGCCTGACTCTGTTGGCACCTACTGACACCTACAGTGCCAAGATGGCTGACCAGACCACCTTACGTGCCAGCCAAGACATACAAAGCTCCTTGGGCATGCCACCTGGTGTTTTTTGTACTTTTATACAAGTAACTAGTAATCTATAGTGGGTCCATTTAAATTCAAAGTATAAAAATTATAGATATGCCACCATGCGTTTTCACTTTAGATATAATATGCATTTGAACAAACATGTACCTTAGCCATCGTTACTGTAGTGCTGAGGTGGATATAAAGTTAAAGATTGGTCCGAAATATATCCCATGTTTGAGCAGCCAGACCACTGAGAAAGGGTGCCGTGTTCGAATGCACATGCAGTATCCTGGCCCCTTTATTAGCAGCTCCTATAATTTTTATCAACCCTTTACTAAATGACATCATAGTGTTTTAATGTGCTAATAATTTGTGTCAACATCCTATCCCTAAATGTTTCAATGATGCCGTTACAGAGCATGAGATACTGACAAAGGATGTGTCACGGGCTGTACAAATTACAGCCGTGTCAATAGTGATCTATACATGGTAACATCATATAAACTCTTGTACTGTCATGTAATACGATTCCACATAACTAATATATAAGACCTAATAATAAGGGACGTGAACATGGTTTAATGCGACCCTAGACATGTTTCCCCAATTCAAAGCGACCCAAGTTGAATTGCATTGAATTGAAATTAGTCCGTAGAGAGACTATTCATTAAGACTACTGATACATACATTCAGCATATGAATATTTAATAACGAGCCCCTCCTCACCCGTAAAGGCTCGTCCAACTATTGTTCAACCATGACAGCTTTGTGACCGGGTGCTCTGCAGGTTAATTAACTGACCTAGTAGTTTCGGCCACTTTACGGGGATTCATCAATTTTTAATGAGCCTTTCACACCCCCATGGACTCCCAAATCTATTATGTAATGAAATCAAGTATTAGGCATCTGGCCTTCATTTGAGCAAGCAGCCAAACATACGCTAGTTCTGACACTACAATTAGCGGATAATGCCAGTGTAAAACTAAGATATTCCTATCACATAACTTGTCTACTCTTCACTTTATGATCATTTCCTGATTTCTTTGTGAAATCATTCTGCACGATTTGGAAGATCCAGGGATCGGCTAATTCGAGGTTGCCACCTCAATAAATGCGAGGTTGCACATGAATATGCCTCGAAAATTTGAAAATGATATGTTATGATATTTTAACACTTGAAATCTACTGGATTAGTAGAATGGGATTCTGGATCTAGGACTAAGCTTGCAATACGATTATTTTACTTATATTATGCATATATATCAGTGGGTGTAAGTTGCCAGGAAGATGGGGGATTGGTTGTAGCCGGAACAGTGGAATAGTGGGTCCTCCTAATATGATTCAATGTCAGGCAATAGTCAATATGGTCACAGATAGATACCCATTGGACAATCAATCTTATTCCATCACCCAGTGGGAGAGGTGGTAGGGACTGGTCATTTCTGAACAACAGGGGCTTGTTGGATTTGGAGGGATTAAGAGAATAATGGGAGAGCAAATAGGATAAAACGTGTGCAACAGAACGTATTTGAGCTCTTTCGTGGGAGGAGGCGTGGGTAGAAAAATTGATCAGTGGTCTTGGGCGAAACACCCCACCCCTCCCATCCCGTTGTTTAGGTCCACTCCCTAATGGGATGAGTGACGAGCAGTGGATGGTGTCCGATGCTGCCCATCGGTTGAGTGTCTATCTGTAGCCAGGGGAAGTGGTGGCGGCGATCATATGACTGCCAGAGGCCGCCATTGTTGATTTACACATAACTGAAGTCTGATCTGACCACGCCAGGCATATCACAATAACATGAGATGGCCGCCAGATATTGGCTTCCCGGAATAGTACCATATCAAAGGGTATCTTTGTCTGTGGTCGTATCAGGTGTCTACATGAAGGATGGAAGTCAGGAACGGGTGCAATGTACCCTGTTAACGGTAGTGCCTTCGTGCAACATGTCCTAATCCCTGTTTTTCAAACTGATAACTTTCTCTTTGACTCAAACACAGATTAAAAAAGACATTCTATAAGTCCTCGAGTTCCCAATAAAGTATCAATTAATGGCAAGGCTAGGAAAGGGCATAGGGCAGCTTAATAGGAGACCAAACGAGGGCTGGGGATTGATGAAACTCATTACAACTTCATCCCAAGAACTTCTGCATGACGCTCTCCAATTAATCTGCATAACATTTTCAGATGCCAGACTCCCTTTAGAAAACCAGTGCCTGTATTAATTGTGTGTTGGTGGCAACTGGTAAAGGGGAGACATGTTTTACGTTATCCCTAGGATTTCCGTTGTGACATTTACAAGGGTTGCAGTTTTAAAATCAGGTCATAATGAGAACTATCTGTTGCCTATATAACACCATTTGTATTACTTTGTTTATATTATTCCTCTCATAGTTTCTTTCTATATTTTATTGGTCATTTTCATCAACACTGTCATAGCAGTCTACTTATATCTACAGCATAGTCGGCATAGTCGGCATGATGCATCAATGCACTGATACCCCATTACACAGAGTGCCCCTTGATGAGGGTATCATGCACCAGGGTCTGGGTGAAGGCCTCACCTGTTGCCACCTCCCCTTTATTCATCAACGTGCACACATAACGTCGTTCCCCTGCTGCTGGCGGAGTGATATCATGCATGACCACCTCCTCCGAGACAATAATATTGTGTGGTAGGGATTGGAATAGAAATTACCTTTGGGCTGCATTTTTATATCCAATACTATAGGGAAAGCAGCCCTCTGTCCAGCATATCCCCAATAGCTGGCTACCTGTATTCCATGTCCAACAACACAATACGAAGGGAAGCTCGGGGCGATTTGACCTGAGAAATATCTCGTACAGTAATTGTATAATATGTGTGCTTATATTTATAATGCAACAATGGGTACGTTGTGAAGGAAAGCATCAGAGGTGTTGCAAACCCTTTATGAATAAGTTGAAAACTAGACATAGTGTTTCTGTTATGTGAAAGCAAGATCTGACCAAAGGACTTCCCAGGCCCCATACAGGACAAAATGTCACTAATTGAATAAATAATTACATTATCTGGATTAAGGATACTCACCAAATTGTGTACGAACAATGGATCTATTGAGCTAGAGTTGAGAATATTATGGTTAACCTGACATCTAGATTTCTCTTGTGTGATACGGCAAAAGAGAAGCACGTGCAGAAGAACATATCTAGTTAAATAAGCCCTACATGTAAAGAAGCAGATGACATGGTGGGGCGCCATCTTGTAGTAGCCAAAGTACTAATTACTTAATAACCCATAATTACCTCAATGTGTTTCCAGCCTCACATGACTTTTTGACTCCATTGACCTTAAGTGTGTGATCCCAATTGACCGCTGTGTCTACATAATCAGCACCATGACCCTAATTAAATGTATTAAAACAGCACTGTCACCAAGGTTCTACATGACACCTTTCCAGTCATTAATAAAATGATATACACGATGGGAAGTTTAATAGCTTGTTACCGGCCGTCACAGAAGCAGGGGGGGGCAGCTTGTGAATATAAGCAACTGATGATATCCATTGGTCACTTCATTTAACGATTTAGTAATAACAATAATAAGGCAAAATTGCTGACGCAAAATATCCTTGATTAAGGACAGACGGTCTAATCTGCAAGTGTCCGTGAGAAAATTTCATAATTTCTTAATGAATATTATATCCTTTATGTTAGCCACCTAGACTGTCAAAAGGGAACCATGTTTTCTTTGAAATAAGATGGAATTCTCTAGGGTCTATATCTACAACATCGTGGTGGGTCAAAACGACTTTGTACCTTTATCGCTTTTTGTTGTAACTTCTTCTTTTACGTCTGCAGGAAACTATTGCCATGTTCCATAGTGCCTTGGTTGTAAGGCTGTAACTGTAAGGCTGCTGCATTACAATGCTGCCGCCTCGTGTAAGCTAATGACACTAGGGCATAGCAGCGCTAACTTTGGTGTGGTGTTGCTATAGTGTTCCTGGTGCTATTACCAATGTTTTTGCGTCTAACGTTTCCTGCTGCAACTCATGCCTAATAATGGTTATCTTGTTGAACATTATCTTCTTGTGCCCCCATTAGTCTGCCAGTCTACCTCCCCTCTCCTCGCTCAGGGTATGTGTAGTATATCGGACATACCCATGTATGAGGGGGTCATTGGTCATGTAGGGCATGCATTCACAAGGTCTGTCCGACTTGATGCATGCCTTTATTTCACATGTATCTTATGAAGAGGCCGTCAAATCCATATGTGAGGGCCTTTGGTCATTTCAAAATGTCAGGTTCTAAGAGAAAGAGACAGATAGCTGTCTGTAAAGAGACATGAGTTGAGGTCTGTGGTTGGCCTATTGCTCACCAGAGGGAGACACTGTCATGGTGCGTGTTACCATGACGACACCCATCCTCCTGGACCACCCAGTTATAGTTGCCTACCTCAGCCACCAGAGGGCATACCTGAATAGCAGGCATGTTACCATGTAGCCAACTGCTGCCATCAGACATACATCTCCATAGACACTCTTTGTTAGAATAGGTGTTGTGCAGCTTGTGTGGGAAGTCCTCCAATTATTTAGAGAACCGAGTCTCCCAATATATTCCTGTAATTGGTTCAAACCTACAGCATGGGTAGCACTCTCTGGACCCAGTCATAGTGGTAGCCTAAAACAATGATGTCATCGTCTTGCAATCAACGTACAACGCCACCCAACATCTCGTGATAAAATGAGAACCTTCGTCGGCCCTGCCCGGGGCCCTGCCCTTTAGCAGTTATAGAACTTGGGGCTAGTCATTTAATCAGTGTAATAGTCCCTCACTCTCCAGGCACATACTCAGTACCTGTAACTCATTAGATAGCCGTGGCTGGTTAGATATCAGGGAGGAGAGTGTAATGATCATTACATCATTAACCGGAAGCTGCTGCTTGCTGTTGGTTCCTGGCGGCCACATTCCTCCGCTGGTAGCTGATCAATTGGCAGGCTGGGTACCAGTCCAGATGTCTACCAGCCAAACACTAAGGCACTCTTTATTATGCTAGCGACCAGATGGAAGCAACGCCATCTAGCTTCTTTCTTCGAGTACCGAGTACCGGTATAAGAGAATGGCCACACTGTAAAAATATTCCGTTGAATATACGGAGAATCAGCGTAAAATTTTACGGTGATTCATCATAACATATGATTACGGTGAGGCAATGTAAAATCAATCAATTTTACTTTGAATATCCGTAATCCAGTACAGTGAAACACCGTTTATTTTTACAGTGAAACACAGTTTATTTTATGGTGAAGCTACGTTTAATTGATTTCAGTTTTATCACACCAGGTGGCAGTTTGGTTCATGAAGAGATTTTCCTAGATGCTACGAACACCATTTTTGTGGTGATAAGAAATATATATACAGACACAGCTGTAAGGTTTGCTCTGTAGCCATCCTAGAGTGACTTCTGCTCATGGACTGGTATTGCAAAGTGTCATGAAGCATTCTATAAGGCTTTCCTAGACTAATTCCTAATGATTAGGTCTGAAGTCTTGACACTAAGATGATATTGCTGATTGGTACCAAATTGGGTTTGGAACCATATTGAGCATGGAGTTAGGTATAGGGGGATAAATGAACTGAATAACACTGGGACAAATCAGTTAAATTACACAAAATACCATTACAATTATTGTTTCGGCACTGAATCAGAATACAGTGAAGTTTTGTATTCTGTTAAAGTAACGATGATTCACAGTTCCGTAGAAATAACGGTGATGTTGGGAAAAACAGTGACCGTGAAAATAACAGTGAAAATCCGGCACCCAGTGGTGCCAGTGAATCACTGTTATTTTAACGGAATTTTTTTTACAGTGCATCTTTAACTAGAACAGGAGTGGCCATGCACGGTGTATTATTAGGATTTTCTTTGGCCTCCATATTGCCCATCCCCTCCTTTGATCCATACAGCGAAAGGTATCGGGAATTTAATGGAGATTTTGAAACGCATCAATTGTGTTGGTGGGTACGAACTGGCACAGGATACCACTTTGGTTTTCAAGGATGTTTTACTTAATGCACCAAAGCTATAGGGTTTTCTGCGAACCATTTATAATACCTAGAGTGAAGTTCTGAAACCCAAGTTTATGCAGCTTAACTATTTCCTGGGATAGCCCCTGCTATTTCACATGGTATCCAAATGCCACTGGGCCCATTCTTCCCTGTGTCAGAAGGCCGGGCGTGGGCGGTGCTCATGCGGACACGACGTCTGATGTCCAGTTTCAGGTTTCACAAGCGTTTGTCTGAATGCAGAGCGAGGCTTTGTGATAGCCTTCATGTAGCATCCAGCCTCCCATATTGAAGTGCGAGTCTTCTTCCACATCTACCAGTGCGACTCCTTCCTGCGGGCCACCATACCTCAAGTCAAAATCAATATCTTAAAAATGCCTCCTATTTGGAAACATCAAACATGTTCCCATTTACAAGCAGTAAAACTTTCATAAGGACAGTCATTTGGGATGGCAGTGAGATGCTCTCTGTCGGTGCAGCATCCCAATATCAAACCGGCAACAGTATTCCAGCATTCCGGAAACACTCGAGATATGTTACCCGGTGTCATATTTGAACTCCCTATTCTAGCTGGCCCCAAGTCGCCGACATGATACAACCCTACAGAGATTGCCCGATGCTGAGACAGTGGCATAAACCGCCACAGTCTGTAACCAGGGAGTATCACTCCCAGTCTGGAGGCGAGGCCTGCTGTTGGAACCCTGAGTGATGCTTTGTGCTGGTGGACACCGTCTCATGTTGGTATTACAGGCGGTTGGACAGACGGACACACACGACTCCTCAGCTTACCTTTGCATGTTGGCACGTGATAAGCCTAACGTCGTTATGTGGCCTGAGCCAGAAGCTGTATGCTATAAGATGGCCCTAGACGCCTAGGCTATATCCGGCAAGGCGACATGGCTTTTAGAGTTTAGTGACATGGGACATGGGACCTTTTTAAAAATCGACATGGCGACATGAGCATATCTTAAGATCGACAGGGAACATGGGGACCCCCCCCCCCCCCCAATCAAGGGCCCCTATAAGCCAGAGATGGGGAGCAGCCAAATTCATGTAGTTGTGAGGGCCATGATCTACAGGTGTCCAATGCGAGAATAGAAAACGGTGTACTTGACGTGCAGACTCTGCTGTTGTGTACGGCACGCTGGTGGTGAATCTGCATGTAAGGCTATAGACCAGGGTTGGCAGGAGGCACATGTGTTACAATGGCCTGTACTGCTCAGGTTGTGGTGTGGAACCGTGCACCTGTCACGAGATAGAAGGCAGCGTCAACTCGGCAGTATTCTCTATGTTTGACGCCGTCCACAACGACCATTGGCCTTTGTAGGTATCTACTGTGCTCCTCGTCCATGTTAATCATCTTTGTGTTTTGCCGAATGGACCAATCAGAGACACATATTAGGAGCACTAGCAAGGCTAGACTTGGGTTTTATCAGAATGCCGTCTACTCAATCATCATTGTGAGGCGGGATGACCCACCAAGACTCCCTCTTTGTAAGGATACGACCACCTTCAGTAACAGGCGGCTAGTGTAGCAGTAGTACTAGTAGTGGCGCTTAATGTATGTTTGCTCCAACTGGGTTCGATTTTAGACCAAGACTTTGTTAGCACAGTGATGCATTTGACCCATGATCGAGTCAATTTCTCTATATCGATCACTGTCTAAGAAAGTGAATGCCCTACACAGATCATCTCAGAAAATACTATGTTGAGGTGTTATTTGAACCCTTGTTACCATTCTGGGGAGAATAGCTCTAGACCCATGACACATGCCATTAGTTGCCTCATAACTAAGCCGCATCCATAACACAAAGAAACTCTAATGTGGGCGCCCCCAGATTCCTGCAACAACTAATCATGCCACGTTTTGGGGCAGCGAGACATTAAATATCAAATGATATCTTGTAAAAACTCAGTGATTATGCAGGAAGTGATCAGGTTAAAGCCATCGTTCTTCATTAGTGCCCCGTGGTGACGAGTTGAGGGGTGATTTGCGGGGAGGAGTGTTTGTTTATACTACACGCCAACAGTTATCAATTACGTTTTGGAATAAATCTACTCAAATTCTTATTTCAAATGCTTCATCCGATGGCTTAACAATGATCCGGTATGCCTATTCGTGTAATCGTGTCGATCTTATAGTGTTTAGTTCTTTACGATCATGTTCACAGAATTGCTTTATAGTCAGAATAAAAGAGAATATAGGATGTAATTCAAGCTACCAGATCTTATGTAGTCTAGGAATTGACCACATGACTATATCTCTTAGTATGATGTAACAAACTCATTATTCATTTTATGATTTGATGAGAACATACAATCGTCATTACAGAGTCCCCTGTTTTCATGGCCTTCATTGTTGACAGCGGTGACTACTTTCAGAGTCATCCGTACCGATGATTGACCCTATTTCAGTGGAGTCTGTTCTAAATATCCTGTTCCAATGTCGCTATTCCAACGTTCACGATTTCAATGTCCCCTGTTCCAAGGGCCATAGTTCCATGCCCCCTGTTCAATGGGTACTGATTCCACTGTCCCCCGTTCTGAAATCTTTACCGCTGAAACCAATTTCCCAAATTCCACGGGTATGTGGACTTAGTCTGCGAGATAATCCATAGTTGCTAGTGTTGCACTGACCACGCATCCTGTGGCGATGTTATTTGCATTCTAATCTCCCTGAGGGACTCGGTGCTGCAGGCAGCTAACGTCACATCTCTCTATAAAGGACATGGGATGGGGCTGGGGGTGGGGGATGATTGGAGAGGTCCCTATAACAGGTGAACCTAGCCTGAGGTATGAGCATGGTAAAGAGGATGTGAGTCATCTATTTAATATATCATAAATTTAGACAGACGAGCAGGAAAAGGCCTGTGGTGGCAAGATGCACCAGCATAAACCTTTTTGATTATTTGCCGAATAAGAAATAAAGTCTAGTCCTGTTTCCTTTTAGTAAAAAATGTACATCAAAATAAAGAGACTTAAGATATTGCCCACTTTAGGGCAAAATGGTTGGGAAATACTGTATCGTATAATTGGTATTTAACTATTGCTTATACAGACATCATTAAAAAGCCTATAAATTCTCCATAAGGGTGACTTCTCATTGATAAGTGGTCACCAGAATGGTGGAAAGTCCATGTTCTTTGGTGCTTTCAAATTTTCTTTTTCATTTTGTTGGACATGCTTTATCCAACTAAAGGAAATTATCTAAGACCAGGAGTGCTAGCCCATCGTGAAATTTGGCGCAGAACGAGGAAAACTACGCTTTTTAATGTCTCAATATGCCACAACAAGCTTGTAGTCTTAAAGAGCTAATCACCCACCTTTATCCACCCACTACACACACACACACACACACACACACACACACACACACTGCGGTGTGAGAGTGGAGGCAGGTGGGGCAGGTGCAGGCCCTTAATGGGTCCTCTACCACCTCTCTGAACCCTCTAAAGACGGCAAGATGCATCACCGCGTTATGCCCATTTGTGTCATTGACATTGTGCATCAACACAGCGCCGACATCTTACTCACCAACACTGCATTGGTGCACCATGTCAACACATGGAACCAGAAGAACGGGCATGATGCATGAATACGGTTTTGGCGAGTTACTTAACGGTGATGCATTTATAAATGCATCGGGGCGACAGAGGCATTATGTAGGGCATGAAAGCACTATGCTGCCCAGTTAATAAATCCTTCACTGCCTGTCTACTGGTCCTGACCAGGCCTGCCCTTTAGCTGGGATGCTGGAGGAGGGTACTGGAGAGATAGAAGAGGAACACGCGGAGTGGTTGGTGACACGGCAGGGTGAGGTGTAAGAGGGACATGGTGAAGGTCAAACACTGTGGAGATGCATGGGTGAGAGAATGAGGGGTATAGGTGTGGAACGACTACCAGAGACAGAACCATATACTGGACTTTTCATGTAATAGTATTCATCCAATAACCGGTCTATGTTTTGGGTCCATGATCTATCGATGCAATATCTTATCCGGTAGAGAGTGGGTTTGGTAGAATTCACCTCGTAGATCAGCCATTGGACAAGGTAGTCGAATTCAGCTGGGAATGTGAATCAGAAGTATGTATGAGACATGGGAGATCTATCTGTCGGCTAGGTACTGACTAATAACTGGAGCTGCAAGGCAGAACTCATGTGGACGCGTAAGGTAGGTGACCTTACCCCGACAAGGTGACAACAAGTTAGTTTTGATATTGTACTGGGACAGTTTTCTTCGCACACGTGGGTGATTGGCAGTATGATCAGGGAAGGCAGGGAAGGAGACAGGAACGAGGGAGCTAGGGAGGGAGGCAGGGAACTGTAGTATGCAAGAGCGGGAGGCACATGAGACACATGTGAGTGTGGACTTTGGAGGGGAGAGGGGTGGGGGAGAGTGGTAGGAGGATATACAGGTGGAGGCTGAGGTCCTGAGAGGATAAGGAAGCCCAAGGGTGAAGAACAGAATCAAGTTACCGAATACCAACAAATATATATGAGATTATTTGGGTGAGTTAGATGCAGGTAGAAGTAGGTTGACAGTCTTAGGGAAAATCAGGTGTCAGGGGATGTGTATGGGTGGATACGTGATATATGCAAGAGAAGGTAACCAACATAAGAGCAGACATGTTCATGGAAATGAGTAGTGAAGGGACTACCCAGCTAACAAAAAAACACACTTTATTTTACGTCAAAATAACGTTTTAAACAGGGAAAGAGGCCGGGAAAGAGGCCGGGAAAGAGGCAGATGGGGTCAGGCAGGCAAGCGCCAAATAGGCAGATAGGCAAGGGCCGACATGGGCCAAATGTACAAATAGACAAGGGACAGGCAGACACAAGGGGTGGACATCGGCAATTGTTGAGTATGCATCTTAAGGGAGACAGTGACAAAGACAGATTGGGATCTACTGAGAGGGAAGCCGGAGACCAGGAAGGCTTTAGACAGGTAACGACGGTGAGGCAGTCTCTGGTTAAGGCTATTACCTTAGAGCAGGTAAAGTGGTGAGAGGACAAGGTATGTGTGGGGTGACAGTGCTGGGTGACGACCACCACTGCGCTACGTCAACTATGGGCGGAAAGCGTCGAGTCAGCAATCACCCCCCCCCCCCCCCGTGTGTGCGGGGGGGGGGGGGGGGTGCTCACTAAGAGGTGGGCGCGCTGAATTAAGGGGAGAGGGGAGGGATGTGCTGAGGGCCTAGGACAGATGATGTAGGGCTCGGGCGGAGAGGAGGCAGAGAGGAGGGATCTACCACTGCTGACCACCTTGATATAGTAAAGTAACTCAGGCTTACATGGATATGGGCAGGGAGGAACGGTCCTTAATTTATCCCCGTTATCCTAAACGGAACCCCGGCACTGTAGCCATACATCATTAATGTTGAACTATAATCATATATATCAAAAGTTGCTCTCCTTGAATTAAAGTTTGTACACTGTATTCACAATATTTTTTTAATGATTCTACGATATTTCTTCTAAAAAGTGTACGAATATGTTTCAGACACAGTATACTTATATTTAGGAGAGGGATGAAATATATCATTCAAGTAATGGCTCAGTTAGCTGGAGGTAGGAAATGAGACAGAATTGGTATCATAAAGTGAACCGGTGTGGTCTTAGTGAATACCCTAGTTCATTGTAAAGAAAGAACACAGTGTGTCGGTGTGCGTATAAATACGCTTTTATTGACATGATGCAAGAATGCAGGGGTGGGTACACTCCTATAGGGTCGGCATCCTGTTCTAATGCATTGTGGGTGAGTAGCTGTGTTGGTGTATCCTATGTGTAATTTAAGTCATCATGTCGTCCTTAACGGACTAGATAATATGTATGGGATTATATCATATAACGATAATATGCAACATATGGCCGAAGATCTCTCCCCTCAGTTGTTAAGATCCCTCAGTGTCCCCACAACTCTGACCAGCAATCTGTCCCGCAGTGTGTCGCTACCCTACCTACACCCACCCCCTAAGCCCTGGATCTCCTGCTGTAAGCCCCCAGACCACCCGGAGGGCACTAGACTGAGGGTCTCATCTCCAGGGGGCACTACTGTCGGCGAGGGGCCTGGTGGTAGGTGGGTGGGTGGATGGAGGTAAGCAGGGGGGGGGGGGTAGGCAACCTCGTTGGTGGGCAAGTAGTCATGCAGGTCGTGCGTAGTTAGGCAGGCAGGTAGATAGACAGAGAGACAGCCACGCAGTCACGCAGACAGGCAGACGGATGGGCAGGTAGGCAGGCAGGGGGTGGGGCGGGGGCGGGGCTGGCAGCAGAAGGGCCTCTCCTGCTAGGGGCACTAACTGCTAACCTGGCAGCGTGTGGCAGCTGGCGGCAGGGAGGTGCGGGGGGCAGGGAGGTGCGGGGGAGGACGGGGAGGGACCGTCAGAAGGAGGTGGGAGGACAGGGCACCGAGCAGTAACAGCAGCAACAGCCGCCGCTGTGGACGTCACGGCACGACAGGGGCAGTGAGGAGGGCCTCTGTGAGTGAGCAGCTCTGTGAGCAGCTCCCCCTGCAGTACCTGCTGCTGCTGCTGCTGTGTCACCCCTGTAGTGCCCTCAGTACAGAGGACACCTCCCGCACTACCTGGAGGACATATACCTGACACCCACTACTAGTACTACTGGCCCTCTAGGAGAGTCCTCCAGGCGGGGGTAGGAGGAGACGGGAGGATGGCGGCACGTCCGGTAGGCGCGCGGCACGCCGTGCTGCAGAGAGGTAGGTGGGGGCAGTGGGTCATGGAGGCACCTCCTCCCCATTCCTCCAGTATGTAGGCAGGGGGGATCCAGGCTCTAGGTGATGTGTGTGTACAGGGCGAGTCGTCTGTGTATGTGTATGGGTCATCATGAAGGGCGTCTGGTCACCGACTGGGTCTGGGATTGATAGCTGAAGGTAGGGTCCGAAGGTCATAGTCAGCTGTGGTAATACACCAAGATTATTACAACTCTTCAAATTTTTTAGATTGCTAAAGATTGTCTCTGTCCTTTGCCTCCGCATCTGTCGCTCACCCACTCTTCCTTTCTCTTTTTTAAGAATACCTCTATTGCCCTTCGAATATTGTCCTAGTTGCTCAACCTCCATCACATCGCCCTTGAGCTCTTTAAGGGGGTCACGTTACAGTGACGTCACACATGACGTCATGAACTAGGGCTTGGAGGGGGGGGCTCTGAGTTTTATGACATCTATGAAAGTTGCCCATGCATCTCTTTTATTTGCTGTTGATGAGCCTCCCAGGCTGTCCCATTTCTATAGTGCTACTCGCGTCCCCTTTATTCCACCTCTCCATGCAAGCCTTCATGTATACTCACGAGCCAGTTCCATCTGAGGTGTGTTGGCTATGTCACTAGTGTTGTTGGCGTCACATTAAGATGCACCGTTGCACAGCCAGCGAGATATTTGCCAATGCTACACTGGTGTGTCATGCCTACTACCCGGGGGTGTATCAATGCTTCAGGGTCAGCATGATGCGCGGACGGACTTTCAACGAGTCACTAAATAGTACGCCGGCGCTCATGCATCATGCAGATAAATTGGATAAATCAATCAGAACATCATGCTTTAGGCTGCTTCACATATAAACATGGGGGAGGGTTAATGTGCTTTGTAGAAATGTCTATAGCATGGCGGGTTTGCTGTTATTGGCTTGTGCTGCACCCAGTACACCATGACGGCACTGCAACCCTGACAGGCAACATATTCTTGTGTGTAGACCTGCTACAAACTAGAATGCCATTTTGGTTGGAACCCTATTTTACATCTTGCTTAACAACCGCATTTTCAATTTGACATGTGGAAAGAAATAAGAAAAGGTGTGACTCAATGTGAATATAAATTATAATGTGTTCTGAGGAACAACTAGAATAGTGAGTAGTTTATGGAAAGGTGTCTCTGGTCCGGGTAGGCAGGCAGTTAGTACAGTCTATGAGAATGTGCCCGGGAGGCAAACAGTCAGACACAGTAGTCTATGGGAAGGTGCCTGGGAGACAGGCAGGCAGATAGGGTAGTCTTTACAAAGGTGCCTGGGAGACAGGCAGGCAGATAGGGTAGTCTTAACAAAGGTGCCTGGGAGACAGGCAGGCAGATAGGGTAGTCTATGGGAAGGTGCCTGGAGCACACTGTGAAGGGAAAATTAGCAGCATATTCTTCCAAAAAATGTGCACATCTGCAGACTGGTCTATATTCGTTTTGCAATAACAGATTTAGCTTCATCTTATCTGAACTACTCAAAAGATGGGCCGCACCTTACTCTTTGCATTAACAGCAGAGCCACGGGGCATTACCAACGTACTGCTGCGTCAGGTTATCTCATCCTCCCATATAAACACCACGAATAGTCAGCACACAATGTTTGTACCATGTAACAGCCTCAAGACATTATCAGGACATATGTACAGACTGGGGGCCTGAGCTGCAGATGGACATACACGGTAAATGTCAGGGGTGGAGGGTCACAGGCAAGGGTCACGGTAGGCGAGCAAGGGGCTGGGGGTGGGGTGGGGGGAAGGTTGGCAGACGTCATCCGCAAGCTAGCTGCTGGGGAGTTAGTGAGAAAGAGATTTTCGTGATGAATCCCAGCAGAGGCAAGGGCAATAATGCGCTATGTGCTATTCATTTTGCCACAGGCATATTGGGTCAGATATAAGATAGTTTGATTTAATAAAACCAACCGAGCTACCCCAAAGGTTAAGGCATCCGTTTCTTTCCCCACAAAATCTTTAATCAGGATAGTCTAATCTGTAATAATGACAACTGAAACCAGAAATACATTAACAGCTGCAACAACAAGTAGCCTGACGGGTTAAAAGGTAGCAATGGTCTGTTAAATGTGAATACAGGCAGTCAGATACATATATATAGAATGCTAACATAAATCACGTCTATGTATACATGTATATTTAATATTTCTACATTAATTGCTCTACTCTCGTTGATTGATCATAACAGCTAATACAGAATGTTACTCATAATGTCATCTGCCGAATAAGGGAGAACTAATTGAAGGTTGTCATGATTTGGTTAGTAGGAGCAGAAAATGCAAGGGAGTCATCATATTTTTGTATTGGGTCAGCATAGGGGGCAGGGGAGGTGAGCATAGTAAGATAACAAAAGGAATGACTCATCAATTTCCACTGCATGCGCCTATTGTCGCCCACACTAGTAGACAGGTATGACATTGACCAGGTGCAACCTGTGGTCGTCCTCCGCCCCCCCCCCCCAACCTCCACGCTCCCTGTGCTATCAGTATGCAGGATGGGAACAATATGAATCCAATGTTGTAGCAGCGAGTCGCTCACTGACGCTGCCTTGGTACATTACGGCAACAAATGATCAAGAAGGCCTGAGGGATCATGTCGTCATTAAAGGGTTAGGCAATACGCCTCAATGACCCCCTGGCTCCCTTATCCATACTCCCTACATCACTTGAGCTGTACATATGGGACCACAGAGCCAGGCACGCCAAGACTCTATGATTTCAGCCCCTGTGGCTCTCAAGCCAATATACAGACCTTGTTTTGTTTATAAATCTTACTCCACTTAATTGTTAACCATCGACCACTTAAACGTGACATCCACAGATATTTGAGACACATTTGTATATAGGCCTACATTTGTATTGTGAATCGCATAGTCTTATCATTTTGGTATAACCCCCTATTATAGATGTGGTCGATGGTATATAGTTGATGGTATATAGATGACCCCTTGTCAGCAGTGTTAGTCATGATGTACCATTCAGTGCCGGCCAGTACATTGGCACAGCACCCTTCTGAAGTAAATCAAGATTGTAGGGTCGGCATGATGCATGAATGCAGCATTGGCAAGTTACTAATCAATAATTATTACTGCCTCTGTGTGTGCCCCTGCAATGATGTATATCAAAAGGGCAGAGCGGATTAAAGCATTATGCGGCATTGAAATGGTTAACTCTACTAGATGCTACAATGTCAGGAATGAAGGCTGGCCGGGCGTGGCTGCCAGCGGCCATCAGTATGCAGGCCGGCTGCTGGTGTCCACATGGCGGGCTGAGGGCGGGCAGCAAGCAGCCCTTAGTGTACTGGTCCACGTGCCGGCATTGGCACAAGCAGATTGCCATGCAGGTGGAACCAATACTGGGAAGGCAATGCATCCAGTGCCAATTATTTCTGACGTTAAAACTCACCTCCCTATTGAGGCCCACAGAACTGGTCCACGCCCCTACCTGCCTCTTGCTGTAAGGGCAGCAAGACATGGGCCTTCAAGGGCAATAAATCAAAGCCTCATAGACAGGTGGCCACCATCAATGCATGGAGGACTCAACAAATCACTGAGATGGTAACTGCATATCAAACCATGTTAAAGTCCTCAGCTGGTTCTACAAGTATTTTAAATGGTATAACTCCATTCTCTATTGCTCAAATCAAGAGTTCAGTAATACCAGTATGGCAGTTACCAGTGACATCCTATATTATACATTGATCAGTAGTTTAGAAGTGTATACATAGCCAGTATTGTACGATGGGGTCACGTACATCCCGTACCAACTAGAGGTGCGTCTGGCTTTATAGGGCCTAGTCGGGACTGGAGCTGGTTGCAGCGTGCGGCACTGATAAGAGCTGATAAGACTGTTACTAGCCTGTCCCCTGTTTGTCCCCTAATTGTACCCATAGTGGGATGTCTTATCAGTAGGTTTAACCTCAACCAGCGAAATTTAAAATGGCGGACCCACTGGGTATAGCTCCAGATTCCTATAGTGATGACTCTGGTTTCTCCGTATGGCCGGCCATGTTAGTTCTGAGCTCGCAATCTATCGTGAGACTAAGGCAGTGACCAGACATTCACACACCATAGCTTCCGGGGAACAAGCTGCAATACGAGAGCAGAACCAAGGTCTCACGAGATTGCTGATGTCAGTGTACACCCCGTAGACGCAGGAACAAGTCCGATCCCGGTAGAGGCCTATAAGCCAGACACACCGAGGGTTGGTATCGGATGTGCGTGGCCCTAGTGTACAATACAAACTTTATTACACGAACAGAAGACCATTTTCCCACCCCCCTACATTTTAGTTGTTGTTTACATCACACATTTAGTTGTTTATATCGTTAATTAGCATTGTTCACATGGTCGTCTGCTTTGTTTACATCGCCGCCATTGCCCGCCCTGTCACGTGACCAAAATGCTGCCTCCTGATTGGTCTAGAGCAGTGAAAAGCGTACCACACGACCAGGTGGTACGCAAAAACGTACCACACTCCCGGGTGGTACTTTTTTAATGTTTAAACAAATGCAGGATCGTACCTATAACGTTAGGTCGTGTAATAACCCTGGTTACCACAGGAGCCTAGTTTCCCACCAGCAGTTTCATAGCGGTTATCATTTGTAATATAACCTGTAAACTAGGAGCCAATTTGTCTAATAATGGTGATGATAATAATTATTAAAACAAGTGTTTATAGATAACATGCAAAAAAGGTTTTAGTGATTTTATGCAACTCCTGTTCTTCAAATGGCATTGCCCCTTTTGTACAGAGCTAGAAAATATATATTTCTACCTATATGTTGCTATACATTTATGCTGAATCCTCAAATACCAGTGTAGGGCACCTATTACAATCATTGCTGTGATGAAAATTTTATCAAAATCCTAAGATGATCGACAGGTGTGACCCCAGGTCAGCGGATGACCTGAGGTCACACCTGTCAATCACCCAAAAGTACAATTGCCCTAATGGGGCACAATCATTGGGAACAGAAAGTATTTGACCATACCTACCCCCAGTATATAAGCCCCGGGGAATCTATTGGAACTATCGGCATGTTGCTAGGACCACTCTGTTACCTAGCAACAGCAATTCCAAACATTCCATGCCTAGCAACCGGCACAATAGGTGGGAATAGAAGGTATTTGACCATACCTACCCCCAGTATACAAGCCCTGGGGATTCCAATGGAACTACCGTCATGTTGCTATGACCACTCTGTTACCTAGCAACAGCAATTCCAAACATTCCATGCCTAGCAACTGGCACAATAGGTGGGAATAGAAGGTATTTGACCATACCTACCCCCAGTATACAAGCCCTGGGGATTCTAACGGAACTATTGTCATGTTGCTAGGCCCACTCTGTTACCTAGCAACAGCAATTCCAAACATTCCATGCCTAGCAACCCGCACAATAAGTGGGAATAGAAAGTATTTGACCATACCTACCCCCAGTAAACAAGCCCTGGGGATTCCAATGGAACTACCGTCATGTTGCTATGACCACTCTGTTATCTAGCAACAGCAATTCCAAACATTCCATGCCTAGCAACTGGCATAATAGGTGGGAATAGAGGGTATTTGACCGTACCTACCCCCAGTACACAATCCCTTGGGATTCTAATGGAATTATTGTCATGTAGCTAGGACCATTCTGTTACAACAGCAATTCCAAACATTCTATGCCTAGCAACTGGCACAATATCTGACCTTATCTGGCTTGTAATAATAATAATAATAATAATAATAATAATAATAATAATAATAATAACAATAATAATACCACATTGGCCTCATCATTGGCATTCTCTATGTGAGCTTAGGTCTAACTGCTGAGTAATAGAATTATACATAAAACATTGTGGTGACGGAGACCAGACTGCGTGGGATGATCACACCGTGTCTCCAACATATGAAGGCAGTCCTCTGAGAGCTCCTTTATATCTCTGCCTCAACGTACCTCTTACTTTTCTCTGTCCCAACTACCTCTTCAAATGTACATATACAACGAAGAGGAAATATTGTCTATATGGCCCATTTATATTTACTAATATAAGCTTACTTCTTGACCCTTTAATGGCGGCATGGTGCCTAAACGCAACATATACATTGTCATGATGCAGCAATGGACACCTGCTCATTTACTCGACAGTGCTGCATTTATGCATCATGCCAACCCTCTGAGGGATTGCACACTCCAATGCCGTGTTCCTAGAGTGAGGCGCAGTGTTGGAGAGTGGGACTGGGATGATCAGTCCATCTGCCGCCGGTATTAAATGTGGAAAAATCAAATCTCGCACGTCACAAAGTCATCTTCAATCCGTTTATCTTGCCAAAATGGCAATTTGTGATCGCACTTTTACTGGACGGGGGATTATAATAGATGTGGAATTGACAAATGATTCGCGGAAATGTGGTCCAACGTGCTTTTTGTTTCTATCGAGTAAATATCATCGCAGATATTTCACATCTCACAGTCCCATTGGTGAGTTTATTTTGGTCGTCTGGAATGTCATTAACATTAGAAACTAACACGTGAACGTTAGGCTGTAATCAGATATGGTACTTATACTTGTCTTGATAGTCTAGGTATTAGTAATTCGTCCAAGTTGAAGGCAGGGATTGTTCAGTGCTGTCGCACAGTTGATCCTAAAATGTGATAAGAAAATGTTACCGGCTATTCCACAACCTGCCGTCTTTCTATGACTCAGTTAGACACATATGGAGCGGTTCTTCTATGTTGGTTATTGTTGGGTTTAGTTTGAGCTGAATTGAATCTGGGTAGACTGAAGTAAGCCAGAAGGTCCGTTAGAAAGATGACATATGGTGTGTCACATGTGAAGGAAGTAGCCATGCGTCACACCGAGTTGACGTCGTCAATAACTCCCTGAGCTATTGGTAAGGCCGACACTAACCACAGTGCATCTCTGATAAGGCCCATAAAAACTATACTGATAATAATGGACCTGGAAATGTTAGTCACTACGGACTACATTTCTATAGTCACATGAACGTAGAAAAATGGCTATACCTAGTCACCTCTGTCTAACATAAGTTAGTCATATACCCAACCTATAGTCAGCCATTAAATCGACTGATGTGGGCTATATTATGAAGTGACTATGAATTTAATGGTTTCATGGTCTAAAGTAGTCACTATGACTAATGGATATAGTCAATAATGAGAAATAAGGGAAACTTAAGTACTGAAAGCAGGCCAAGGTTCAGCAGGGTAGAACAAGGCAAGACTCTATATGTAGAGTAGAGCAGGACAGAGCAAGGCAATACTAACATATATATATATATATATATATATACATATATATATATATATATATATATATATATATATATATATATATATATATATATATATATATATATATATACATCTCTAATGGGGCCGACATAACCTAACTACATGTATCTAAGCTGTTGGTAAGGCCAACAATAACTGTACTTCATATCTGAGCTGTTAGTGTGGCCAACATTGACGAGTATAGTTCCCTACTGAGGGTAATTTCGCGAGGCAAAGACGAGTGAAATAACCCTAAGTGGAAAACTATACTGGTGCTCTTTTCTGTTTGTTTCATGTCATTACTAATAATATTCGTCAAAATTCCATTTAATTGATCGAAAAAAAACTTTTTTTATGGTGATTAGATCATCAATTCTGATAAATTAAAGTTAGGCCAATTATAACAATATTAGATTTCTTTATGGGAATAAACATCATGTCATTTCTAATAGTTTCTACCATTGTATAGGTATGTTGCCGTCGGTATGATAACCTAGAATGTAAATATTTCATATTGGACTGGAATTCGTGTAGACATGAGGCTGCCACCTTGAATCATTTCCAAATATCCATTTATATTACATAAATCACATTAATGTTTCGTGTAGTGGTATTTCTATTACATTGAAGGAGGCAATAATGGTTTGGGACGAGGACTGAGTCATGGTTGTTATTTAAGTACTGCCAAAAATATTTATGTTAGCCAAATCCAACTTGCCACAGGTCTTTGCTGTATGTTTTAGTGTGTGTGTGTGAGTGTGTAGTGGTGTGGTAGTGGTGGGTATAGATCTGGTAACATTATAAAGAGGTACCTGTAGGCTTATTGGGATGCAGCTTATTTTGATCGGGTCACACTAATAGCAGCTGTATAATATAGGATTCAAAACAAGCTATACATAACTGCCCCCTCCTGTCTCTCTTTTGCTCCTGCTCCTTCTCTGTGTGTGGCCCTTTACATGTACACACACACACACACACACTCTCTCTCTCTCTCTCTCTCTCTCTCTCTCTCTCTCTCTCTCTCTCTCTCTCTCTCTCTCTCTCTCTCCCCTCCCCCCTCTCTCTCTCTCCCTCCCTCCCTCTTTCTCTCTCCGATATATTACGTGTGCCTCTGCATCTCTGTCTCTGTCTTTCTGTTTCTCTTTCTGCCTCTCTCTGTCTCTCTGACCCCCCCCCCCCCCCCATTCCTACTGCCCGATTATGGCCACCCACCGGTTCGTGATCCCTTAAACCAGGTAATTCTGTTGTGTGGCCAGATCAGGGCCCTCTAACGTCCAAACAGTGAGCCTACAGGCTACAGTAGCTCCAGGTTACAGCGAACCTTCTGTCCTTTCTTACCTTAATGTTTACTATTTCGTTATTACCACATACACAGTAGCATTGCCTTCGCTAGCCGTGCAGAATGTATGTGTTAACAGCCCCTCAGAAAGGTTGCTACGCTTGGCTGCTCACATATAATGGCGTTCAGACCATTATTATGTTATACCGTTACACCCTTTCATGCTGTTGGGTCATATAGTTACTCTCCTACCCAGAGGTATCGATCACAACTAGCTCTCAAATGGGACATCTCTGCCACAGGCCACATGTATCACAATGTAGTTCGTCATAGGGACGGGGTGCAGCGACAAGGGTTACGGTCAAGCATATGATTAAACCCACCAAAACCCACCTTTATTGTGCTACAGGGCTATTTCCCTGTGGGAACACGTGGCCTTAACCTCATGCGTCAATGATAGCTGGTGAAATATAAGAATAGCAGAATGAAAATACGTGAACTAAAGGAGATTTTAAATTACAGAGACGGCGTTGGTGGTAACTTGGTCCCTGTAACGGAGAACAATCATAGTTAAGTGTTTGTTCTGAGTATCGGTGTTCTGAGACTTGCAAGGAACTTGCTGGTCCCATGAGTACTATGAGTTAAACTTCTTCATCATTACTTATTCGTTTTTACCTCATCTGCGACATATTAGACTATTGATATATGCCATAAGTTACTGGATGATGGTTCACATAACTAGAGGTCACAGTCCAGTGGGTTCTTTGCTCAATGAATGTTTCGTATAAATAATCAGGAGTCAAGTTGCTATTATATACAGGTCACACTGTACCCCCCCCGACACCCCCACTACTCCCTATATCCGCAGCTCACTAAGTTTTGTTGATACAAAGCCTGTATAGCCACCTGATGATCGGGCCCCTCACCAGTTAAGTTAAGTCCTCACAACGACCTAGTCCTCCTGGAATAAGTTAGGGGCAGGATGGATAGGAGGAGATACGTAGATACACCGGAGGAGACTACCATTGACAAGTGTGAGCCACACACGCCCTGTACATCCTCATCCCTTTTCCCCTGGGTATAGGCTATATGTGCCTCCAGGGTGGGAATGGGGAACACACTAGACTGTAAGTAGTATAAGTTGTATAGTTTATTGGGTCAGTATAGAGATATGAAAGTAGTAGTAGGTCTAGATATATCAAAATTACCAGGTATGCCACTGGCCGTGTGTGACCTCCCGGATCGAGGACAGCTGTTTTTTACCTTCCACCGTTTACGTTATTACATATAAGGGAGTGGTCATTGACTAATCGAGGGGGGGGGGCTGGAATCTTGAGCGGAGGCACAAAACAAGTTGTACCCCCCCCCCTCTCTACAGCGCACGGCATATCTGTCGCACCTTAGCCGAAGCCTCCGAAATCTTTGCACCCCTCCCCCCTTCAGCGCTGTCTTTAAAAACAGTCTAATTTTCTCGACCCCCCACGTGATTGATAAACGACCACTCCCTAAGCATGGCCGGAGACCTTGTGAATTACCACAGGGAAGACCCCTTATATACGTATAAATATATATAAATATATATATATATATATATATATATATATATATATATATATATATATATATATATATATATATATATATATATATATATATACACACACACGGTAAGGTGGGTCGCTGTCATAGCACTTAGCCGGCATACTTATCCTGTTACAATACAGTGAAGTAGGATTATAGTGACCCTGTTATGATTGAGCAATGTTAAAGTATTCTAAGCCGTATTGTTTAAGTGATGTTAGAATCATTATAACATAATAACTAACATTAAACAGCGAGTCAGTGTTAGATAGATATTCTAGATTTCCTGCTTTTCTATCGGTCTCAAACACCCAGGCTGACAATACATATAGTGCATTATGGAATAGGCACATATATGGACATAAGAGTACGGAACATTTCAGAAGTAGTTCAATAGTCGAAATATCAATTGGTACCGTTCCACTTTAGCCGTAGTGGTGGAACCATGCTGCTGTCTATGGCGTGGTTGCCTCTATATATAGCGTGATGTCTTTTTAAGTCAAGAGGTGTAATTCTTCTTGATTATGAAACTTGGCTTTATCCATTACACACATCGCTCACTGAGGCCACTCCCAAACGGATCTGTCATCATCCAAGCCATGGGGAATATAATGAGGATGTTTTGACATGGGTATTTTCCTATGCATTCTTCATTTTTTTCTATTTCTTCTGATGGACGGGGGCTAAAACCTGATGCAAGCAGTTGTCGTATGGCTATGACCCAGTGTATGGACTTTTGAGTGTTTCCTTCTTCATCAAGACATCATACATTGCGTTTTTACCCTTTCAAGACAGGTTGATGCATCAAGGCTTTATGTTCAATTGTCGTCTTGATGCACCAAGCCAGTGCCATTGGACTACTCAACGGCGCCGCATTGGTGCACCATGCCGATATTCAAGGAGTGTATCAAAACTAAAGGGCTGTCATGATGCATGGATGTAGCCCTGGCGAGTTACTTTGCCAGAACTGCATTCATGACTGTATCATTACGACGAATGAGCATAGTGTATATATTACTATGCTATCATTGAATGGGTAATAGATCTACTTTGTTCGCCATAAAAAACAAAAACCGGAATAGCTCCTTGGGCTTCACTGATAACCGTCATGAGTAAACATCCTTATCTATATGTCTGCAGGCAGAAAACAAGATACAACAAAGTATGGCTACCCGTAGCAGTAAACACACAGGCAAATATCAGCGTCACCCAATGTCGCCAATATCACCCTCATACAAGGGTCAGGCACTGCTGGACTATAATAGATGGGCCAAGGGCCATTCTAGTGAGGTTCAGGCTATGTTTGACGTTCATCTAGAGTCTCTACTCACCCAGAATTGCTTGAGAGTCTGGCCATGCTGGATCCTCATACTAGAGTGACAATGCTGGACTCTTGCAGGCTGAAAGAGACTCTCCCCAGAGGGCACCTACTTAGCTAAATCTCGGGGTGGAGGTCAGGTGTTCTGTTTACAGAAACAGGGTAGTCAACTCAAAGTCCCCCCTCTACTTTGTGCATCGTATTCTGGTAAAAATGCATGCATTTGGATGCATTAAAAGGCCACTATCTCATGAGTATGCATAATAAGTAATATTGCTTGGATCCAGAATACACAATTATGCAAATGGAGCCACTTTTAGCAAAGTCCCCCCTCTGCTTTGTGTCAACATTGCTGCTGTCCTTAAAGCACATGGCCTGCATACCTACAACACTGTGGGGGGCAAGGGACGTACAGGGGTCCATGCACAGGAGGCACAGATATTCAGTGTAGTGACCACAGTGGCTTACCTTGTTCCAATGAATTGGAACACTTGATCTCCCCACTGATGTTTAGACCACTGTTTATATTCAGTGGTCGCCCATGCTATGTATAGACTGCCATGGCGAGGCTATGCTATGTGAGACACTGACTCTGTGCATGTTTTCGATATGGTGAACAGTTCATAAAACCTGGTTGGAACATCAAAATGCAATAATACCGATACTACATAATCCCTTGTAGTTCATCATTATGTCCATGCTAGCAAATGTGGAGTGTGTATTTGCTCCCCCGTTCAATGGCAGTAATAGAACCCCGTAATTTGAGATCAGCTTGGTGTATGCACCAAGAATTAGCGAGTTGCTCGCTAGAACTGCATCGAAATGTGTGCATAATAACAGCGAATTGGTAGAGAGCATTATATCACTGTCTTTGCCGTACTTTATTATTATACTCATAACATATATGGCCTGCATTCCGTAGCTCCCCACCCATCTCCGGACACTATAGACACCATTTATATCCATAAAAGCTTAACCATATAGGTATATCCCTAGATAAGCATGTTATTCTTCCGCAAACGTTATAAGTGGAAACGTAATGACAATCTCCATTATCTAATTACCGATAATGAAGGGAATTTAATTAACGAGGCGGGTTGCGGGCTTGTCGCTGCATGCTTTAGACCAAGTTACTTAGTGGCTCTCCCGCTGGGGGATGGGGGGGGGGGGTCGCAGCCGATTACAAAAAGGTGGGATTATGTTCAATAAATAATGATGGTGCGACATTGTTTGAATTAGGGAATTAGCAAATTGTCAAATGTGACACAAGGTTCCGGTCAGTTCCGAGACTATAATGATTCTTGCACTTGAGTCGATTCTAATACTGTCAAGATGTGAAATTCTTTTTGGAGAACCTCTTATCAGATGGTATAATCATAGCTCAAATCCAAGATCAAATCTAATGATTCATCTTTGATTTCTCCGGTTGGAATAACCCTTAAGATTGATCGCTACTCTTAACTTTTCATCCATAGAATTTCCTAATTTTTTTGCCTCAGGGTAGTTTAGATCATTAAGGTGGGTAGTCCCCATAGTCTAGAAGTTATTAGATTTCTTCAGGATTTTCGCCATGAGGCCCATATTATAAGTAGTCTCAAATGGTGTAAAAAAAACAGGGGGGTCCCGAGCTAGTTTCTGAGATATCTGGCTTTGAGTTTGGAGTGATCTGTAATAGGATCATATGGTGATAGTACATATGTGCATCAAATAGCATCTTAAAGTAATTAGCTTTCCCTATATTTCTCTCAGGATATAGTCTACAATCTTTTACAACCAGAAACAATATTTTGAACATATGGTCCCCTGCATATATTAAAGGTTTTTTGTGTTTGAAATTAAAAAATATATAAATGGAGCACACAGTCTTGATGTGGTACAGGTATAGCTTTCAGCATGCCCACTACCACAGCCCCAGTAGTGTAGGGGTAAAGCGTTAGACTCACATGCAGGAGACCCTGGGTTCAAGCCCCGGTCAGGTCTCGCAAGGTAATTTTGACAACACATGAAAATATATATCTAATATACAAAAATATGACCAAAGGCACCCTCTAGTGTGTTCTGGGACAACTAGATGTGCATGTGCGCAATGACCTGTGCAGTTGACCTGTTTTCAATAGGGTCTAGCCACCTTAAGAAGGGGAAAATGTAAAAAATGGGGAGGTCCTGAGCTCCTTTTTTTGTTACAGATTTTTGAAAAAAAAAGTATTTTTTATTTTTGGCAAAAAATACCAAAAATCTTGAAACTTTCACGATTTTTTTTCTTATTGAACCACTGCCTATATCAATGTCATATTGTAAATGAATAATCCTATATTGTGTCCTTAAATCGAGAGAAAAAAAAATTTGGTCCAAAAACAACCCTTTTGTGAAAAAAAGTGGTGGTTTTAGGACGATTAATTAAATTTGATGCTAAATTTTTCAACAATATCTTAAAAAATAGCAAAAATAATCCATAGACTTTTTTTTTTACTTTCTCAAAAAATTGTTTAGATCATTTGCTTACATAAAAAAGTAATTTTGATAGGGGGTCCCGCGCATAATTTTAGGGTTTTGGGCCTTTGAAGTTTAAAAATAGTACAAAAACTGTCTAAATCTAATATATACAGGCCAAAAAAATGGGTAAAAAGCAAAGGATTAGGGTGAAAAATGTAAATATATTATACCCTTGGTTGTTTTAAGCGCATGGATGAGATCTATATTTATCTCGATAATGATTTATTGGTAAATAGTGCCAATATTCTAATTCATGTTAAAAATAGTAAATATCACTGGCTCTAAATAATATCAAATATTTAAAGTGCAATAAAATGCTATATGCGCAGAGAGCTACACAGGAGTCCATATTCAATGAGTAGCGATCAACCTTAAGGGAAGGATACTTCCAATGCGTTATTACACTATACAGTAAAATCTCGTTATAAGGAGCACCTTTTGGCAATGAAAATTTGCTCCTTGTAACCAACCTTCCTTGTAACCGATTTTTGGTCATATATACAGCCCACCACCCCTACAGTGGCAAAAAGGGGAGGGGGTTGTGGAGGGGGGGGAGGGGGGACGCCTACCTACTGCTAGGGCTTCCCTGTGTAGTGTATAGGAACGTCTACCCACTGCCTGGGCTTCCCTGTGTAGTGTAGGAGCGCCTACCCACTGCCAGGGCTTCCCTGTGTAGTGCAGGGACGCCTACCCACTGCCAGGGCTTCCCTGTGTAGTGTAGGGACGCCTACCCACTGCCAGGGCTTCCCTGTGTAGTGTAGGAGCGCCTACCCACTGCCAGGGCTTCCCTGTGTAGTGTAGGGACGCCTACCCACTGCCAGGGCTTCCCTGTGTAGTGTAGGAGCGCCTACCCACTGCCAGGGCTTCCCTGTGTAGTGTAGGGACGCCTACCCACTGCCAGGGCTTCCCTGTGTAGTGTAGGAGCGCCTACCCACTGCCAGGGCTTCCCTGTGTAGTGTAGGGACGCCTACCCACTGCCAGGGCTTCCCTGTGTAGTGTAGGAGCGCCTACCCACTGCCAGGGCTTCCCTGTGTAGTGTGGAGACATGTCTTTAGTGTAAGGACATTTCCCAAGCCATGATTTTACTATAGAAATGTATGGGTTAAATTTCGTTTTAAGGAAGTTTGTTGTAAATATATCCCATTCATGGTCAAAAAGTGCTCCTTATAAACGATTTTTCATGAGAATCGCTCCTTCTAACAGGGTTTTTTAACTATAGAAATGTATGGGGAAAGAAAGAGGCAGAGCAAATGTGCTCCTTATAACCGTCTGCTCCTTATATCCGTCCTCCTTATAACGAGATTCTACTGTATATCCGTTGTCTGAATTATTAATCAATACGGTATCATCAATACAGCACCTGTAGGTGATGCGTACCCGATAACTGCCTTACATGATACTTCTTTTTCCAACACACTATAACTTAACACGACCACAGCCTATAGGGAGTATAAGTCATCTGTGGAGCTTAGGCTGAAGGTATTTATATACGTGTCAATCCAACATTAATCAACCAAGTTATTAGTGCCGACCTTTAATATTTTTGACAATATTGAGGTCTTTACAACATGTACGTTTCTACCGTTTTCTTGAATATATAAGAACAGACATGATTTACAAAATTGTATATCCCTGGTTAGAGAGCGGCACAACGGTCTCAGAGTGTCCCAGGCTGGGATGTGTATTGTGATACCCACAGCGTTTGTGGTGACCAGGACACTGAGAAAAAGAGAGGTACAGGACCCCAGTGTAGGTTGTATAATAGGCTTACGTAAGAGATGGATTTTGACTTTCAAACCCGTATACCGTTACTGTATAGCTAAAAACAAATAATGTTTAAGGAATGAGCATCTACCCCGTATATACCTCTTGTGGCTTCCAAACCCTGTTACATGAATCATAGATGTTCCATCTTGCCTCCTAGATCACCCCCACCCCTGATCCCTACCCCACCGCTACCTCTCACACCTTTATCCTGTGCTGAGCCCCCCCCCCCCCCCCCCCTATTGTGCCTGGTGTATTCCGGTCTCACGGCCTTGGGCGCACAGTGCAGCTCACACCTACCTCCTCATTCTACCTCCAGTATGATCGAGGTTATCACCAAGGCTACACCCGTCAGACTGGGTATCATCTATTTCTGTGGGAGGCCTTTATCGTTGTTCATCAAATTAATTAACACAATCATATTGCCTTCCATATTATAAATGTACGTTATCTTCTGTCTCCCCTGTCTGCTTCTCACCGTCGGTCTGTGTCCGTATCTCTGTGTCTCTAATGGTCTTATTCTGTCCCTCTCTCTTCCATTTCTACCTCTGGCCATCTCTGTCTCTGCCTTGGTATCACCAGGTGTGTGTCTGTCTATGCCCCTCTTTGTCTGTCCTTCATTTTCCCCTGCATGCATCTTCCGACCTGCATGCACTGCGGTAGGTGATGATCTAATACCTCATTATAAAGTACACCCCCTCAGCCTTGTACCTGTGGGCTCAGGTGTATAAGGTTGTGGTGGCTTCTGGGTGCTGGGGTAGGGTTCAATGGGTTTGCTATAGGCGTGGCCCATGATACACGGGATTAATGGTGGCGTTACATAGAATTGCAGAATGAAATGCCCCCAGGACCATGGGTAGTCACGATGTAGTTTACTCATTGGCACTGCATTGGTGTATCATGTAAACGTGCACGAATCTAACCCCGCAGGCAGGTAGGGCCATCATGACGCATGAAGGTAGTTACTCATCAGGGCTACATTCATCCATCACGACGACAACAGGGCGTAGTGCATCAAAACACTATGCTGCTTTTAGTACCCAAGTATTTAATGCCTCTAGTAGGGTAAAGGCTCCCTGAGTCGGACAGACACCTTGAGTCGCACACCATTGACCTTGAATTACAGAATCAATATAATAATTACACCTATCTTATCAACTAATGATGAAATCTAAGGTGTTTTCCCTTCTAAGAAATACAAAATAACAAACATTATTCAATTTATACATAGTTCTTTGACTGGCTGAACTTGGGGTGTTTTTGCTATATTTTCAAAATAAAAGTCCAGAGTAAATGGGAACATTGGTTTCCTTGTTCAATGCAGCCTGGCCTTCCCTTTATAGTTAGAGTGTCCTTATGGATAATCATAGCAATATATGCATTTTCTGAGATAGTTTGAGTCAATAAGTACAAGTAAATTACCCATAATACTTTGTGAGAGGGGATCCAATCTCAGTACCAAATTGCTCCTAAAGTCGGACACTAATTACACCCAGAGTCGGACACTAAATAACACATCAATATGGAGGTTTAACCTATCATATTTCATATTACATAAAAGATGTTTAGTCTATGATGTACTACAATTTTACAGATACTCAGAAAATATTCAAAAAAGGGGGAGGGGGGCAATTTCCCAGACCCTAATGTCACGTTCTCTTTGTATGGCCACTTTATGAAGCTTGAGAGAATTATCAAATGGGCATGTACATTCTCACTCTCAGTTTACAAAACTCATACCCCCCCTTCTCCTAAGATGTTTTCCTCAAAATACTGCACATATCAGCAGGTATCTCTGCTAAACCAATGGCAATACATAGTGTCCGACTCTAGGGTCATTCCTGGTATGAAGTGTCTGACTCTAGGTTCAGTTCAATGTTTTGAAATCAACATATTATATGTAGGTTTAACCATATACAAAGGATGATATTTAATGTAATATCTTTAGGGATATAAGCTGCTATATCTTATGTATCCAATGGTGTACCCTGTATCAAAATCGGCCTCCTTTAAATGAGGTAAAATCATCAGCCAAAGATGGTCACCTTTTCATAGTCCAGGAGCGTCCGGAATGGGTGCCTTTACCCTATGAGGACATGTATACACCTGCACCACACGTAACACATTATTAATGGCCCTATGACGCTATGAACTGATGGAGTTGGGAATAACTGAAAAGGATAATCCAGGGGTGATTTCCAATTGTCATTATATATCGATCCCCTACTATTCTAATTTGATTGTTGGCACGTTGAGGTTGGTGCTGTCAAACCATGGGGAGGTATATTATATAGAGATACAAACCCGCACTTGTGCACGCATGTTCAATGGTACTCTGGTTATATCACCTACCAATTTAAACGTGTGTAAATTATGGCCCCTGTCTGGAAGTATACCTAATATGATGCAATTTCTTCAAATTAGTTATGGCTCTAGACCCCTAAATTCGATATGGCGACATGGTCATTTCTTAAAATCGACATGCGACATGAGGCCTAGTGACATGCGCCATGAGGCTTATTGACAGGGGACATGGTCATTTCTTAAAACCGACATGCGACATGGGACCCCCCCCCCGCCCATCAAGGGCCCCATTAGTTGACACACCACTATTTGCAGTAAAGTATAGGGACTGAATATATGCCGCATAGTGCTTCACTGTGCGTTGTCTGCAGTGGATGCAGTATTGGTGAGTTGCGTTATCGTGCATTAACTAAAGCACTTTCCGGTCCTCGAAGGTTTAACATGTACTGCAGCATGATGAGACAGCAGTTTAACAAATGCTGGGAGATGCGCCACCCACTCTGCATCCCTGCACCCACCTTACTCAGTACCCCACCGTCAGGAGGGACTCCTCCCAATCAGCCACCAAGGTGCAGCAGGAGGTGTACACTGCCTGGTAGCATCGTTAGAACTACAGCCGTGTTCGAGCAGTAGGACATCCACTGACATGTAGGCCAGTGGCTCAAACCCAGATAGCAGCCAGAGGAGCGGGATGGGCTCTTGACAGATAACATACTATATTTTGGAAATACCTACGGTATTGCACAGGGACCATCCTGATCACTGTTTTATAGGCTTACTTCTGCAGTTTCAGTGAGATAATCTTACTGGATGTCGATAGACTGAGCCTCTCCTATAGTTGGAGGAGGGAACATTTACCTGGGAAATGCAAGCTTTTGTGAAGAAAGCAACAGTATGAAGACACTTTTGGGCCAGACACCTTCATAAAAGAAGAGCTCCGGTTGCTGACTGAGTCTGAGGAGGACGGTCACTATCCCAGGAATTCCCTGATTCAAGCACGGCCATCAAGAAGAGGTGTTTGCAACTACAGAGCTGATTTTGGGATATATGAATCTGAAATATCATCAATTCGGTATAGAATGCCCTTCAGACCTGAGTACTACTGTCTGAATGGTTGGCAATGGTAAGACCTTAATACAAGTAACAAATGTTCTTTGAAATGTGAATGTCACATGCCACTGGAAGACATGTGCAAGTTGACATCGAAGGCTTCGGATTTATTTTGGGTCTAAGCTACTCTGACCATCTTGATAGAGCACGTCCATTACAATATATGAACTACACTGGAATGGAATGTTACTCGACTAAAAGTACATTTTATATGAGCTGCCTATAATGCAATCTGTGGAGTCCTAACGCACGCCGAGGCCCCAAGAACATGACATGTCCTTGTAGACCAAGACACTGACGTCTGGACACAAGATACGAGTTGTGCCGCTTGTGTAGATTGAGTCAGCTACCAGATAGGGCACAGGATGGCGTCAGGCGATGGGCCTGAGTCAGTTCTCGGCATGCTGGTCGTCAGGCCCCTACTGTTTGCTAACACCGGCAACCAAGGTAACTGATCAAGTGACGATTGTACGAGTTTTTCACTGAGTTTTTCAACAGTTGAAGAGTTTTGTTTCTGAGGAAATCCATACAGACTATAGCGTATATGTATTATAAAGTGGTATGATTTATAAAGATATACAAAATGATATATCACGTGCTTTCGTATATAAAATAATTCAAAGCCCAGCTCTCCTATAAATAGGGCTGAGTAACTGTCCCGACTGCGCCCTGACTGTCGGTGGAGGGGTACCGAGACCTGCGGGTTTAAGCATCTAACGAACTGTGCCGGCGAGACGGGAGTGTATCAATATATTGGTGTAGCAATAGCCTATACTATATTGCAGATCTCTCATGATGCAAGACGCAACCCAAGAGCTATAAGCAAACTGGCGAGTTACTCGTCAGGGCTGTATTCATGTCCCATGACGACAAAGGGCATAACATGCTTTTAAGCAGTATGCTGCTCTTGGAGGGTAAACTATTGGTTCTGCAATGTTTAACTAACTCAACTCGATAAAAGATCAATTCATGTATTTCTGTCAGCAGCTAAAAGGAAATACTACTCCATGCGACCTCGCATGGAGCATCTTAGTGTATACATGTAGCTGTTTAATGTGTTAAACTCTGGTCCATATCTTACCTGTGTATGAACTGTTATCATACGTGCAAGACCTGGACAGGAAAGATGCCGCGTAGACAGTGTTTGTAAGCCGAGAGGATTGATGTAGGGACAATTGAGTCGTTGTTATCATGTGTCATGATTCAATTGCCATCAATTTGTCTCGTTCTGCACTCATGGGGGACACACCATGTACGTTATAAACAAGCAGGCAGGATGACGAAAATATATATTACATTAAAGCACTATGCCTTGTAGAAGGATAATTATTAGGGTTGAGTTGGGTGGTAGTTCATACCTGTGCTTCATCATCCCACCTGTATGGTAAGCTGATGATGCAGTCAACATCATCCAACACTCTATTAAAATGATTACATGACCGAAAGATAGGCAGGACAATAGCCTCATATGCAGGAGACGGCACACTCAAATGATGCCCCATGCCTCTTAATTATTAAACTGTGATGACCTCCACGTGTGGGCACCTTTGTCCCATTGGAGGATCATGCTGAACGTTCAGGGGTGAATACACCTTATTAGTTTGGTTCTATGTATGAATGCAGCACTGGTGAATGCCAGGAGTGTATTCACGAATCCTACTGAATATAAAATGACGTGCTGATTTAAGGGTTGCATATATATATATATATATATATATATATATATATATATATATATATATATTTATATATATATATATATATATAAAACTAGTATATATATATATATATATATATATATATATATATATATATATATATATATATATATATATATATATATATATATATATACTAGTATATATGTATATATATATATATACATATATAATATATATCCAGCATCTTCCCAGGCCCCTAACTGTACATACACGCCCCATTAGTCAGGTACAAACACCTTGAGGGCAGGGTGTATAGAGTACAATGCCTGTGTGATATATCAGACCCGTGTAGAGCCTAAAGGTAAGATCCGGTTAGTACACGGGGTATGACTTTGTAGTTCATACAATGCCACTTAAAAATCACCGGCAACTCACTCCCGCCAAGAATAACCGGTTCAATGTGTCTTTCAGGTCAGGAAAAGAAGGCATACGTTTAAATTGAAGTAACGTTTTTATATGTTAAGAGACCCTTTCAGGGGATCTATTTGGTTCAAAACATGCCCCATGGAATAGTGTGAGACTATAACATACCAAGTGCATAAATTATCAGGTTTTCTGTAGACATTCATCTTTATTACCGGTAATCAATTTGTGGAGTTACATCGAGGACATGTATGTCAGAAAAAGGTACAAAATGTGCAAAGTAGCACTCCTATTTGTAAATGTCCCAATAAATGCATTTCATAGATAATATTTACAAATAACTACTCGGCAAGAAAGAAAGGTCCCCTTCTTCCCATGCAAACTAGATTTGTGGTGGACGTTGCAACAGCTCTGGCATATAGTTTTACCCTTCTGTCGCTACTATAACATAGATACCTCAACTTCAGTTCAAATTACTTTTGTCTAGCAACGAACATTAGTTCCAGTTGCCTTTCGCAGCTATTGAAACATTGATGATGCCAGTGAAAATAATATTATATTGAGATGAATTACAATGCTTGTATTCCTTTAACCATTTAAGGGCCGCCTAATGTGTTATATACAGTATTCCTTTTTCTGCCGTTATGATGTATTCATACACTCTTGGCGAGCAACTTTCCAGGCCTGCATTTACCGGTATGTGAACCGCTACTCCCAAGCGGTCGGCATGATGTACCAATACAGACCTGGTGAGTTACTCAAATACACTGCACTGGTGCATCATGATGGTGCTTGAACATGAAGCATTGAGGCATTATGATGTGTTTACTTGGTTGAGCTGAGGCTGTGCCCGGTGTGACGGGGTGGACCAGCTGTGTAGGACAGCCTCATTAACCTGTGTTGTCCACCTCACTAACCTCCTGTTGTGTGCTGTAGACACCAAGTAACCCGCCTCAACACAGCAACATGCCACAATGCCATATTGGCTGCTCATTTAAACCTGAGAATGTCTTAAATACCCTGTCAGCCACTCAGCACCAGATGATACCTCAGACGTCATGTTCATTGTCGTAAGCAACCCGTCAGCTTGGGGGTGGGGGGGGGGGGGGCGGGGCGGCCAGCCGGTAACGACATCCCTCGCCTAGTCCAACCTCGTTTCGCTGGAACTTTTATAAATACATGTATAATGTTATTGCCAACGTGTTTTCAAGACATACTCATTACCAGGGTTACTTCATAGTTATTGGTGCTGGTGTTCTGAGTTACGCTGGTTCTCTCAGGATTTGTAGTAGGTCAGTATTCAGGAAAATGGAATTGGTATCAACATGCCAAATTATGAGTAAGGAAGCAGTGTCCACTAAGAGTAAACTCAGAGAGTATCCATAAAGACACCACACAGACATGCACCGACTACAACCTCGCAAACACTGATTCAAACCTCGCCGACGCAGGTCACAGGTGCTGTACGTGTGGTAAATGTTGGTTGGACACATCCTACTGCAGGTTCTGATGAAATGTTATCGGTCCCTAAAACTATAATCTATTGGGGAACTCGGTCAGTTCATGAAGTATTTATTCTACACATCATACCACCCAGTTATGTGGCATTAGCCTATAATGAAGCTATTCACCGTTAGTCCGTTATAAGCCTGCCTTAATTTACATCGCCCTCCCAAATTAACTCCATGACCGGGGAGACTTTATAATGAAGTCAATCCCCCGAAAATGATTCGGTAAGGGCAGCATAATGCCCAATACATTTCTAAACTCAAACTCACTATATGCCCAATTCGGTTGATACGTTTTTGAATGGTTGGCATGATGCACCGATGCATGCACAGTGCCGGTTATTTACTTGCTATCATCACCGGGGCTGCGTTATGGACAAATGGACGTGACGTTTCGGGGCCTAATATTGTCATTAGAAGGGTAATGACAAAGTGTATTGTTAATTACCGTGTGGATATATTGCTGGCTAAGGCTTCCAAGAGATATTACAAGATATTACTAAGTGTTTCCAGACTCCCAAGAACTGCCGAGTCAACATTAGATGATGTAATTACATCTCAACGTGTCGCACAGAACGGGGCATAGACATGAATAAAACGCTACTAACCCTTTAAGGACAGCAATATGGGTTAACTTGCTCGTGCTGGATTTATGCAGCATGCCAGCCGTATATGTATGTGATACAGTCCAACAATGCAGTCCCACTGAGTTCCTGGCCGGGGCTACATGAGTGTATCATGACGATAAATGAGCCTGCATCTTGAAGTACCATGCGGTCCTTAAAGGATTCTCAATGGAATATTATCGCACAAATATATGAGCAGCCAAGCGGACTGAATTGTCAGTGCACCACCTCATGTTACACCCTTTCTCCCTATCTGCTCACAAAGATATTGCATGTAATATCATCATGTTACATATCATCATGTTATAATGGTATTACAAACTAATTGATGAGATATAAATGTGACTATATATGCTGTACTACGTGTAACGCTGTACTCATGATGCCGTGTGTTGGTTCCAGGTGCGGCGTGGGCGGCAGATGACGAGGACGACTCGTTGTACGACCCGCTCACCTCGTGTTCAGACGACCTCAGTATGCCGCCCACCCCCCAGTTCTACTACACCACACCCCCCAAACAGGTATGGTGCCTTCATGTACTCTCCACCTCTGCTACACCCCACACACTACCCAACAAAGGGAAGGGTGAAGGGGTCAGTTGCCGATACCCTTTTAGTCACTGCGGTATTTTGTCTAGGGGCTGTGACGTTAGACTGCTCGTCAGACAGCCCTGCTACTGTGCGTCATGTCCACATACTACTACCCAGCTAATCCCATGTAGCATGGCGGGTCCTTGTGGTTAAATCTGTCATCATGATGTACCAATACACCATTGGTAGCAGCCCTGCAGGGCTGCCATGATGCATGAGTCACTAGCATGTGCTGCAGTCATGTCTCATAGTAACTAAAAGGTATTGTGCATTAAGGTGCCATAGTGGACGTAAAGTGCCAACACCATTTTCTTATATGAAAGCTGCGCTTCAGGATTTCAGCATCAACATTCACTTTTTCTTCTGCTTCCTTTTTGGAGGGGACGCTTTTTAAAATCCGCCATAGTGATTTACGGACACAATGGAAACCGAATTCGGCACCCGAGAGACGTTCCTATCCTCACCAACTCCATAACCAGATAACCAATTAATTCTCTAAAAATAGCAGTTTTAATTGGACACTATTATTTCCCTTCCACAATGCATTTTCTTCTCGATTTGCCAGTCGTCCTTGTGCATAGCCACAGCCCCAACCTGGCGATCTGCTGTATTAAGTGGGGGAGGCGTGTTTGGTATTTATGGTATTATGGTGTTTATGGACACCTAATTTGGAGAAATAATGTGGACGTGGACCAATCGGGTCTGAAACTATATCAAACATGTTGGATGTGTACGTGCCGTGTCGATAGCCTTGGGCTGTTGGGCGTGGAGGCAACACTTATAAAGTCGGAGAGGATCGCTCAAAAGCTTGGGTTGGGGACTAATCAGGGGTTGTACATTGCTACAAAAAAATACTCTACGTCTTAACCCTACACAACAACACTGACTGTAACTATATTTAATTGATACCTAGTATTATAGGGTGATACTTCCATAAATCTGAGATCTATGGAAGTATCACAAATCCCAGATTTAAGGAAGTGTCATGAATACGGGTTAATTGAAAGCAAATTCAATATTTCAATCGAAATATCCACTGGACATAATCTGATGTTGGCCGCTGATTATTGGGGCTGGGATAAAAGTGGCGAAAAGAAGAGAAAAGTTTCCTATCCCTGCGAGGCAGAATTGATAGAAATGGAAGGCGCTAGACACCATTGGAATGTGGTATAGATTTCCTCATGTCCCTCCGACGTCCTTAACCACCCTCATCCGGCCCCCAGCAGCGCCTCCTCTGACCTCTGACCTCCCGTCACGTGACTGATATGCTAATTAGGCAGAACCCGTGACAGAATCTACCTATTCATCACTTCTTACAGGAGCAGTGGGTGGAGGCGGCAGTTCTCCTGTGAGGAACCAGGGGGCGTGATGGTCTCAATCCGGCTCTGCTACGGCATAGTTAGTCATTCTGTGACAGAGGACGCCACTCAGAGACCTCTCTGTTTTGTACTATTCAAGACACCAGCAGAGTCATCCACTCTCATGATCGATTCTTGGTCTACACTCAAAACCAGTTATCATACATTAACTTCCAATATGTCCGGAAATGTTCAGGGAGATTACTTGGTAGATTTCTGCTCATGGTGATATATTTATTCCTTGTGGACATCAGGAGGTGGTCGGACACTACAAAGGTCCCTCAGTGAACCAGCAGAGCAACCTGCTTTGCAGCAACAACGTCTGACCCGAACAACTTTATGAGGTATTTCAATGATGGTTATGGTGATCAAATCTATGAGGTCAAGTGAGAGTAGAAAATCCACCCATAAACCTTTCCAATGGTAAGGGTTCTTGTACATATCTTACATGGACACATTATGTCAGAAGGGGAGAGCTCTTGTGTGCTGTATGTTCACTTCAACACAGTATGGAGTAAGATGAACCCCAACCCGCTGACATGCACTGTGATAGCCCGTATGTCTGTGACCTGGCGGCTAGAGTGGTCATTTTTTAACAACAGGGGGGGGTTGGTGGATTTGGGGGGGGGGCCAAAAAAATTTGGACCCCTTGAAGGGGGGGGACCAAAAAAAATTGGACCCCTCTTGAGGGGGGGACCAAAAAAATTACACCCCTTTTTAGCGGAAAAGCCCGCGCATTATTATAGCTCAAAGGGTTCGGCCGCGTTCAATTTCAACCTGCTGGAGGGGGGGACCAAAAAAATTTCGACCCCTCTCTCGGGGGGGACCAAAAAAATTTCGACCCGCTTGGAAATCCACTGACCCCCCCCCTGTTGTTAAAAAATGACCACTCCCTTAAGAGGTTGCAGGCAACGCTTCTAACAGTCAGAAGATGTGACCCATTAGCGCCAGCAAGTTTAACTCGCTATCGTTGTATTGGCGCATTTTATATCGTGCCAACCCTTCATGGGGTGTATGAGCTTTACATTGTTGATGATTGATACTAGATCCCTAACAGATACTAACAGTTTATCGCCAAAGCCAAACATAATTATGGGAAATACTGAAATATTGTCTACTACATCTCATAGACATGCATATATGTCTATGATTGAACCTAGACGTGTCTTGACCTAGCTGATAACCACTTGCACACTTCATCACGTGTACTAGTTGAAAACCGCTAGCTGTCGGGGATCTCTCTCCCCGACAGCCCTGAATGCTCCCCTGGTGGCTTCCTCACTCATCCCGTGGGTTGCCGAGTCGAGTCAGGTATTGGGCCAAGAACCTAAATGGAAAAGTGCAGATTCATGATTTTAGCAACGTTGAGTGGCAGGATTCGGTGGAACATAGACACAACGGCTCCAATTTCCTGTGCAGCATAAGGCTTATAGACTGGACTTTTTGCAGTGAGGACTTTATGAATAGGTGGGGATTGGCCAAAAGAGCAGATGCAGATTTGTCGTGTGGCGAGGTATCATGATTTATGCAGTGACCAAGCAGCCCCCCTCCCCCATCTTTCTGCAGCCTTACATCTGCCAATCAGGTATAAATCTGTCCTCTCAGCCCTGCCGGCAGTCTACACAATGCCACTGAGCTAAAACCCTGCTCGTCCATGCTTCGTACTTGGGGCTACAAATATACAAAATCACACAGCATATTCCGATACTATCACCAGGGATTATCACTCCCATACACGCCATGATGTTGTGACGTCATAGAAACAAGATGGCTATTCCTACACGGCTGTCACTGATTGGATGTTTGTTAGTTGGTTACTCATCTATCACTGGGCGTAACACGTTCCTGCAATTACAACTGTGACAAGTTCAACATTAGGCTGTAGGCTGCTGCATCTCACCATGTGGGCTCAATACTCATTAATCTCCCCACAACATGGTGCTGGAGCTGAAGTAGCCTTATCCAGAGCTATCAACATGGCTGCCCTGTCACAGTCCGAAAGAGATACAAAGAGGTATTCGGTGCGGGTGTTCACATCTGATGATGATGATGATGATGATGATGAATGTGGATTTGGGTTTTATTAATGATCTTAGGGCTGGGGGAGGGTGAGATGAGGTTAGTAGGTCACACCCTGCCTATGCATGAGAGCCTGTTAGGTTTCATGACAGCATAAATTATTTTGGTGGATTTAGCAGTTCTCCAATCAACACAGATGTGTTTGCGAATGTGCAAATCCGCAGTAATCGAGTAGACATAACATATTTGATAGATCTGATAAACCAAACGTTGATATCATTGAGCCGTTGTGTAAATGAGGAACATATCAGGTCCAAGAGGTATTTTTGCCGGGGAGTTGGGGGGGGGGGTATCCAGCCCTATAGGTCACGGGGTCCTAAATTGATTCCATTGGATTGCCTCTATAATCAGCTCTGGTGGAACACCTGCTTAAGGTGGCTATTTTGTATAGAATGGTGTTACTTCCTCATTGAATTCTACGGACGGAGGTCATCTGGACTGACCATGAGTGCACTATCCATATTGACTCTAACTGCATTTTGAAAATCACCTTGCATAATGACATTCATATCAACTAAAAATTCCTACCGGATATGACCACCTGGCACTGCTCACACCGGCCGGACCAAGCCCAGCCAAAACGCACACAACTGCTATATACATGAACATGGAATGGACATACTGTGGTCATAATTCCAACATTGTTTATCAAATACTTAACAAGCTGTTTTTCTATGGGTGACATCAGTATTCTACCCCAGTAATAGCTGTAATAATATCTTGGGTTCCCGATGCGATAACAGATGAGGACAATTGATTAATGAAAGAAGCGTTAAGAAAAGAAAATGAACAACGATAAAAGAATGATAATTTGTATTATATATCCCATTAGAATTATACTTTTGTTTACAAATCACGTCCATACTTAAACCTTTTCCGCCATGAAATTCCACCAAGTTCATTTATTGAATTAAATTCCACCATATTAAAACAAACTTTCCCTCGACGAGGTCTCGTTACGAGTCTGCAAATAAAGGCAGCACAGCGCCTTCAATATAAGCACAGGGACGTATAGATATACTGGCTGTATTAACCTTGATGAGTGTGTTGCAGTTTTAATTATCGTTCACATGCATCCAGTCTTTGTATCGATAATATATGCAAGTGCGAATAAATGCAAGTCCCTACTGCATGTAGCTGACGTACATATCAGAACCGAGCTTTCATTATTCTCTTTAATTAAGGGCGTTTCGGAGAACGCACATGGCTTCCTATGCTATATAGCGTATAGACCTAACGGCTTGTCACTACCAGCAACCCCCCTCCCCTTCTCCCTCCCCTCTAGGTCACCTACATAGTACATAGTATACAGTGATATGTATGAATCATCATATTCTCCCTTTATTTGAACCAAGTCCAGAACTGTTTTGGACATTCCGTGTAGCGGCCAGTTGGTCAGTGATTTCTCAACCAGTCGTGGCACCAGGTAGCCATTTATATGTGCTGCTTTACCGCTGTATGGAATATGGTCAACCTATCCAACAGACCCTACACTGTCTACCATTCATGGACTGAGCTATTCACTGTGATATCTTTAGCCAAAGGTAGCACCATGTGTATGCTGGGACGTCCAGAGGAGACGGGATGTATCGGCTGACTCTAGTTGCTCACCTCACGGACCTGCTGCCTGGACTACGTTACTGCAGCCTGGTACAATACAGGGGAGTGACAAGTTGTGAAGGCGTCTCATCTACTGCTCATCATCATATCCACCTTTTCAGGAGGTAGCAGATATTCATTCTGCTAGGTACCCGAGCTGGGGACCTGAGCGTACCAATAGACGTATCTATACGTACCGTACCGTCGCGATTTAGCGCCGGGGCGCTCTTCAATTTGGCGGGGCCTTTGAGCACAAGACAGGCGCTTATTCGATATGCTATTTTAGTGCTTAGGGCACCTTTCAAGACCCCCACACCCCCGGCGCTTATACAAGACCGGCGCTCTTTTGAAACCAGCGCTTAATCGCGACGGTACGGTATCTGATCATTCTAACATTCTCACTCTGCCTCAACGCACAATGTTTTCTGGGTATGTTGCCATGGCAACAGGTAAACATGTGGACTGACGGAAAATGGCATTATCCAGGCAGCGTTAATGAACTCTCTCTCTCTCTCTCTCTTATCGGTACACGCCTGCATTCGAGCTATCCCCAGGACACCCGTAGTGCTTGACTAGAACATGGATACACTTCAGTACATTAAGATGACCATACATTTACAGAGACTAATGTGTTGACCCATACCATCTTGTGACAGCAGTTAATGCCTGTAAAGCTGATGTGCATGCTGAGATGTGCCAATGCAGCGTCCCTATATAACAGTGACCTGGGCTGACCCGTCAGACTATGATGATATTGTAGCAGGCGCAGAGTGTAGCCCTATAGCTACCAGCCTCTGATTTATGGCTTTAAATTTTGACTTAATGTCTTCTCGATTAAGATCCACAAATGGATTAAGACCGTCTCGTCCTATTAAAGTACCTCATAATTCAGGCTCCTTAGGTTCAGGTCCCCTGAACCCTTTGCTAAAGATCTTTGGCTTCAGACCCTGTGGAAAAAGGGGATATTTTGAACCAAGGCCCTTTACTTAAAGCGCCTCTGACTTATAAATGGACCTTTGGTTTGAGGCACTTCAATCAGCGCCCTGTGATTTCATTTCTTTTTCGGGATCAAGACCCTGGCACTTAAAGCCCCTTGCATTAAGGCCCTTTGTTCTAAGGCTCTTGACTAAAGGCCCTTCGCATTAAAGCCTTTCGCCTTAAAGCCCCAGTGCCCCTATATATAGGGCTGAGTACCTGTCCCGGCTCGGCTCCGACTGCCGCTGGAGGGGTACCGAGATCTTCGCCTTTAAGGTCCTTCACCATAGTGCCCTTGGCCTCCAGCCCCAGCATGTTTACCCACATGAGGCGTCTGCTGGGGTATATGGGGACGTCTGGTAGGCGGCGGTCACACTGTCGGCGCATGTCCGGGTCACACAGCATGTCGTGCATCCAGGAGGTGGAACTGGAGGATGAGGAGTGCAACATGGGAGACAGTGATGATGGTGCCATTTTCTCATCACTAGAGGTAGGTTCAACATAACACTGGCAGGGCACCATAGAGCTTCATTTTGTTGGGTTCTAGGACAAGTATCCCCTGGACATCTACCCCCGGACATCTACCACCTGCCATTTAACCCCCGGACATCTACCCCCCCTAAGACATCTACCCCCTAGGAATAATACCCCCTAGGACATTGACCCCCTTGGACATCTAACCCCTTGGACTTGGACTCAGGAGGGGAACTATATCCTTTGTGTAAAAATTCTTGTACACACTGTATTTTTGGGGGTAAATAAAGCCCCCTGTGTGTCAAAACATAGTAAAATATGAATATGTGAGAGAAACTTCAGCAAGTTATTGTATAAAGTATTTCAACTTGCAGAAATGTGTCAAATAATGCAGATATCAGCAAAAGTATATAACAGATACCACATCTGTGGGAAAACTAAATCCTTAACTGTCTGAACTGTGTAGTGCTGGTATCACATACAGTTTAGCTGGATAATAATTAAAACCATTACATTGTGTAGTACATATTATTAAACGGTTGCTCTACAACCGTTTAGTTAGGAGCACAGTGATCCGTTCTTGGTCTGTTCTTACCAAAGGTGGAAATTGCTGATTTTGTGAGTAATTCATACTGATTCATATTGAACTTTTGCTTTCTATACTCTGACATTGTACACTGTATATTGTACACTTGCCTGGGTAGTTGCATAAGGCTACAGTGTCAGTGATCACATAACACATCTATATAGCTGCTTCAGTATGTGTCCTGGTCAGGTCTGAGCAGACTGAGCCATAATGATTGTTTTTCACACAATGTCAAGGGCCTGGTGCCGGCTACAAGGGCCTGGTGCCGGCTATAATGCGGATTTGAAATGTTTTCTCACCTGCCTTGAACTGTTTAAAGGCGCAGATTTCGGTACCCCTCCAACGGCAGTCGGAGTGGAGCCGAGACAGGTACTCAGCCCTATATATAGGAGCGCTGGGGCTTTAACCTCAGGTTTGTGGGTACATAATGAAAGCTGTGCGGATTTAGAGTGTTTTTCTTGTCATGCATTGCAGCCCTTAAATAGGCCCTGACATGATATTTTCACTATATATATTTATGTTGATCAGAAACAACCGTTTCTAAGGTCATGTGACCTTGCCTATCTTCCATAATGCAACTGAAGTAATGCAGGAAAGTTCTCTCCATGCATATCAATTTAGATCAATAGTAACACTAATTAATGATAAAAAAAACTCAACTTATGGCATTTTCAGTACTTTCTGCTGTTAAATTACAGCATACAAAATACTGTAAATCTACAGCAGAATGTGCTGGCAGTTTTGGTTCCAGTAGATTTTGCTGTAATTGAACAGAAGAATATACTGTAAATTAGAGCACATTCTTCTGTTTAATTACAGCAACTGAGTTGCTGTAAATTTACAGCAAAATGTGCTGGAACCAAAACTGCTAGCACATTTTGCTGTAAATTTACAGTGGTTTCTTCTAACAGTGTGTACACCTATGGAATCTACTGTACACCTACAAAAATGGCAACCAACTTTTTACAGTGTAGAAAGTTGCATGGGAACCCCACGTTTTTCTTTAATCGACGGATTCTATAAAGTATGTAAGGAACAGTCTATAACTTTTGAAGGAAGCTTGAATCTCTTTTATAATTTGGAGGGAATTTACGCAGAATCAATCATTACAATACAGATGTATTTATACAGCGCTGAAACACGGCATCCGTGTAGATTTGTGTGCGTTAGATAATGAGTAGAAAACAATGAATCCTAATGGCTGTTAAATTTTAATTGGTCCAATCGTTCCTGTGGAACTGCTGCTTCCAAATGGCCTCAAAAAGGTAATGCACCTGGGGGAGTATTTCTTTTACTTTTTTAGATTTATTCTTCCAAAAACGTCAATGTATTAAGAACCACGCCACCAGTTATTGGTGTTGTGGCATCCTGTGTTTGTAATTATAAAGGTCTTGTATTATTTTGTCCCATTCTTATTCCACATCGGCTTCATTTGTGTAATTAGAAAATAGGACTTATTACTTTATTGAGTCCAACCACCTTCCTCATTGTTACAATGATTGTAGGAAGCCGTGACCATACACTGTTAGAAGTAAGTAGTGTTCCTGTACAGCAAATATTGGGGGCAACTTTGGTTCCAGTAAATTCTGCTGTAGACCAACAGTAGAATCTACTGTAGACGGGGACCTGAGTTCTAAAAGGGATCACATATATTCAACATCTTGGAGATTTGAACCAACAGCTTCCAATCCATAGTCCCGAACCATGACCACTGGACCATTGAATCCTGCATGTCAGGTGCATTGAAACACCTCCTACTTATGTGTGAATGGTAAAGAGGTCAACACTATCTTTCCTGCAGATTGTAGAGATACATTGGTTTTATCTTCTGCATATTTTCAATAGTAACATTTCACTGTACCAAAATATATTATACTTTAGAATTGCATCAGGAAAAATGTAGTTAGTATGAGAGTTTCCTGCCGGGACTGGAACCGCTGACCCTCAGACTACATCACCCACGGCTCTACCGACTGAGCTAGCGGGGCAGTCACTATGTAGCCTGCATCAATGGGCTTTTGAAAAGATCAAGTCAGATTTGAGCTGTGGAGTATGGTACTCCTTCCAACCTCTCTACTCTCTCTACCTCTGGTTGCTGGTTATGGGATTCGAACCTGCATCTACAGTAACAGAATTGTACATGTACAGCAAAATCTGCTGTATCATTTTTCACAGCTAAAGTACTGTATAGTTACAGCACATTTTGCTGCTCACGAACAACAACTTTTTACAGTGTATATGAAGGTCATGGACAGAATTCTCTAAGGCCACCCGTCTCAGTCATCACAAACCCAAGTGCAATGGTATGAGGAACGATATGCTGTCCACAGTATATAAAGACGATGTAGAAGCCCTCTGCCCGTTATCCTGATGTACTATCGGCACAGGGCCCTGGGTATGGGAATGTTTATGGATGCCCACTACTCACTAATGAGTCTGTCTAATCAGGACTCAGACATGTGGCCCTGTACAGTGCTTATGGGAACAGTAGCACCACTGCATGCTGACCGGCTGATATTTGCAACACTGTATTTATATCAATTCTAGCTGACTGTTACAACGAATTAGATTACAGTAGGTTCTACTGTAGAATTTACACATCAAATATGTGACACAACATGGGAAAACATACCATTACAGGAATTTAGTGCCATAAACAGCCACTAGGTGGCTACCAGTGCAGAAACATACCATTATCCTAGTGACTTATTATTATTTTGAACTTATGGTAACTTTCCCATGTCCGATTTTGACAATCATAATCTCAAAATGATCACTTTGACCTTCTTTTCCCAACGAATATTAAGAGGTATTTACATGATTATCTAATTTAGACTAACCTTTGCAAAAAAGTCTAAATGGGTTGTGTATTCAGTCTTCTGCTTCTAGGCATAAATGTATCATTTGATCGATCGGAATTTTAGTGAGGTGGGGAGGAACAATTCAAAGAATCCTTTTTGGTAAAACATCCCGGGTACCGGTCCCTGGTAGAGGCAGACACCCGACGGAAGGAGTAGTTGCACACACCCGCCTGCCAGATATGCCGCTCACGGCTGACCTCTAGTGGTGGTTTGCTGAACTGACACGTTTCACACAAGGTGGCGGTTAAGTGGTCAGAAACCTATTACATGTACGTGTATGTGGAAGAAGGCCATATCTATCTGTAGAGGGGAGCTTATCTCCGTCGACAGGTGCCAATCTGGTTATAGCTTTGTCCACATCTTCGGCCATGTAGCTCTCTACTTGCCTGTATCAGGATATGCCTCTGCCTTTGTCTCCCTGCCCTCCCCGCCCCTTATCCCCTCCTTTCCCATATAATCATGATCACAGAATCAAGGCAGAGATATGTTGAAAGTAGTTAATCAACTTAATGCCTCTTTATTGGTTCCACTTTATACGGTTTTGATAGACATCTACTATGTGAACGTGTAGACGTCTACGTTTGCAAAATGCAAAAAAAGTTTGTTTTTGTCTCTACACTTTTTAACAGCGTTATGGGATGGAAATATATTGTATTTGCCAGCTCTAATAATGATGACCCCCCCCCTTGCAAATGGCCATTTCCTGGTAGCCTTCCAACCAAAACAAGTATTGGCTAGATTACTTGGGAGGCTCGCTTCGTTCTCAGAGATTATTCAACCTCCTAAATTGGTGATAGCCACCCAAACAATTTGTTCTTTAAAGGATGTTTGACATTTGCTGCTGGGTGCCTCTGAATAGCTGCTTAACTGTCAGTAGAATATCAACACTTGGTCAGAAGGTCACCTTCGTGACGACAGGCACCAGGCCCGCAGTTAATGCTGGTCCCGCACTCAATGCTAGCTCTTCAGGCGCAGGCTGCCTGAACATGTAGTTTTAGAATAATGTAAGAATTCTACCAACCTTGGGATCTAAGGGAACCCTCTTTTTGTATGTACACTATGTTCGGTGTTTGGGTCGGGTGTCTCAGTATATCACCTCTACATCCTGAACACCTTTGGGACAACACCCTGGCTATTAGTGTGCAATGCCCTTTTATCAAGATGCACCAATGCGCCACTAGTAAGTAACTCACCAGGTACATTGGTGCACCATGGCAACCCTATCCTAGCACGCCCAAAGAGAATGATACGTGACGTATTACCGCAGTGGTAGGACTACATACTGAAAACAAGGGGAGGGGGGTTAAGGCACCAGTACTTTAAATTCGACACGGCGACATGGGCCATTTTGGCCTTGGTGACATGGGACATGAGAAAAAAATAGATAGTGACATGGGGCATTTCTTAAAATCGATATGGCGACAAGTACTGCTGAGCAGACTCTAGGTCCATGATGTCCTTAAGTAGTCCTCTTTTAACACTTCCTGAACTGACCAACTCAGATGGAGAGGGATAAAGGAGTTGTTATTTTTGGATGTGATCATTCTATAACAACTAGACGGGTCATTATTCTCCCCAACCCCTTACCCCTGTATGTATTGTGGTGTGAACGTCACATCACATCAAGTGGGAAAGGCTGTACCCCCTCCCCCACAGGAGGTAAAACCATGTGTCCTCCATCATAAAGAGGGCTCCCTTTTTAAATTTGAGAATCCTCCTGTTATTAGTAGATCCACTTCACCCCTCCCCCACCCCAACCCAACCCCTCGGCTGTAAGAAAATGGCCACTACGTTTCCGAGATGACAGAAGGAAAAAGGTTATAAATACTACCAGGATAGCCAGGTTTAGGTTCACAAGCACGCCTTGTAAAAGCACATCATCACTCTTTAAAAGGAGATAGTAAGGACGGGTTGCTTTGTTTACAGATGTTCACTGTGTGTGTAACGGCCGAGACGTCAAGGACAGTATGATGCTTACTATGGAGTCTAAAAGCGATTAACTTAAGCAACTCATCAGCTCTGCATTCGATGACAAAATATTAATGGACATGGAGGCAATTGAACCCAACGCATCGAGGGTGGGCATGTAGGAATAACTCTATAAACCTAACATCTATTGAGAGGTCTTGGTGGAAGAACGGCAATGCGCCGAATCCATGTAATTACGCTTAAGTAATTAATTACCTAATAAAACATTTTAAAAAGAAGGCATTTCCGAAGGGCACGCCGTACCCGTGAAGGGGGGGGGGGGTGACTACCCCTTCCCCGTCTCCTTGAGTGAAATCAAGGAGACTTTATTGGCTTTGGGACCTTGTCCCCAAAGCCATTGACACCACACAGAGAGAGTTGGAAAAAGTAGCAAGAAAAGACTAGCATAGGTCCCCTTGTTCATTGTTAAATTAAGCCCTAGCTGGCCCTTAAACATTGCCTAGGACTGGTTCCCCATGTGTCCTTGCAGGTGTGTGCAAAACTAATTTAACCTAGATCTGGTTTTCAGTTACTGCATGTAGTACCAGTGTACCTTGTGGTAAGGCCTAGACATCTTGTGAACAGCCATATTTTGAGTTCTCTAATGTGGCTGTCAATGGCAAGGATAGGTACCAGCCTAATAACTATTGACTCCTATGTCAAGCCAAGCTGTCAATGTCAATGCCAATTCCCATACTATGCACATACAGGACCTGTACTAGAAGTTGAGTGGTCCAGGGTGGCTCTTGAAATCGCTCAAGCCCGCCCAAAGACAAACTGTAAAGTCCAACATGATTACCCCTCCCCACCCCACACACACATGCAAGAAACCACATGCAACAACCCTAAAATAATATGTTGCCAACACAAGTCCTCCTTATGCCCCCTCCTTCTCCTCCCTCTGCCCCCTCCTCCTCCTCCCTCTGCCCTCTCCTCCTCCTGCTCCCTCTGCCCTCTCCTCCCTCTGCCCTCTCCTCCTTCCTCTGCCCTCTCCTACTACCACATCTTTCCCCTCCTCCCCCCTCTACCCCATTTTCCTTCTTCCTGTTACCTACTCCTCCTCTGCCCCCTCCTCCTCCCTCTGCCCTCCCTTCTCCCTCTGCCCCCTCTGCCCCTCCCTCTGCCCCTCCCTCTGGCTGCCAAGATGGCTGTCGAAAACTCAAGATTGTCTGATTTCCTTGTGTGATAAATGGATAATAGGGTTTTCTAGGATGTAGAATCCATTTTCAGGCTTAGATTTTCAGTACAGGAAATTTCCAAGATGGCTGCCAAGATGGCCACCAAAAACTCAAAATTGTCTGATTTCCTTGTGTGATACATGGATAGTAGGGTTTTCTGGGATGCAGAATCCATTTTCATGCTCAGATTTTCAATCCGGGAAATTTCCAAGATGGTTGCCAAGATGGCCGCCAAAAACTCAAGATTGTCTGATTTCCTTGTGTGATACATGGATAATAGGGTTTTCTAGGATGTAGAATCCATTTTCAGGCTTAGATTTTCAATCCGGGAAATTTCCAAGATGGCTGCCAAGATGGCCTCCAAAAACTATACCAGCAGCAGTAAAACCAATAAAAATCAAAAAGATTTAGCTAAGTGCATGTACCGTAAAACCTCGCCTATAGGTCGACCTCACTTATAGGTCGAATTGGAATTTTGAGGGAAAAAATCGACCTATAGCAAAATACATTGAACTTTAGGAAAACCCCACTTATAGGTCGAATTGGAGTTTGAGATTTTTGGGGGGGCAAACCCCACCCTAAACCCCCCTAGAGAAGCTTTTCCCGAGGCCAAAATGACTTATTTCTGGTATCTTGCCCTTTAGACAACCCCCTACTTCTTGCACAAAGAGATTTGGGTTTACAGGGATAATAATCTGAGAAAAAAAGGTATGTTTTCCAGCATTAAGAATGAAGTTTTTTTTTGGCTCTTTAAATGGTTTACCATTTTTCAAAACCCCACCTATAGGTCGAATTGGACTTTTGGCAAGAAAATCGACCTATAGCAAAAATTAATTCCAAATAAAAATCGACCTATAAGCGAGGTTTTACGGTAAGTTAACTGACCATGCAGTATTGCTGCAAACCATCATATATGAATTGCATTAGAACCCTAGACACATCAAAAAGCATAAATCTATGCCCCTTCGTTTTCTCACCTGTAGTTCATAACAATCCTATAAAAACCCAAAGCCACTACGGCTTTGCCGTAAAATCCTTGAATTTGTCCCCTTGTATATTTCTATCTTTAGTTTGGTGTGCTCTGAGAGGTTTGGGGACAATTTCTCCAAAAATTAATAGAGATTTACCATTAGAGCGATGTATTCTGATAGGTTTCTAGGTATGTTGCTCTAGGAGTTTTACCTTCACATTGGGTCATTCTGTGGGCATATTGCCCCATCTAGGTTTTGGGGTTCTGCCTCTAGATTGGTGTATTTTAAGTGGTTTGGGAATATATTGCTGCAAGAACATTTTGAAAAATTATTATTAGATTGGTGAATGATGGGGTGTTTGGGGGCATTGCTCCGAGAGCACTAGGAGAGGAAGGCTATTGAAATGGTCATAACTTAACTTCTAATTGGACTATTTATTCGATTTTTCACATTTATAAAGCACAAACATAATGCCAATGCCTCATTTCCCAAGGCCATTGTTGCACATTATGACATCTGCGAACTCCTGGAGGTTGTTCTGATCATGCGTTATCTGTAATGCATTTGTGGGGCCTGCAAAATATTGGTATCAGTGGTGAAACTGGGCACGGTTGCATGTTATGGTAGGGCGGGGAGGGGCAGAATATTAAAGGGCATTACTCCAGGATGGCTATACTCTAGAGTGACATATGGGGTCATTATAATAAATGGCGTAGAAAGGAGGTCTAACTTTATGCTTCCAGGCGAATGATGATGTATGCCATAGCAGAAAGGGGACAGGTTTATAGATTCTAGATGGTGCCCCCTCCCCTCCCTCAGGTACCAGCTATACCGATCCCAATAAAGGGCATACATTACCTTGATATAACCCTGCCTATATTGATAATAAACCTGCGATTACATAAGAGTTAAATTTATAGGCGCCACTGTGGCCGGCTGTCTGAGGATCGGCGACACTTTTATTCTCAGTTCCAGATATGATGAACTAATTCGATGTTGAACCTTCCTTACTTTAGCCTTATAACAAAACAGAAAAAGGAGAATTAGCCAAGATGGTCTGAAATAGAGCTGGTGGACCTGGTGACTGGGCGAGTTTTACCCTATAGTTACGGCATGGGCTGAATGTGGGAAACGAGCACGGCACCAGTGAGACATGTCACCTTGACTCTTAGGACTTTGGGCTGGCTTTTACAAGTTTTAGGGACGGCTTATACACAAGGTTTTATATGTATACTTAAAGTAACAAAAACCAGATGCCCTGACCGGAGATGCGATTCTCAAAAGTTAGGGGCGGCTTGTACGCGAGTTAGGCTTATATGCGAGAATTTACGGTAATAGCAAACGACACCAACCACAGTATGCTGTCCTTTTTCATAGTTAAACCATTTAATGGATTCTCATCCCTGTGGGTACTGTGGGTACATAATTCATGCAACTGGACACTATTTCAGTGACATGGAGATTGAGTTGGGCAGGTAGGGGGCCATGAGGGGGGAGGGTGAGAGAGATGGCAGTCAGAGGTTAAAGGTTACTAGTGGTGACATGTCTCACTGGTGCCGTGCTCTCACTTGTCTACGCTTACATGAGGTATATTTGACACTTCCTCCCGAAGCAGGGAAAAACCTGCAATGGACAAGTTTCCCACATTCAGCCCATGCTGTAACTAGGGTAAAACTCACCCAGTCACCAGGTCTACCAGCTCTATTTCAGATCATCTTGGCCAACCTTGGCTCACTTTACATGTGTAGAAGTAGTCTAATGGCTTTGCTACTTGTGAAAGTCCAAGCGATACATGGTGCAAACTATGATTTCCTTTAATAGAGTGTCTCCACATCCCCAGTCAATTCAACGTGGATCAACACTGTACCAACATTATCTAACTGATCCTGTGATAGTGCTGACTCAACCAACCAATCGTCAGTACCTGAACATTAAATTGATGAAGATTCAAAGCATGTACATGTATGTCCTGTAAGGAGTGTAGACTGTCTACATAATGCACCTTCATTTTACTTCCTGCTCTAATGTTTGCAGGAATATAAATTTCTTTGTAGCAGCCCTCTTCTTTTACATTGGTGGCATTCAATCCTGGCACGTCCAATATGAACGGGATATGCTGTACTAAAATACAATTCGTTCTCATTTTGATCAAGATAAAAATCGATGACCTGCGCACGACTATCTGCAATGGTGTGTGTTGAGGGTCCCAAGTAGGCCCTTTATATAGGCTGCTGATGTTAAACTTCACCCCCACATTACCCTGCTCCCCGGCACCCTGTGCTACCAGCTCCCGTCGTCACCCCCACTCACCCCCTCACTCACCCCGCCCTGCAGCCCCTGGAGGACTAGACACATTCCTAGATACTAGCACATGCTTGGGGGATTACAGGGAGGACACACGATTGACTCCATACAGAGCGCTTTCACTGATATTACTGAACACAAATATCAGGTTTGCAGAAATGGTTTGGACCTCAAACGAAGCTGGCAGGTAGAGTTCTACCCTAACACCCATGTATGAGGCATGGGGATGAGACAGGCAGCCCGAGAGGGGGAGGGGTCACAGATACCAACATGCGCTAGAGGGATTACAGGGGAAACCCACGGAAGCCCAGGAGCCCCAGGAGGCATGTATGATCTACACCAGGACTAGCTTGTGCAAACCTGGATTACATATGAGAGGCGTATCTTAACTTATACACGAATATGAGTTTGTTGAGACAATTTCATTCATCAATGAATCTTGCAAGAATAACCAAACCGAACACCGTAAGCCCTAGCACTCCAGGGGGAAGGATACATTTACCATCCGGTTATCGGTATGGATGTATACGTCCCAGTGTGTACATAATGTGAACATATCAATGACATTAACAGTGTCACATGCACAGACTAGTTTTCCCTTGAAAACCTATCTATAGTTTGGGAGATTAGGGTTAATTCTAAACTCCCCAAAACCTGACAGAGGTTGCCATACCTCATTCATGGATAAATCTGAAGGCTAGAGGAGTAGACACAGATAACTCCGTACAAACTGACACATAACTCCAGGGCATGGACCTTTAGCGTGTTATGTAGAGCCTCCAGTGGGTGAGAACATTGGGAGCATCCTGTGCTAATTCACCTTAAGTCTCACACCATAACCAGGGCAGCACCAGATATGGATGGTTGCACACACAGGGATGGCTGGATGTGGTAATCAGGCTTCGTATAGGTTTAGCAGGTTATGGATGTAACCTGGCACCAGCCAATATATGCAGGATTAACACACACAACCAAAGTCTCATGAGTATAACTGAATTGAGATATTTGACAGTATCAAAAAGCATCCATGGGATTGTGTATGAACTTTAAGAGAGTGACAACTTTCCATTAAGAATTCCGATGAGCCCGTTGCCCTGAAGCATATACAATACTATGTTTGAGCTTGGATGATTTAAGAAATGAGAATATATAATTGATTTGTACCAACAACCAGTTGAAAGAGCTAGGTGACCAGATCTGCTGGCACCTTTTATATCATATACAAACATAATTCGGGATGCAATAATGTATCCAAACATAGACCTGAACTATGCACTCTGGAATTCAATCACAGTGGTATAAGCCCTTTAACTTCAAGGTCCCACGTAAAAGTGAAGTAAAATCATATGTCACTGATGATTAATGGTACAACACCCCATAATGGAAACATGCCTTTGATCTAACATATGACAACCAAGGGTGGTAAAAAAGAAGATGAGACCAGGGGACAGTGTGCGGCAGAGGGACATTCCCCACCGTGTCAACAGTGTCAACTCTGTAACGTGACACCCATACCCCTGACACTGACACACCTCTGACACTGTGACACGGGGTGTGACAACATGACACATGTGTTTGTATCATGCACAGATTACATTGGGTGATAGTTATCATGACTGAGAAGTGGCGGAGTTGAACAGAAAAAAACACCTGATTTGATACCTATTCTTAAATGCCAGTTACAGGCAGACGGATTCAGCAGGACATAGCACTCTCAAAGGTCTTATTTAACCAGTAATATAAAAATGCCTCGAGTATATTTTGCAAAGTGTCATGATGGTGCCTAATATAATAAGACGTACATGGATCCAAAAAAATAGAGAACAAGAATTCGATTAGCTAAAGTCACCATGCACATGGCTACTACTGACTATATATGCCATGCTCCGTTATGTGCAACACACACTATGATACGTCATCGTTATAGTACACGTCATAGAGAGTCAGACAACGTCACATGATTACGCCTGATTGCATCATGGATCTGTAAATAATGTGCTACGTCGAATACAACGTCTAGAGTTTTTTCAAAAATAAGATAAAAAAAAGTCATCTTGATAGCTGCCCATTGCCCTACGTCATACTACGTTATGTAGCGGAAGACTACGTCATAGAACAGTTTATCTACGGCACACAAGGCCATGTACGCATCAGGGTTGGACCTGAGTCATGTCGTCCCCGATACCAACCTTAAACGTCGCTTTCTGCACCTTCAGGTCAGTATTATGAGTACCTTTAACTTTGGGAAAGTTTTTGCATCATCATCTTAATTTACTTTTGTTTCAGTTCAATTGTATCGTCATATTTTATTACTATGATGTAATAGCCGTGGCATTGAATTTTGGCATACACTTCTTCAGAATAGCCTTTGTCGTGGCGGCAGTTGGGAATTCAACGCCAGCCGTACCGAATACCACATTCTGTACAATTTTCAGGGGAGTGCTGACATGTATTCTCTGCCTAATGTTAAAAGCATCACCTTAAAGTTTGGGTTTCATAATCTTTATTTTGCATGAATACACTACTAAATGTCTTTCGAATACAGCTAACATTGAGAAAAAGGGAAGAAAACAAAGAAAAGGACATATAAGACACATTGATCGTCATCATGGAATCCCTTATTGCTCCATTTCGCAAACCGAACACAATTATGATACACACAGATGTCAAAACACATTCTAGTTCAAGGTGAAGTAATCAACATCAATTTCCATCCACAATCCAATCGTCCCGACATTCACCTCCATGATTACTTCCATGACATTCGAGACATGCCATGTATATATGTTTTATAAATCGGTCGTGTCGCCTTGTCGAATCTGGGGGTCCATTAACATAATGTGAGTACCATGCCTCAATCAACTTTGTCTCAGCAATTTTCACTCACCTTTGTGTGGTGAACGCATATCATACTAAACACCTGGTTAGATATGTAATAATCATTTAGCTAGCAATATATTGTCCTATATGGCGTCCCCTAGCCCCATAGTGCACATTGTGTACTACATGTACCTGGTGGGGAGGTGGTGCATCACCGGCCCTTCATCTTCTGTCATTAACTACAATTACCTTATCACTTTGTTCATTGTAGTAGGGCTGATATGCATGTTCTTTTTCTTCTTCTTTTTGTGTACAATATATGACGAGGGAAAGAGTAGACATACCTGTTGTGCCTCATCTTTGGCCTCCCCATTTAAATTCCATAATTTATTACAATATTATCCTTATAATATGTGACCCGTTTTAACGAAATGGGTCGCAAGTCGCACTTTAAAGAGCCAGTATAGGGTGGGGAGGATTTGAAAAAGGCTTTCTGACATTTTTCTAACATAATAAGTTATTATCTTCTGGAATCTCAAGTTGTAAAACTGATTTCAACCCCAACTAGTACCAACACGATGGTCCAGAGATTAAAAATATCGCCTAAGGGAGTGGTCACTTTTTTAACAACAGGGGGGGGGGGGGGTCGGTGGATTTTTCGCGTGGGCGGGTCAACATTTTCTTTGGGTCCCCCCCGCAGGGGAGGTCGAAAATGTTTTGGTCCCCCCTCAGGCAGGTTGACATTGAGCGCGACCGACCCCTTTGAGTCAGTAAGTATAGCGCTGGCTTTTTCGCTAAAAAGGGGTGCATTTTTTTTGGTCACCCCCCTTCAAGGGGTCCAAATCGTTTTGGCCCCCCGCCCCAAATCCACCAACCCCCCCTTGTTGTTAAAAAATGACCACTCCCTCAGAGCCAATATTGGCCAATATATCACTTAGGCCTATCATATATCAAATGGAAGCTCTTGATGAGCTGTACACAAATATGTCATTAACACCATAATTTTATTGTAAAATATATTTGCGACTTCCGACCCATTTTATAAAAACGGGTTATATCATGGTATTAACCTTTCAATTAAACCAATAAAGTATGGACTTCAAAATATTTTCACTTACTCCCCAGAATAACTAGCACAACTTCGTGTTAGCCCCCTGAGCTGATATGTGATTTATAAAGATTTAATTGTCGACTTGACCCACATATTTTAATGACAACACCCATTCTCTTTACTATTCTAATGTTAGTCCTCCCTCTTATTATCTCTATATGTTACAGGGCGGGTAGGGTATGAGTATATACCATCTGCAGGGCGGTACCGGGTCGGTACACGGGTGGTCGGCTAGACATGGATGGAACATGCTATTATACAAGGGTGATACATGGGTGGTGACATGACATGTCTATATACTAGTATCCATGGCTCTAGGCAAAAGAACAAATTTTAGGTTCGTTTTAGATTACCTGACCCAGACTGTCAGTCCCAGCCACGTTTGTCATATTTTGAGGAAAATAAATTAGTTTTGGTCGTTTTAGCTCATTTACAATAGACACTGTGGTACACATACTTAGTAGATACACAGGCTATTCCCGGGTACATGGAATATTTATTTCCTTTTCAAAAACTAAAATCTTTTCAAGAGACCATATTTCAGAAAATGTTGAGTATAATCGCAGTCAGAATACCGACGTTTAATCATTTGACCCACCGCGGCTGAATATTCTGACCATGTACTTTGAAACACAGCTTTCCGTTCTGCCCCCCCCCCCCCGACCACCCAAGCCCTGGGCTGACAGGCCCCCAGAGGCCTGAGGTAGATGGTGCATATTTCCTACAGATACCATGTCGGTCAGTGTTCTCCTGGTTCACCCATGTTTAGACTTTAATGATTGGGGGTGCAGAAAGTGAGTGAAACATGCGAGATGGGAGAGATAACACAAGTAGATCTATACATTATACCTTCTGCCCGGGATACTTACGCATACCACCAACGTATATATGACTACGACATGCAAATACCTCCATGGCGACCTACGCATGTGTAGGAGCACGAATAATACGTGTATATACGGGTTCGTGGAGTCAGAGCGGGAAGTGCCTCCTTCGGACACTAGGTGGCAACACCTACGCCATGTCCCTTCGGTTATCCGGTAGCGGAGCCAGGCAGGGCACTCCAGACGGCGTGCCGGTGGATTGCCACGTCGACACTGCTTGGTCCGCGCTCAGGGTATATAAGAGGCCGAGGCTGGCTACCTCAGGGAGTTCGTCCCAGGACGAGCTCAGACCCACACCTATCGATACCTTCGTTACCTTTTCGATTACGGGGCACCTACACCCCTCCCACTCTCTGGCTCCTGCACCAGCCATGCTGGCTCAAGGACCAGATCATCCAGCTTTACTGACTTCGAACTAAAGGTAGAACGCTGTACATCTTCGAGTTGGTTATCTGAACTGAACCGAGCAAAAACCTGCGTGTACTTTGAGGCTGTCATCGTGACTGAATAAAACCTGTTGCATTCAAACCGAATTTGGAACCTGTGTTCGTGTGATACTTCCACAACCCCTACACATGTTTAAACCACCTCATGAATTCCAGTTTGACTTAAAAGAGAGCGTGTAAATTCCATGAAGATAGATAGCATATCACTTAGTAAACAAAAAACATTATACAGCATTTTTTAACGTTATGTAACATTTCTCTAAGGCTCCTTACTATGCCATAGTCTATGGCATAACGTTATATAACGTTATTTTGACGTAAAATAACGTATGTTTTTTGTTAGCTGGGCATATGACGAAATAAAAAAGAAAAGTTTGAAAGATAACGGTGCACAATGTGTTTTTGCATATGTGTTATCTGATTCTTGAATACGTTTATTGACACACATCTTATATCTGATGACACGTCCTTCGATATGGTCAAGGGACGGAAACAGTAATACAGAAACAAGTAGTCACAATAACAATATGCACAGATTGACTGTATGTATACACTTAGAGTACCTGGGGTCTCCTCATGATAGATGTAAGAATTCAGCATGCGTATAGTGTCCATTGGAGAATGAGGAATAACTGCACAGCAGTCCATATATTTTCCGGAATCAATCCGGATTGTAAGTCCTTTTAATAAGTAATAATCCATAATCAAACAAAAATGAGATATTACCTCAATAATCAGAGTTCCGGTGTTAGGCTTATATGGGGCAATACGGATACACATTAAGTATCTTAATTCCAACTTCATAATTAAAACTGTGCATTCCCTGTCACTACCGCCATCCTTACAATGCTAATACTCCTGGGAAGGAATCCAAATTTAAAACTGACAAGGAGCAGTTTCATTTTTTTATTTCCTTTGAAAACCCCAGCCAAGGCCGACTGTTATGACTCAACATTTTGATGACATTTTAGACAAACCACACCAAAGAAGATGGTTAAGAAGCCAGGGGAGAGGAAAAAAATCCTGCCATGGAATACCGGACTATGGAGGTGTCGGTGCTGGGGCTGGCATTTTGACGTCGATACTAGTCTCGGGGTACCAATCCTACTACATCTCTTTATGATGATGCTTCAAGCAGCCGACCCCCCCCCCCCCCTTATTTGCAGTATCTTTTAACCTGTTTATGGAAAAAACTATTGTGAGGTTGACCATCATTTGGATATGGCATAATATCAGGTCATCGACCTTACCATTTTCAGTCTAAAGTTTTTATATGGACAAATGCCAATGCCCATTGATACTGTCTCTGGCGTATTTCACGAGTATAATTTTATTAGGTATTTGATGGCAACATGATGCTCTCAGGCGTCGTGTTCATTTGTATTCATGAAGAACCGTAGCAGCAGGGCCGGCGATTGACATCATTTCATCATGTTATCGGAGCATATTACCTGAATTCGGTCACACAAAACAACATGTATCTTCATAATTACATCCTTTCATTTTAGAGCAAAATGTTGCTCATACTTGGTCGTTTATTTAGTATCAGAGACAAAGGAAGTCGGCCGAAGAGTACATTATGCGGAGGTCTATGTCGGCACCTGTGTATTTGGCAGAGGATTGTAACAGGCCTGTGGATAGGCATATCATGATTATCTAGGAGATAGCTGCAAGGTTGAATTAAACATGTCTCAGTCAGAGACTCTTCTACGCCACACTACCCATGTCACCACACTATATAACCCTTGATGGGCAACGTGGTCCAATATGCCATGCCCATGTGTCGTCCTTATGCATGAATACAGCTCTGCTGAGTAACTCGCCAGTGCTACGTTCCTGTAACGTGTCGGCTCTACGCGGGGTTGGTACACTCAAGATGTGCCTGCATGATACACCAATGCAGTGTCTTTTAGTCACTCGCCAGGCTGCTTTAGTTCATAATGGCCACGGAAGACCATGAACCTGGAAACCATTATGTAAAGTGTTAACCCATAACTCACAGTGCAGAGGGCCACATGTATGTGTACACACAGGCGGACAGATTAGCACAGGTTAATCTTGTAACGGCGACATATTTACCACAAGGAGGCCGCATGGGAGCGGTTTGACCTGGGTGGATCAATCCAATATAATCATGACAATTGGGTCAAGGACTGAGAAAGATGGGGAGAGATGAAAGAGGGAGGTTACTGGTATGACTTATTTGGGATTTATAAGGGAAGCAGGAGCAGGGGGTAGAGGGAGATAGGGAGGGGTGAAGGGGGGGGGTGGAAGGGGAGGGAAAAGGTAGGAAGGTAAACGAGAAATATGCAGTAAGAGAAGAAAAATGTAATTAGTTTGGCACACTGACATGATAGATTACCTGAGGATAATCTCCCACCTACTAATCAACTCACCTCCTTGCCAGGAGGGCGTTTTTCCCCATTGGTCCAATACGGAACCAATATGGAGTAAAAATACGGACCATATACGGGACCGTATTGGGAAGCCCAAAACCAGTTTTTCCCCCCCTCCCTATCACGTCCGTATGTGCATACGGGATTGGCATAAATTCTGCTGCGTACGGCATACCGATACGGCACTCACCTGCCCTAATTGTAAAAATGTACAAAAAACAGTCTACATTCCAGGAAACCCCTAGGGAATTCCCACTGTGACGTCATGATATGTAGCAACATACGGAGGTAGGCTGGGGATGGTATAAATAGGGTCCGTATTTTGGGGAAGAGACAGGGGAGGGACAGGAGAGGTTTAGGAAGGGATAGGAGAGGTCGGGGAAGAGACAGGAGAGGTCGGGGAAGAGACAGGAAAGGTCGGTGAAGAGAAAGGAGAGGTCGGGGAAGGCACTGGATTTGGAGTGTTTTCTTCACCTCTGGCGCCCAGCCAGCTCTGCACTCTGATAGCTATTGTCTACCACCGTTTAGACGAGGAGTCTATACGCAGAGTTTCAGCTCCGTAGGGCCATTATTTACCGAGTTACAGAAGAAAAGACATTTTTTTGTATAATTTCTTTGAAACTCAATTTTTTTTTTCTTATATCTTTTATCATAAGGGTAGAAGTTGGACTTTACTTATCTATTCATTAAAATTCCTAGAGCCATATTTTTACATATAATTATATGTGCACTTTAAAAAGGGAGAAGGGAGGTGGGGGACTGTACTAGCTTACAGAATAACGGTTTAGGTCCACATGACCTCCCGCAATTGACTTGCGATCTCCATTCCCTTATATATATGTGAGCAGCCAAGCAGAAAGGATGGTCCCCGCGGGATTAGTTCCGATTTTAGCCACCAGGGGGCGCCACTATGGCCTAAAATGAAAGAATTAGGCTAAAAATAACTCTTGGGTACTTTTTTCTGGAGAATTCAATAGGATTACATAAAACATTCCATTTTTGGTGAAAAGCTTCCATATTTGGAATGTAAAAAGAACGTTTTAGAGCCTAAATGTGTGTCTTTGTTGATATGTGTTGCCATGGAAACGTGATTTTCATTCTAAATTAAAAGATTAAAGTAGCTCATTGATAAAATGATTCATTAGGATTACTATGGTCAAAACAGAATAGAATTATCATTTCTAGATCAAAATCTATGGCCTATAGGATAAAAATGTATGATCATTTTCTTATTATTCTAATTATGCTAATTACATAGAGATATCTAGGAAACTATGGGACTAAGAGCTTATTGGGGTTTTGGATAGGGCAATGTCTACCCATATTCATCAAGCCATTTCTCAAAAACTAGAAATGATATCTTCTTGTGTAATATATCACTGGAAAGCTTATGATATAAATTTTAAAGTTGACATTTTCATTGGATATCCCTTTCCCCTTGCCTCTACACATATATGAGAGGAGTTGAGGCCAACATGACTTAGCCTCTAGGTGGCGGCACCAACACAGCCCGGAATTAGCAAGGTAGTAACACTTCTACGATGGCCTGTTGGGTCGATATCTTTTGCCTGTCGGGCTTACACAAGAGAGGTTTCTCCCGTGTGTGGGTATCAGGGTGTGGGTATGCCCCTGCTTATCGACCTAACCAGCCATTGTACATACTTAGGCCAAAATGTATAGACTCAGTGCTGCTAGAGGCTAAGTCATGCTGGCCTCAACTCCTCTCATATATATATATAAGGGAATGGAGATTGAAAGGTTATTTCTTTATGGTTAAAGCCCTCTAGTCCTCCGAATACACCTTACAGGATAGGATACGGGATTCTGCTTATTGGTAAAAAATGTCCGTATCCGATGAGGAATTTTTGCCCGTATGGGTTGCCGGGACCCCCGTATGACACATACGGACACAAAATCCAATGGGGAAAAACGGCCTCCAGGTAGATGCTATAGTCCTCAGAGATGGGTGGCTACAGACAAAATTCTAAACTATGGGAATCTATACCATCAAGTACACATGCACTGTAAAAATATTCCGTAGAAAAAACGGAGAAGCACTGGCATCAATAGGAGCCGGAAAACCGTCTTTTTAGGGAATTCCGTCTTTTGAAGTCATCATAGTTTTTACAGAATTTCTTTGTTTTATTCAGTGTTTATATGGATGTACAGTTCATTATATAATTATCCACCATATACATCTTGTGCCGGGACTTCATAATTATTATAAAACACATACACAGCACTTTATAATCACAAAATATTTCATCAAATTTGAATTACATCTGTATTTTTCCTTTATAATAAATTAAGATATTGAAAAATATTAGTATATTGGAATATTTATACTGTTTTAGAACCTAGAACCTTCAGAAAACTCTCCTGAGGAACTAAGCTGCCACCTGGTAGAAAAAGATAGATCTACCAAAAAAACAGAGGTCCATTGTAAAAGACATATCGGAGTTTGACTGCAAGGTATTACAGAATTTCACTGTAAAATAGATGAGATTTACAGTGATTCACTGTAAACCCAAAAACGGTGATGCACTGTCAAATTTAACTGAGATTCTCCGTGAATTCAAGGGACTTTTTTGGCAGTGTGGTAGACAATGGGGTAGTGGGTGGGTTACAGGTATGTCGACTGAATCTGTTGCTGTAAGTTTACGTTGGTCAGAGGTCCTTGATCTGACCACTTAATACTAGGGCACTGCCCTGTGTGGACATATATTCACTATATCAGACACTACTCCTACACACACCACTGACAGAAGAACGTGTGCTAGTTGAACCATTGAGGACGCAATAGAATGATTTCTAGTCCGAATACTTCCTATTATCTGAATAGTTGTTGGCTTAGGATTACCCCATAGATTGGATCACATTTGACTGACACACCACTGGATACAGCATACAGGCACCGCACACCTAGACCCGATACCTTCACCACAGCTTGATATAGTGCTGTCAATACATGCTTGTCTGCTAATATTCCAACAGATGCCCCCTGGGATTTTTTTATCAAGCGAACCTGTGGTATCTATTGGAGTTATATTATCTACTGACTGCCAGTCTGTCTAGCACTGGGCAATAAGGACATAGCACAGAGAGGTGGTGAAGGTCCAACTTTCTAATTGGACCAGGCAGATGGGAGAATGGCGGAATGCTGAGGCTAGACCTATATAGTCCTAAATACGACGAAGTAGAAAGAAGTACACGTTGTAGTCTGGTATTAATTCTGAGATCATAATGATGCAATAACAATGCATACATTGCCCAGTCTTGCAGACTTAACCTTAGCGCAGGTTAACAACACACAAGTGGTGGTGATCATGGATTGTAGTGGGGCCAACTAAAGCAGGAGACCACACTGCCTGTTTTAGAGGTGGGGAGGAGACCACAGACCCGCAGTGGCAGCAGGAGGGGGATGCAGGTGGTGCTAAGGAGCTCGGTAGGAGGCAGCAAACAAAAGCACAGACAGTAATTATTTTACAGCCTCCGCAGCTAATAGGGCACGGCAGAAGCCTGGAACAATTATGAGACTGAGAGGTAGCAGGGTTAGAGGGAGGGGGTTGGATGGGGACCACTGTGGACACACCACTCCTAGAGAGGCAGTGGTAGAAAGACTGTAGGAATGCATAGCAAGCTAACATGGAATAGGTATAGTGGGACTATGATCGCATCATAGAGGAGTGTTTTGGAGGCAGGCAGACAGATATTTTATAGAGGAAGATGATACTGTTGAAATACACAATGGACATTTAGGATGGGAAGAAGAATCAATCAAGGAAATTCACCATAGAAAGAAATACAGCGAAGACGCAACGAGAGTAAAATATCATATGCGATTAAGACTAGAGTATAAAGAAGGCTTTGTGTGTCAAACATGAACTGACGAAGTAAGAAGAGTCAACCCCAGAGAAGGAATAATTAGAAATGGACGCACAGATCTGAATTAGCTAAAAGTCACTCACAGGGAGATGATTGAAAACATTGCAGTTTTGCAGCAGCGGTTAATAAACCTGACAAAAAGCCCACTCAGCATGAGACCAATATAGCCATGGAGGAGGAGGAGAAAGGGCAGCAGCAGGCCCGGGCTGTGGCCGCCTCCAGTCCCCTGCAGCAGCCTCCTGTGGCTGATGACACAACAGGAGCAGCAGCAACAGGAGCAGGGATAGGGCGGCTAACTAACACTGTTTGTACTGTTAGCAGGATCAGTCCTAGAGCTGCAGAGACATGTGAGGAGGCACATGGACATAATGGCAACTCTGTGACGACAGAAACAGCAGTAACAGCAGCAGCAACAACGACGATAACAACAGCAATAGCGACATCAATAGCAGTAGGAGGACTAGTAGGGGCAACAGGAGCAGCAGGGTTCACACTACCAGCTAGCAGTGACAACACTAGTACATCCAACATTACGTCTACAAAAGGACATGTTAGAGGTACAAATACCCACATTGCCACTGCCACAGCCGCAGCAGTAACAGCAGTAGCTACATCAGCAGTAGTAGCAGCAGGTACAAGTATACTACTGTACACCAACACTAACTCTAATGGTGAGACTAATCCTATAGGCGATAAATCCGAAGGTACAAATATCCATGGCATTATAGATACTATCAACACAGCAGGAACTGCAGCAACAACCATCAGGGCAGCGTCAGCAGCAATAGCAACAGCAGCAGCAGGTGGCTTAGGAATAGCGCTACCTCGTGATACGGCCTGCGATCCTACTGGTCATGGGTCGGACAGTTCTGAGAAAACAAAAAATCATGGTGTCAACATTGCAACAACTGCATCAGTAATACCATCAGCAACAACATCAGTACTAGCAACAAGACCGCCATCTGCAACCATATTAGCAGCAGCAACAATAATATCAACAGCAATATCACCAACAATTGCAACAGGTGTAACATCAACAGATTCAACAGCAACAGCTGCAGCAACATTAACATCAGTGGTCGCTAAAACACAAACATCAGGTTCCAATAACATTACATGTAGCCCTACTGGGGGAGGGACGGAGGTGCACAGGACCCTAGACAGCCCTGCACCAGTCACACTGGAACATGTTCAGCTGGTTCCCCCGAAAACTTCTGGAGGAGCAGAGGAATGTGAAGTGACACGTCCCTGCAACAGCAGCACTGCCTTTTCCGCAGCAGAAATAACAGCATTAGTATGTGATATCACTAGTGTAAATCATGAATGTACTCCACAGAAGGAAGAAGGGCACCAATTACATGTGGCGGCACACTTGCAAAGTAATGAGGACCAAGGATATAGTTTTGAACATGTTAATTTAGAGCAACCTATATCCAAAGCAGAAGATGAGCAAGGGTCAAATACCCACACTCCAGCTGAATTTGTAACAGAAACTACATATACTGTCACGACTAGCAAGGGAGAAGGAGGATACCAGCTACAAGTATCCCACTTACATAAGACTAAGGACATAACACAGGTTGGGGATGTCAGTGGTCCTGGGGAAACCTATAACCACCAGCCAGGTGTGGAAGGTACCCGTCCAGGCAGTACAGGACCTCCTAGACAGGTGGGTGAGCAGGTGAGGGGTGCAGAGTCTGTATTCTGGACAGGTGGGTGCACTGGAGGAGATGAGCTGAGTACATATAGTGGTGAATCTACAGCCATACATACTGACACACCATACATTCATGGCTCCCAGGCACCCACAGCCAGACCTGGTTATCATATTACTGAGGAATTAAAACCTGTAGCGCCAGCCGAGGAAACTGAATTACCTTATGGAGAGCCTAAGCTGTCGACTGGGGAGCCTACAAAGGCAGATGAAGAGCCCAAGCTGTCGATAATAGAGCTTACGTTGTCATATGGGGAGGCGGGGGAGGAGTCACTTGTATTATCAACTGGAGAGACTTGTGTACCAATTGATGAGCCTGATGCAGTTGCTGGAGAGGCTATAATAGAGGGTAATACTATGACCCTTATTAAAACTGATAGTGAGAACGCAGCAGCTAAACCCAATATGTCACTGTCACTACCTGTGGTGTCCCTCAGAGGCAGGAGGATGTCCCTGGGTGACTCCATCAGGCTGCTAGACCAACCAGACCCATGCCTCCACAAGGCCAATCTGGCCGTCATAACCAAAGTTAAGGCGTCTACAGAGGAGGCTGCACTGGCTTCTTCCCCATCAGATGAGGATTCCCAGGATGGTGCCCTGTCCACCCATGAAACTTGTAAGAGTAAGTTCCTGGAGGTGCCCGGGATGAAGAAGCGACAGAAGGTCCGGAGGTCCATAAGCGATGCACCTTTACATCGTCAGACGCAGAGGTTCTCCAAATTCACAAAGCGACTCCAGCTTTTCCCACCAAAAAAGATCCAGGATGACACATCACTTCTGTCTACTGGTATCTACGGTGGTGTTTATTGTGGTGAGCAAGATGACGGTCGTGTCAGTCCTGCAGACAATAATTCTGCAGATTCCTCAGATGGCGGGAAGAGCGGAGAATATGGCGGAAAGAGTGGAAATAATGGCGGGAAAATTGGAGAAACTGGCGGGAAAGGTGTTCAAATAGCAGTCTGTCCCAAGTGGCATGTGACCAGTTTTGTTGACACATCGTATGCAGACGACAGCGACGACAATGACAGTGACAGTCACTACTTCCGGAACTCTGCCTCCGACCCCTCTACCCCCGTCCAGCGTAGTTCCGGTCACACTCTCCAGGTGGGGGGTCAGGCGGAGGGCGAGGAGGAGGGCGGTAAGGAAGTGTTCAAGCCCCGGAAAGGCATCAGGATCTTCAGGTCCCATTCAGCCCGTGGGGCCAAGGACAAGCCCATTAAGTTCTTCGCCAAGCGCAAGGTAAACGCAATGAGAGGATTATGTCGTGATAGAATGTTATATTTTGTCTGAAGTATACAAAAGATATAAAAAAAGCGCCAAACATGCCTTGACACAATTAGGCCAAGAATTTTTTTGTTGTGTTCCGGTAACATGGCCCAAAATAAGCAGGGTAGCTAGGTCGCTTTTTTTTATTTACTAAATATTTTTAGGGTGATTTGGTAAATTTCGTACATTTTCCAGATATTTGGCCAAATTTAGGCCCCAAAAACACATTATTCCCCAAAAAATCCCCCAAAAACTTTAGGGTCGGGCCAAAAAAATAGGGTAGGTCGGGATACCGGAACACAACAATTTTTTTAGGCCTTATGTAGCTATGTGTATAGGATTGTGTGCATTGAGAATAATTATCTGGTGTCGGACTCTTTTCTCTTATAAAGGACAAATGGAGGTGGCTGCCAAGATTCATGCTTCTTTCAAAGCTAGCTGTTCCGATAGAAAATGTATAGGTCTATAATGTCCAGCGCAGCCTAGCACTGCAGGAATCCCATGCCTTCCGTTACGCACGGTTCAGCCCTGGTGTGTCATGATGATGATGATATAGTTTTAAAACCAACACAGCCGAAGGCTGGTCAGCAGGTCCACAGGGCCATACGGACCGAACCTGGTGATGTGTCACTCGCCAAGACTGTATTTATACATCATTCCATCCGCACAGGGTTGATACACTCCCGAGGGGTCTCCATGATGTACGAAGTGTGTACTATGTACTAACGAGTTACTCACTTCAGTTGCAAGGCACATCATCCAAGACAAATGAATATGAAACTTTAGGCACCATTTATAGTTAGATGTCATATATAGTGCATGTCTTGTAGTTGTGGCAAACGCCCCCGCAAACGCCCCTTTAATCGTTTTCTATTGGAATGGATAAATCGTGAGAAAAGGATAATGGGAAAATTATTTGGCTTTATTTTCTTTGTTCTCAAAAATGAATTAGATTCGTGCATCAGCAACCAAACAGGGGCCTCTAAGTGCAATGCACCCGATTCAACACCAAATCAATTTGTGCCTCATACTAAGAAACTAATGAGACAATAGCATTTCTTGAATGCCATCCTTGCATTTTGGAATTTGACACTGTCGTCATTAGTCCCATGTCCTTCCATACTATGGATACTTAGTCAAAATGCGGAGACATACCGTAAAACCTCGCTTATAGGTCGACCTCACTTATAGGTCGAATTGCAATTTTGAGGGGAAAAAATCTACCAATAGTAAAATACAATGAACTTTTGGAAAACCCCACTTATAGGTCGAATTGGAGTTTGAGAATTTTTTGGGGGGCTAGACCCCACCCCAGACCCCCCTAAAGTACCCTTTGTCTGGCCGATTTGAGTATCATTTATGATATTCTGCCCTCATTATGACGAGATCCTACTTGTAGAGAAACAAGCAGGTCTTATTGGGGGAAAGAATCCTCGAAAAAAGGTGTAAATTACAGTATTTAGAATTAATATTTTTAGGCCCCTAAAAACTTTATATTTTTTCAAAACCTCACTTATAAGTCGAATTGGACTTTTGAGGTAAAACATCGACTTATAGCAAAAGGAAATCCCAAATAAAAATCGGTAGGTGCTGCATTCATGCGTCCTAATGGTTGATGCACTCCCAAAGGGTCGGCATGGTACGTCAAAGCCGCGCTCATTGTGCTGTAAATCAATGTACTTTTGTGTAATGGCAGTAAATGAACATGAATCCTTCAGATAGCATGCTGTCCTTAAAGAACCCTCATATACAATAACACCATGATGGAAGTGTTTAAATTCAAGTATTCTTCTAAAAGAGAATTCCTTTGTGTTATTAATACCCAATTTGAACTATTTATAACAGGTATATTTATGGACTGGCCATTGCTGTTATCAAATAGGAATGGGGTCCTAAATGTCAATAAGAGAAATAATTCTTGTCCTATTTAAGGATACATCTAAATCGGGATTTACGGATCATAAGTTTTATCTAAAGATGAGAAGAGCAGCACTATCAAATGCTATATTGGCCCTTTTAAGCGCCCGGTATTCGAATAAGGGCCGGTCTTGAATAGGCGCCGGGATACAGGGTATTGAAATATATAAAATTAGCATATGTATATCAAATATATATCAAGCACTAACATGCAGCTGTATCTTGAATAAGTCTAGTAAAAGCGTAGGGGTACATTGGTAAATATTGGAATCTACACAGAAAAAATCCAGAGTCGGCAAACCTGGCACTGCCTTGTCAATTTGACAAGGAGAGGGGCTGGGAAGCAAAACTCTTCAGTAAGAAGACCCATCTAGAGCTACCTGGCATATGCCAGCCCTAAACTTGTCTAGAAGTGATTCACCATTCTCCCTACAGGTGGCCATTACCTAGCATAAATATGTACCCTTGGGACTAAATTGATTAATTCCTATGTTGATATAATATTGAATATTACAATACATATATGTTAATATGGAGGATTATGTGAAGTATCTAGGGGAAAAGTAAGATAATGTAAAGAATGCATACTTTTGACAACATTTAAAAAATAGATGTGTAGAAGGAAGACACCTCTTTTGTGTCTTTCACCAGGGCACAAGTAGGTGCACGCACCTTATATTGGTATTATATACACACAAGCCTACAGTCCATTGCTGGAGAGTAGCCTATTCTCAGTAAAGACTTGGTGATATACATTATGTGAATCCTTGGTGGCACTAGTGTATTAAATATCACTTCTATATGTGGTTATGTATTTAAACAAATTGATAAAATAATCTTGTCATCTGGAACCAGACCAAACTCATACATTTGAAACCCTAGACCTACCACCATTATGCAATGATGAGGCCAAGCTGTGGCTAATCTAGGCCTGCATCAACTATCTCAGTTTGACAACCTTGACAAGTCTAGGGTCGTCTTCTGGGATGGTAACCTGGCAGGTTGTCAATTTGATGAGTTGAAGCTAGTTGATTCTATGCTGTTCACTTAGAAGACCCCAGGGTCGTCCTGTAAGACGACCTTACAGATTCCAGAGCTGTCCAGAGTTTTTCAGTGTATAAGCACCCGAGAGCTTTAACGAACCATAAGGGTATGTAGATTATGGGTACTGCCAATTAGCACCTTGACCCTAAGGTTTAGGTTATCCCCCTGGTAATATCCCCTTCTCATCTCACTCCATCAGCTTCACCTCCTAGAGCCGGATCTCGAGTGCAACCAGTTAGCTACCGACCACAGCTACAAGGGGGTCTGAGTGGATCCTTCACCATTACTCAGGACTGAGGTGTTTAGATGTACACCCAACAGTTAATACCTGATTCATCTCAACTTGTGTCTCTCACACCCACACACTCTACAATCCAACACACGCATATTATAGAGCCCCTGGGGTGACTGGTATATGTAACAGATGGGTGCGCCTTGGTAGTACTACAAATGTAGTAGACTCTAAGGGGTACTCTCGGAACGGCCAAGTGCATGTGGAGGACCTTGTAGGAAGGTATATTAAGCTTCCCACACTGATAAAATGAAGGGATCCAAACTTGTCAAAAGGTTGTCTTATAAGAAGAGTTTAGGGTCTTTAAAGTGACGGTCATAAAATAAACGAGTTAAAGGTTGTCTATTTGATGAACTGTCCGGTTACCATCCCACAAGACAAGACTAGGGTCATCTAACTGACAATGTTAGCCCAGGCAGTGGCCCACTCCAAGTGACAAGTCTAAGGTTGTCAAATTGACAACCCAGAATAGTTAACCCTTTATTGGCTGCAAACTGCTTTAAATGTGCTTGAATCCCTTTGTCAGCATGATGCATGAATGTAGCCCTGGTGAGTCTATTCGCCAAGCCTGCATTCATGCACCTTTGGAAATGAATCAACAGTTGGGCGAGTATACTTGCCAAGGCTGAATTCATGTATTATGATGATCACATAGAGCATAGCACCTTAAAGCACTATGCACCCCTTAGAGGGTTAACCTGTGCACTATAACTTCTACTTCACTGCAGGTGGAGCTAACTGGGTTCTGCCTCTGCATAATTGTTGTCCATGTCTGTCTATATTTCTGAGGTTTATAATAGCTAATTCATACAAATATAGAGGTATGTAGGTTAGGGGAATTCCTGCCATATCCCCAAGTCTATATTGAGAGTATTTCTACCCATTAGTTACAGACTGCTAACACATATGTGGATGTCATACCAATGGGAGTTTCCTTGCAGCTATTGTACCATAGAAATAACCACAAAAGAGGTGTCTGTGCCCTACACATATTTGTTTTGTCTCAATTATATCAAAACATTGATTCCTTTACCTTTTCTAGCATCCCCAATAGATAAATCTCAGGATTCTCCATAATATGAATGTGTATTCCCATAAATATGATTAAAATCAACATAGAAATTATGCAATTCATTCCCCAACTTTATACAGAATGCATGTTATACTGATGCCACCTACAGGGAAAATCCTGAATCAGACCCTGGTTGACGAGTCTAGGGCTGGCTTGAGTCAGGTTTTGGGCTGGCACATACCAAGTGTATCTTCTATCTGACAACTACAGCTATAGGACCCACTCTCTTGTCACTTAGAAGAGTCTGCAGACGAGTTTACTTTTTGAGTGCACACAATGAAGAATGCGGTATAGTATCTGAATAGTGACCAGTATAATGCATCGCAAAGAGTCATTGTCACATGACCCATGTAGGAGTTCTGAATCACATGGTGACCAATTGGTGGTCCAAAATGGAAGATGGGTATGTCATATAGCTGATGAGTTTGGGCTGTACTAGAGACAGTTGAGATCGAATCTTAGTTGCCATTCTGTTGACCAAATCCCCGATATTTCATAGTCATCCAGCTAGAGAGACGTCTCATTCGTAATGTATTACTGTTACAGCTATAGCTTTACAGAGATGCTTGTCGACGAGCGTCAGAATGTGAGTTGTTCTCAAATGATCTCTCAACCAAGTATCAATCATCAGAAAAGGTAATAGCTATTATCTTCATGAAGATATTATTTCAAACTTTCTAGTGACCTACTCCACAAAGTGAGCCAGAAATGCGATGACAGATTGTCTCAAAATGTAGTAAAGCGATGTATAAGCCCGCGTATATGTCCAGGTGCGCCTATAGGATGCACAAGAGTCCTGGGTCGGTTAACACCATTGGCTTTATTGTACCAATGATGTACCGGGGTACAATAGAGTGTACGTCATTGATTATACACAAACTGTATAGTCTGCAATGGCACTGTCCTGTCAGGGTTTAATACCGATGGAACCCCGTGGATTTAACAGACATCGGCATATAGTAAAATGTAGTGGGACTTTAGGGTTCATGTCCACTGAACTAAACATCCTGTATTTATTAGCTCCTTCCCGCCTTAAACAAGGACGAACTCCAATCTCCAGACGTACTTTAGTTCTAAATTCGTTACCCCACCCTACACGCACCCATCTGCCTGCCACGTCCAATCACCAATGACGTTACTATGGACACGTGTCTTGTCTGGTTACCATAGCAACACGTCACTGACGTCAGTGCGTCTTCATACGCCACAGGTCGGCTAGGGGTTAAGGGGGGGGGGGTCAGATACAGAGGTCAAAGTAGTCCTTCTTACGGCCCAAATGTTGGTACCCCTACAGCAATAGGCGGAATAGACCCGGGACAGGTATTCAGCCCTATACATCGTATGTATAGGGTGGATGAACATGATGAACGTGCACGAAGTCCTAACTAGAGTTCTATTTTGCAGGGCCTCATTTTCAAAGTCGAAATGCAGTAGCTAGCTCTAGGTGACAAGATATTACTCCAATTAAGGGGTTGGGGTGAGAGGCGGGGGTGGGGCCGTAAGAGACACGTACTGTAGTGCCACAAACCGGCACCAGGGGCGCCAACATTAACCCCGATCTACTCTCCCTCTGCTGCACCACGGGTAAATGGTGGCCGGAAGCTGGTGGTCTGATGGGAAACATGCTTCACTCTGATAGGAAAACAAGAACTGTCCATTCATAGTTCGCTGAAGGTGCGCATGAAATAATGATTCACTAACTCTCTGAGGTCTCTAAAGAGCGCTGGTCCAATTTAAGCACAGGGATAGGACCACCGGGAGCAGTGGACCTGCACCTAGATTAGCTGGTCCAGAAGAATGATGTAACTCTTCCAAAGAGATAATGAAATGGATTCTAAATTTTCTCAACGTTAGTGTTGGTTGATAGTCGGTTGGTTGTAAGGTTGCTTACGCCCTTAGTAGGGCATTTTCAAGGGCGTCGATGGTGATCGAATCTATGACGTGATTGAAGGTAGAAAGCATGTGAACGTTAGGGAGTGCCCAACAGCAAGGAGTGTTAACTATTCCCATATACAAAATACCGCTCCCCTGGTGTTAAAATGATGAACACTCTCAACCAACGGATTGATATTTATGGAAGTATAACGCCATTGTTCTTAGGCCCTTTGAAACTGTCTCTCATTCCCCGTGTAGTGCATACGTTTGTCATCTAAAAGAGAAAATTGGGATCCTGGTGGTCCATTCAAGCAGCATTCAGACCGGAGGCTCTATTGTTGGAATGATACTTGGTAGAGACCTAGATATCACATGTATGCGAGTAACTCGCTAGTGGTGAATCCATGCATCATCATGGCGTACCAATGCATTGTGGCGAGTTACTCGCTGGCGTCGCTGCCTTGGTGCATCATGGCGGCAACTAAACATGAAGCCTTGGGGTAACGGGTTAGGTGGATGAGGGGAGTGATGCCAACAGAAGGCGTACAAATTGGCTAGCATGTACACAAACAACATTCTTGTATCCTGCTGCGGTACATGTACCTGTTGTAATTATTTTGTGCATGAAAAAGACCCCCATTCACTTCCATCCAATCAAGACTCAATCAGTAGGTTCTCACGCCTACCTCATCCTGCCTACCCACTACCTAAATGCCCCACACCCTAACCCACACCCAGTACTGTGCCCACAGTCAGGTGCCACCCCAGACAGCATTAACGGGGTCAGGGAGGGCAGACTGTGTTGTGATTTACCCGTCCGCCGCCAGGTGCGGCTACTTATCTCCCAGACTCCAGGGGGCGGGCAGATGAGAGAGAAGGGAAGCTATACCTGGAGAGACTGTTACTAAAAATAACCCGGAACCAATTGCTCATCGGGGTCAGGAGGGGCTGTGATGCTATTTATAACCTGACCCAGACACGTGGCTGCTGGCAGGGGGCCAGGTGGGACTGAGCAGCTCGTGTAGAGCTCTGGTAGCACTCACCCTCTGCTGCACCCCTCATCATCCTTATCTGACTCACCCCGGGACTCACCCAGAGTACACACAACTCCCACCTAGAGCATATATACCGGCATATATACCAGTTGTATAGTCTGTTCCTGAATGCAATACCACTGACCCCTGGGCAGTGCCCTCATGAGATTTGGTGTCCAGCGAATGTGAACAAAGGGCGTTGGTTCTGAGGTCCCTGGTCCAGGATCCCTCTGAATGCCGTGGAAATCAGTTTCTTAACAATGTATAGGCCCCCGAGAGACCATCACTGCCCAGGGCGAAAAGCAAGCATGCAGGAAATGAACACTAACTCGCCCCGGGCGGCCTTGTATATGCACAAGGCTACATGGAGGCAAATGATATAGTCTCAGAGTATATACCATGCTTCATCCGTCAGTAAGTACACTTAACCCCCCCCCTCCATCAACAATCAACAATCACCCCCTAGCCCCTCTCTGGGTTATCAGTGAGTAAGTTGAGTGAGTAAGGGGAGCTGCTCATGATCTGCTCATGGTAGAAGGTTGTGAGTGACTCAGAGTGTACATATGACATCCTGGTGCAGGTAGTGGCGCGTATATGTTTATATATATATATATATATATATATATATATATATATATATATATATATATATATATATATACATATATATACATATATTATATATATATATATATATATATATATATATATATATATATATATATATATATATATAGGATGATGCCGAAATAGGAATAATGAATAATGTGGCAATCTATAGGTTCATGCTTATATTATATACGAATTAAACTCTGGAGAGCTAGATCTTCATTGTACCACATACCTGTATATAGCAAGTACATGCATAAATAATATCAGACAAATACTGAATCTATGAAGCTATTAAATTTGTTTGTGGAAGGAAGAGTTCTACAAAATACAATTTAATGTTGTTTTAGTGTTAGGCAATGGCCATATCAGGTTCTGGATTATGTATTTCACCTCCCCACATAGACTCAGCAGGAGGAGTAAAAGGGTGTGGTTTGGCAATGTACCAGAAGGTAAAGGGTGTGGCAGAGAGGTGCCCTCTTGCCAAGGGTCATTGGTCTCATTGAAATTTACATAGTATTAGCACATCATCCCTATCCAAGTCCGAGTCTGAGCTTCAATAATATTTGTATATATATAAATCATGTACTCTGTAAATATTTTATTAACACAATTTCTTCGACGTTATAAGCAGTATAGTGCTGGTTGTCAATATAGATGGATTACTATGAATATGATGTATGATGATATGTAAATGGCAATGATACAATAACATCGTGTGAACTGTACACAGCACGATATATATGATATGGGGGGAAGGGAGGATCTGGGTGTGAGATTCCAACCCCATTTTAGGTTAGGATCAAAAATGCGATATTCTATTCCACCCAGCACTAAACCTGTTTTCTCTACTTTGCTGTTTAGTGTTGTTCTGGCCTCCTCAGTGCAGGTAGCGGCCCTGTCAGGGTGTGGTCGGACAGGTGTAAAAGTTGGCAGCACACCTGAGACTACAGCTCCCCTCAGGGCAGCCCCAGTCCTATCCTGTCTACCAGGGCTGCTAAGGACTCATTCATGCCCATCCATCAAGTCCTGACTCCCCATCCCGCCATGAGGGCTGATGCCTCAAGGTTCATGTGTCATCATGATGCACCAACGCAGCGCCAACCATCAACTCACCCGTGCTGCACTGATGCATCATGACGACGCTGAGGGAGATTACAAATCGGGAGGGTTGGCACGAGGACAAAAGAGAATACTAGTGCATTGAATCACTATGCTATTCTTAAACGGATTAAAGATGGATTTTCGAGGAAGGGTAATGTTGGGGTGATGTAGACCTCGATCATTAGCTAAAGCATTTTCTTCATCATTGGGATACATCGGTACGGTATTTTTTTTACTACTTAAACATGACCCCGACAAAATATACAATATAAAGATAAGGCAACTGTGTATAAAAATCTACTCAACTGGTCAATCGAGATAAGCCCTGCTAATGCTTTCCGATAATATTAGACTATTTAGTAGAGGCGTAGGGAGTAAATCTTCATAGTGGGGCGGGGGCGCTCCAACCAGATTTAAGTGTCGGCTTTTGTGACGCAATAGGCGCATTTATAATGGAACTGTATAGAAAAGTAATGTTTGAACCTCATTCAATACTGATAAGGGGCCCAGCCCCCTCTGCCTCACCTTTCGCTATGTAGGAGAGGTAAGGCAGGGAATTATGTCTAGTATATTGTGTGGGTTTGACAAATTTGGGGGGAGGGGGCAAACATATTCAATGTACACTGCTCTCTCTACATACTTCTTATGTCACTGCACTGTTGATACTTGAGCTAATACTGAACTACCTCTTTCTACTTGCAGGTATGTATCATCTACACATTAAAGGTGTTGGACGCTGTAAGGTAGGGCACACCTAATACTAAATATTCCATATAGTGTCATTAAACACTAAACCAAGCTAACTTAATTCTTTAAGGCTAGTATGCATTCATGCATCGAGCTGACCTTGATACACTCCCGAAGTGTCGACATGGCGCAGCAATGCAGCAATGCAGCAATTTGCCAGTACATGTACTGCATTATGGCATCATGAAGAAAATACATGTTATGATAGTTATTCTTCAAACGTTATACATACTTCAAAGTCCACGTTGTAACTGAAATATCATCGTTAAATGCCATCTCTGGCGACTTGCTTTGACCATTGGGAACTTTATGCTGACATTTTCCTCAGTACTAAGTCTAGCTCTCACTCTGAGAGTTCAACCGGTGCTTTGCACGTTTTACTACTAAGAGTAAAGAAAAGGTGCGCTGCATCAAGATTGAGGCCAACGCTGCTGCTTAGTATCTCGACTTCTTACATGCCAACACAGAGCTATTCAAATGTCAGATGATAGCTATGGCCATCTCAAAGTGCTGGTGTTAACTCAAGGTCATGTCAATGTCATCCCACCTCAATCTTATTGTAATAAAAGGTTCGCAAAGCGGTGATTGCAATAAAACATTCGTTTTAAACACTGCAAGGAATAAGACTGCTTAATTAAACACAGTTGACAAACTAAATACCTGTACATTGTATATCTCTATTACTGTTCCCTTAACCGAGGTCCACATACATACCAAACAGGTTGACTAGCCTGCCACCCTGAGCCTACACCACGCCCAGGGTCATGTGACATTACAACAGAGGTCGAAGGCGAGCCCTTATACCGTTAGAGGATGCTGAATATTCAGGTTGATTTCAGGGTCACATGTTTACGTATTACCAGAGGCCGCTACTATGTCAGATTGGGTGACAATGTCACAGTAGGGAGTTCCATCGGACATAAGTTAATTACCATACATAATGTTTAAAATGCCTCTCTGATAGGGAAGACATATATCAATCCAATGTAAAAATCAAAATAGCCCTACATTGATAACATAATGCTTGAGATCCATGGGAAGTTGGAAAGGCCCATATAAGTTTACCCCTGCTGGTTCTATAGATAACCTGCTGACCTATTTGCTATTGCATTTAGGAACCAGCTATACCTAGTATTTAGTTTTGTAGTGTCATGTGGCCTTGTGAAAGGTCAAGGTCACATGTGGTAAAAGGGAAATGCTACAAAAGCAGTAATGTCAAAATAACCACAATATAACAGAGGCAATTAGGAAAGGGGGTATGATACATTGAGATAAGTAGGTGAATAACCTCTATTGTAACATGCCAAATGTCATTTGAATAGTTTCAAGGGCATTCTGGTTGAGAGAAATGATCTAAATTTAGATTGAATGCATGGTAGTGGGCATGGTAGTGGGCATGGTAGTGGGCACTTCAACTATTCTATTCTGCCTGCCATGTTGCTTTCCTGCCTTGTATAAATGAATATAAGACATCCAAATGACCTTGAACTGAGATTGGTCCATTTATAAGGCAATTGATTAAAACTCTAAGGGTCAGATATTCAAAGAGGAAGCCCTATTCAAATGCATTATCTGGAAAAAGCACAGTGCTGTCATGAAAAATTAAGATATTTTAAAATAGTAGTAAGGCTATGGTGAGGGCCTACACATACTGTAGGCTCAGTCTCATGAGTTTGTAACAGTTCAAACGTCTTTGACCGGTGGCATCTTTGACCGGTGGCGTCTTTGACCGGTGGCGTCTTTGACCGGGTATGTGATTAAAATGAAGAAAAAAGTAGTACATAGTAAAGAAATTTAAGCTTCAACTTCTTCATGTAATAAACAGTCTATGGTTGTTTTACCCAATTAAAAAGAATAATTTTAATGCACATATTAAGGGTTCCTTTTGGGCTTTTTTTCTTCAGCCGGTCAAAGACATCACCGGTCAAAGGCGACGCCGGTCAAAGACGTTTCAACTGTTACAAACTCATGAGACTGAGCCAGTAACATAAATATATGAAATATATCAATTTTAAATAATGCCTCGAAATGATGTGTTATAACATATTATACAATAAATTTACCCATTTCTTTACTATATACTACTTTTTTCTTCATTTTAATCACATACCCGGTCAAAGACGCCACCGGTCAAAGACGCCACCGGTCAAAGACGCCACCGGTCAAAGACGCCACCGGTCAAAGACGTTTGAACTGTTACAAACTCATGAGACTGAGCCTACAGTATGTGTAGGCCCTCACCATAGCCTTACTATTATTTTAAAATATCTTAATTAAGGGTTCCTTTTGGGCTTTTTTTCTTCAGCCGGTCAAAGACGCCACCGGTCAAAGACGCCACCGGTCAAAGACGTTTGAACTGTTACAAACTCATGAGACTGAGCCTGTAGCATAGGGGGTGATCACCGCGCCTGGGAAGAGAAAATCTGTTATGTTCAAGCTGTAGTATATTAGTTATTACATGGAATATATGCATATTTGCTCTACTATTATATAACATGAGTTAATATCTATCGGCAGATGTGTTTTTGATAATTTTCCTGTCATGCTTTAATTGTTTTAAAATGACAATCAGTGAACCTAATTTCCGGGAGAGATGGCAATAGTTAAGTCACATGTTATTCCTGCATTATGTTCTAATATATGTAGGGTTTAAATAAGTAAGACACCTGTTTCCATTTTATCATTTTTCTGAGTTGTATGGTACAATTTATCTCTATTTTGACCATAATTTGTGAACCAAAAATGAAACAAAAATAGGTGTTCGATCCAGATGTACCCCTAATTGTGTAGGATAGTGCCATGACCTTGGTTTTAATGGGGAATGCATAGATTCTCCCGGATTTGACATTGAGTAAAAGCTGCATGCTGCGCCTCAATACATAAGTATGGTCCATGGGCTGCATATACCTGCAGTGGTAGCGCTGGGGGCACGCTCTGCTGACTGAATGGGACTCCCTAGTCACAGTGTAGCATTTATAAGACATCTGTAGCGGTCTGGTGTCTCCTGAATTTAAATGACTCCCCAATGAAAGCACCACATTATATTCAAGGCTGAGCTGGATAAGAAAATAGATCAAATTGTGTCTGTGATATTCATCAGAAGGATCACTTCTCTGAAAGTGCATGTGTAAATAAGGATTCGCGAGGCATTTAGCTAAATGGTGTGAAGATTTATGAGTTATTAAATGGTTCAGTGTCATTTCATTAAGACAATACAGTTGATGCCGTTCCTCACATTCATGTCCTGTGACCGTCACTTTAGAATGCCAACTCTGCCACCTTGTTGTGATGAGATGCTGAGAGGTGTCAGGTTACCTGGGCATGGCATGTCGGGGTCAGAGGTCGGTCCTGTCCCTGCCCCCCCCCCCCCCCCCACCATCACAACCCGCCATCCTCACAGCCATCCCACACACATTTGAAAAGGTTTCTAGTTACCTGAAATAGGACATTAAGGCGATGCTGTTTTGCAATATCAAATGCTCATATTTCTTGGGAATATTAAGCATCTATTCGAAAAATCCAGCACTGCTTTGATGTTCACATAGCAATCAGGATCGCAATAATGCGCAGCATATGTGAAGGTTAAATTAACTTGATATGAAGAGACACTGTGATACACACATAGTCAGTGTCCATAGAAAAACACACCATAATAGATATTGCAACCATGTTAGGGATTGAGTGGCTCTAGATCAGCTTGACATATCATGGGTGAGCCATACGCAACGTTGGGGTGTGGACTATAATGCTTCAATATTGACATTTCAATGATGATTTTAATGAAGAAATCACATCATCTATCACTCATGATATATGACAATAGGTGGGCCAGAATCTTGTTATACAAAGACTACCGATAGAAGCTAACATGGACATAGGATGGCGTTTTCTTTATGGGTCCGATATCAAGGTTTCTGAGGGATCTCTTTAATCCGCCAAGCCTACGTGCTGACTGAAATTGGTCGGATGTTGAATATGGGGGATTATAGAGTGGAATTTGTATTGTATAACATCAAAACTCATTTTTGACCTGGCAGTAGGTGAGACTGGCGAACTATTGGATGGTGGTTTATAGAGATCTCTCAGTTTTTTCATGAAGCCATTGACGAGGCATTATTATAAGTTGGGAACTCATTGCTGCACGCTGGGAAGTCTAAATTTGGGCCTTTTTTCACTATTTGGCCCATTTTCAAACCCCAGCATGGGCCTAATATTTCTGCGATTTCCCTCGTATTGAAATGCACTTTTGAGCTTTCCGTAAATCCTTACCTCATAATTAGTGATTTACACCTCACCTACAGCTAGACTGGCTTGATGAGTGATTAAACACTCATGCAAATTAACCATACTTCCCTCACCTGTACAGGCGAAGACTTTTTGTAGGTCATTCTAGACGAGTCGGTCTAAACTGAACTTAACTGCAAGCTTAATGGTATATGTCATGCTGGTTGGTGGGTTTGACACCAGGTGCCAGTGGTGTGTCTGGTGTCACCAAGGCCTGGGCGTGCTGTAACTGTGACAATATGTATGTGGTGACACTAGTTGACGCACCACTCACCAGGGGGCTGCAGTGCTGGTGTCCTGCCTACAGTGTGTGGTGTCTGTGGTGTCTGTGGTGTTGAAGGTGGACATCAGGTACACGTCAGTAGGAGCACCATTCACACTATAGGTGCCACTCACCTACCTCCAATAAAGCGCAACATATCAAAACATAGTGACAATTATATGGCCTATTGTCGCTATGATAGATAAATGCAGCCCGGACATCATACATGTGTGTATTACTACGCACAGGGGCGGCGGAAGATGGATAAAGTTGAGAGGTGTTGATTGGAGAGAGTTACAAATGGGGAATTTGAGTTTTAGATTAGTGCATTCAGAGTCCTTTTGAAACATATTATATGATCCATTGAACATTTTGGTCAATTTAAAATACGAATCTTACCCTGATTTTGGAGGGCAATCTGAGTCTACAAGTAACAAATTAGACTTATTATTAGTACAATTGGATGGTATTGTTTGCCAAAAAGTAGAGGGGGGGGGGGATGTCGTGTAAGAAATATGATTTTGATAACTTTCCTCACATATAAAAACGCATTTATTTTGTTTATTTATGAGCTCACTGTTTGGACATAGCTACACTGTTAGAAGTAAGTAGTGTTACTGTACACCAAATACTGGGGGCAAATATGGTACCAGTAGATTGTGCTGTAGACCTACAGCAAGTGAGCTTTTGTATATTTACAGCACTATGTACTGTATAGGAACAGCAGAATCTTCTGTTACTGTACAGCAAAATTGTTTGTAAATCATGGTCTGAAGGTCCTGGGTTCACCTCCCAGTGCTGGTGATATCTTTAACCATCCATGTGAGGGAAAAACGAATATTAGGTGGATGTAGGTAAAACCAGAGAAGTGGCTCCACCAAGGATTGAACTCACCACCTGTGGTGTTGGAGACAAGCGCTGATCCGTTGCGCCACAGAGCCGGTGTTACAATCATTCATATTGGGATATATCTCTACTCTACTTCTCAACTGATTAATAATAATTTGTAAAGGTCTGGGGTTCTCCTCCCGATGCTGGTGATATTTTTAATCATCCATGTGAGGGAAAAACGAATTTTAGGTGGATGTAGGTGAAACAAGAGAAGTGGCTCCACCAAGGATTGAACTCACCACCTGTGGTGTTGGAGACAAGCGCTGATCCGTTGCGCCACAGAGCCGGTGTTACAATCATTCATATTGGGATATATCTCTACTCTACTTCTCAACTGATTAATAATAATTTGTAACGGTCTGGGGTTTGCCTCCCGATGCTGGTGATATTTTTAATCATCCATGTGAGGGAAAAACGAATTTTAGGTGGATGTAGGTGAAACAAGAGAAGTGGCTCCACCAAGGATTGAACTCACCACCTGTGGTGTTGGAGACAGGCGCTGAACCGTTGCGCCACAGAGCCGGTGTTACAATCATTCATATTGGGATATATCTCTACTCTACTTCTCAACTGATTAATAATAATTTGTAAAGGTCTGGGGTTCCCCTCCCGGTGCTGGTGATATTTTTAATCATCCATGTGAGGGAAAAACGAATTTTAGGTGGATGTAGGTGAAACAAGAGAAGTGGCTCCACCAAGGATTGAACTTACCACCTGTGGTGTTGGAGGCAGGCGCTGATCCGCTGCGCCACAGAGCCGGTGTTACAAATGGTCATATTGGGATACAAGCTACCTCTGCCATGTCTTTATTAAATGAGCTACAGCCTTGTTGCTAAAGATCCCTGATGAGAGGTGGCTAGACCTAGGATCGATCCCACGACCTCTCGTGTACATATTACAGGGAAAAGTACTGTAGATCTACAAGTCACGACCGTAACCTGCATCTACAGTAAAAGAATTGTACATGTACAGTAGAATTTGCTATATTATTATTTACAGCTAAAGTACTGTACACTTACAGCAAATTTTGCTGTTCACGAACAGCAACTTTTTACAGTGATAAATGAGTTGGCCAACAGAGGAAATACATAGTACATGTGCTTGCATGTTGATTGAAGTTTACTGAGCAGAAACAATGATCAATTGGCTCTTTTATTCAATCATTTGAGTTCCGCAAGTAACCATGAAGAATATATGCGTAAAATTCCGATGGGATTGCATTCCAGCATCAATGTCGCGTTCCTATCCTAATGCTGGCCTATTATCTATTAAACCAGATACTTAGTTGATAATCATGTGGATGATTTGTATGGCTAGTTAGCCATTTAAGGGCCGCATAGTACTTCAATGCATTATGGTCTTTGGCGTCCCGATGCATGAATGCAGCTCTGGTGAGTAACTCGCCAAGACTGCAATACGGGGTGAACTCTCCTATTATTAAGATGTATTTGCCTGATAAAACAATTAAACTCAAAATCAACTCAATCAAGCACCTAAAAGGCCGGCATGGTACATGAAAGCAGTCCTGACGAGTCTATATTAAAGCTCTATGCTGTCCTATAAAAGCAGCATAGTGTGATTGGTGCATGACAAAGACATTATACCCCTATTATTATTATCAATCTAGAATTGAATTGGGTACATTGCAGGTACTCACTTACATTGCAGCGACATACTTGTTTAACTACATTCCGATAAAAGTTTCATCTCTTTGTTCTCTTCTAAGAACAAAGGAAATTCCTCTATAGGCGGTGTCTCACGAAATCGGGCCAAGTTGATAGTCTATGACCGGGTGCAAGCTATGACCGGGTGCAAGCTATGACCGGGTGCAATCTATGACCGGCTTGGATAAAAACCGCTTTATTTAGGCAGATGATGATATAAATGGTGGAAAATGTTAATGGGTGTTATAAGACTTTATATCATTCATTTTATTTCAATTTCTATCTACATCTGCCCTAAATAAACTGTTTTCTTTCAAGGGCAGGTACACGTGGGTGCAGGCCTGGGTGCAGGTGGACGCATGGTATGGTCCTACAGGTCGTACCCCTGTCTAGGTGTAGGTTTTAGGGATTGACCATTTTGTATATAGGTAAGGGGAGGAGCATTAAATCTTTTTTTTATCAATCTCATAAAAGTTACCCGTGTGGATAATAGTGCCGCCACCTGTGTTTTTGGGAGTGAATATTTTGTATGGGGGGTGGGGCGGCCTTATACACTGTTAAAAATCCCCGTAGAAAAAACGGTGATTCACTGGAAACAATGGATGCCAAGCTTTCACCATTTATTTTAGGGTCACCGTTTTTTTTATGTCACCGTAATTGTATACAGGTTTTCACCGTTATTTTTAAACAATGACTAAGGAGGCTTAATTAGCTATTGCAGTGGCTCAAACTTTTAAGGATTATTTCTTTTATAATAGTGATTTGCATAGACCGATTATTCTGTAGTCATAATTATGTTCTGAATTCACTACAGTTATTCCCCATGTCTGATTTGGTTGCATATCCAATTCATAAAGACACCTTTGTGACTTGAATTCATAATTATCATGAATTAACCACTAAGAGACAGACAAATGTCTCATATCACTTTACCATTACAATCTACCAGCAGAAGTATGCTAGGATTGTTATAAAACAACAACTCCAGTGATATCCATATATATATTTCTCATTACCACACAAGAGGTGTCTAGGGTATCCAAACTACTTGCCGGTGTCCCACAAAGGTTAATTATTGATTCATTATGAATATTCAATCAAGCTTAGGTTTAGACTAGAATGTTGATGCTGTATTGAAAAAGGTAATGGAGAACTATTTGATTTCTAATAGATTTAGTCCCCTTTTCATTGTTGAAGCTTCAGAGAAATCTCCTCTGGGACTAGGCTGCCACCTAGTTGGAAAAGATTAAACTTCTTTTACTACGGAATTTCACTGTAAAGTAAATAACAGTGCTTTATCCTAATGGTTTACGGAGGTTCACTGTAAAAGCAATTGGATTGACGCTGCCTCACCGTAATATCGGGTAACGGTGATGCACCGTTAACTTTAACGGTGAATCTCTGTATAATCAACGGTAATTTCTAACAGTGTAGTTAACTTTTCTTTTATCAATTTGTAACAGTTAACAGTGGGGTGCCAAATTCTGAAAATGTTGACGATTTTGATAGATACATTTATTGTAATGCTAAATAGTTAAATGGATATAGTACTATAATGTGGACAGGGACGACGCTCTCCCAGTAAAATACATGTATATAAACATATAGTAGGATTGGACTGCTGTATAATTTGACTGCTCAATATTGTTTAATCTTTCCACCAGCAGACCGCTAAAGCGGCCAAAGCACCTAACCTACTAAATAAAATAAAAACATATTACTCAAAATTTGTAAAAATAGTTTCTTCCAAGTTCTAGTCAAGTCAAAGAACCCCATGTTTGGTATCACATTTAAACGCATGACATCACACCCCCACATTTTATTTGTATTTACAAAGAACGTTCAAAAAGTAGCCAGGGCAAACCCCCATTTCAATTTTTTATATTTACAACTCATCAAATCTTTGGCAAAAAATACAGAGAAATCTGGCGGTGAGAGGGGGGATTAGTGATACATGGATATGGTTGTATTTACCTAGAGCCATACATTATTACATTACTCTGTTGGATTTTGATGATAGGAATCATGGTCAATACGACACAGATGCTATCGTGATACATTTTAGAATACTTACTCTATTGAGTCTCCATTGACGTATATACCCATATTTCTGGTATGTCTATAGGAATACTATCAGCTTCCTAGTTGACGAGGTAGTCATCTTATTGCCATTAATGAAAATCTACTGTTTCGTCCGAGGACATTTATATCATGTTTTATATTTAATTTTTGGAATTCCCATTCAATATACATATTGAGCCTTAGGATCGTAGAGAGTTTGTCTCTTCATACTTACCCATGGTCAAATGATAATTATTTAATTCTGCCATTAATTCTCTTTGGATATGGTTATAATGTATTAAAACGAAATGCATTAGCACACTATAGTTTTCAGATATATAGGCCATACACGCTTTGGTCTACGAACACAATAACATCTGCGAGTAGGCCCATAGCTTAAAATATTATATCAGTCAACCTTTATCGTATTCTGCATATAATTGATCAGTTTCCCGGTTTACCGGGAACTGATCAATTACACACATACGACCCATTGACTTTGCCTTAAGTGTACCCTTCATAGACTTTGCATTGACCGACAGTCAAGGGTCTAAGTGTAAAAAGCTTTATAGCAGTCCTGTAGACGGCCTCAATGATTGCTATTTACACCGCTGAGGGCACGAACCTCCACTCACCAGACCCTCCCCTGTAACCTTGCATCCCCGGGGGGGGGGGGGGGGCACTCTCACATTTATGGATACCATGTGCATACATCACCCTGAATTTGGACCACTTTTACCAGGACATAAACCCTCCAAAACACCCTCTTTTCGGCGGGATAACCCCCTAAAATATGAAAAAAGAATCTTGCCACCTTTTCGTGGGACACCACCCTAAATTGGCATAAATCAACCCCCGTTTTGACGGAGTACTCTAAATTGGCCAAAATTGGACACCTTTTAGCGGGATACCCACATAGATTGGCCAAAATTGGACCCATTTTGGTGGAATACCACCCTGAATTTGGGCCAAATTCCAAGGAAAATACACCTTTTTTAACGGGAACTTTGGGACATTTTGGTTGGATATTCCTGGCCTAAAAAGATACTCCTTTTGTCCCAAAATGGCCCAAAAGGGACCCCTAATGGCGAGGCCCAAAAAGTACCAATGTCCCGTGATTTTGTATACGCACATAGTTACTATAGATAATATAGGGAGTGCCCCCCCCCCCAGGCTTGCACCCGCCTCGGCCTGCTGCACACCAGTCAGCCGTGATGGCACTTGAGACTGCGGCAGGGGCAGCCCTGCCACTGTTGTGCCCAGGATGCCGGCGTTGCCAGGACCTGGTGTATAATGCCATTACGGAATAGGGAACGTTACATATTGTTAATTGTTTTTTATTTATATGGGAGCTGCAGTGGGCAAACAGACCACTGGACCGTGACCCCTTGGACTTGGTATATGCACCATGATGCCACGCCCTACCCCCTCCCCTCACCTGGCCATGTGCTGAAACTGATCTTGCAGCTAAGCTGCACATACGAAGTTACGCGTAAGAAGTATAGGAAGCAGAGCAGAATGTCAGGGAGAAAGGTTATGTTTAAATGAGGGAGAAAAAGTCATGTTAGAAAGGATACCCAAGAAGCAGAGAGTGTCGGATGTGGTGAGCGATAAAAGGAGACTCTTCTGGTGCCAGGGGCAGACAACATTCAGCCAGTGGCCGCCAAGGGGCACCACCAGTGTACATGCACGGGGCTTACACCTGCCAAGGGAGGGGCCGCCCAGCAGACACATGTACAAAAACAGGGTGGGAGGGTGTGACCTCGGGGTCATGGTGGTACCTTAACCCTTTATGGGCAGCATAGTGATTTAAACCCCTATGTCATTCTGTTGCCATGAGTATACTATAACTCTTGATGTATCATTTATCTATCATGCCGATCCCATAGGGTTGATGCACCTCCAAAAGATTGTCATGATGCACCAATGCAGCACTAGTGTGTTAATGGACATACTTAGTATACCTTGAGGCACCATGCCATCATCAGAGCATTAAGGCTGCCATGTAGGCATGCACCCGTCCTCCAGGTGCCAGAGGATAGACCTCCATGTGTCTAGGATCCACCTTTATAGGATCAAGACAACCCACCCGACCGTGACCACGGGGGAAGGGTATGGGGGAGGGGACCTGAGAGGCCCTTGATCTACCTAAGTTAGCGCAGTTTACGCCAGAATTCTCACAAATGGGTCGTTTCTGCTTTCCTACTTCTCTCTGTTTCCTTACTATAAGCAGCATACAAAAATGAATTAAGTAAAGAGTGTACATAATGCCCTACAGAACTCAGGAGAGTCAAGAAATGCAAGTTACCTCTATCACAGTACATCACTCAAAACATGTAGACCACAACGTTTCACAAGTGATTGATGAGAATATGTTTTTTTTCTTGTAACATACTAAGGTAGATTTATGTTATATTTTCATATCGTGTGCTGCGCTCAAGTGCTACCTGACCTGAGAAAATGAGAATCTGCTGGACCCATTCGTTATTTTCCCTCCCTTCTGTTCGAAGCACCAGTAGATCTTGCAATGTACCATTGTTGATATATAGTGCATTATGTATTCCTGACCGGACTCAAGGTAGTATATTAGTAATGTGTGTACCATTGTACGAGTCTGGCCCAATAATGTGTCTCCATGTTACCTTTATCCACTTAAATGTATAGTTTCAAATTACATCAAGTATTTCAACCACCATACCCTCTGCCGCCCTATGCACTAATGCAGCACGTATCCATCTGACCATGCATGGTAACCCTGGTGACTGTGACACTCCCAAAGGGTCAGCATGATGCACCAATGCAGTAGCACTAAGTTAGGCGCTGTATGGCACTGAATTTGTGAATTATATGACGCCAATTGGACTGGTGGCCTTGGGGCCATGAGGTGCCGCCAATAAAGGACTGACGGTAGCGTAGTGTAGGTATCCGGTATACTGTGATACAGCAGATTACGCCCTGACTGGGTGGGACACACAGAGGTATAGACCGGTGTAATGGATTGTAATGTGGTGTCACATTACTCTGTATTTACCTGTAATTATAGGACATTACCTCTACCACTCTCCTTGAATTAAAGGTATACAATAACATTCACATCGATTACTCTCCTTCATAAAGGTATACAGTAACATTCACCTCAGCCACTTCTCTTCATAAAGGTACAAACAAAGATTCACCTCTATGACTCTCTTTGTTAATATAAAGGGATACAGTAACATGCTCTTTTAATCTGCCGTCATCATGCAGCAATGCAGCGCCGTTGAGCATTGTACATCACGTTAACGCGTATAGGGAGGGTAAAAACCCTCGTGGTGTTACTCACCCAGACTGCATTCACGCATCATAACGGAAAATGGGCAAATTTCATTAACGCACGAGGCAGCCCTTAAAGGGTTACTAATATAACACAGTATAGATCAACACGCCCTACCCTACCCTTGGCCAACAGCTACGCATTCCCCATAGTTATGTCTCTACATCTGCCAGAAGCAGTAATTTTCACCCCGATCTGGCAAAAGAGCAGCGCATAACAGCAATTATGTCTTTCTTGCTTTAAATTGTGTTCTTCGCTTTGTTTACTTCTTTTTCTTTCTACACATCTCTTTCTGTCCATCGAAGAATATCTGGTTTCCCTGCATGTTTTACGACGTAGAGCGTCTTGTAACCCATTTTATTCACCAAAAGCATGACCCCTTTTCACTGTTTTGACATCCCCTCTTTTCGAAGTGCAATATATACCGGTAGACATGGCATTGCCCTGATGTAGGTGCTTATTGCTCCAGGCTACACGTGTAGCACTGTGTGACAGTCATCCTGCCGTATTCAGGGGCTGAGTTAATTGTATTGTTCGCAGGAAAGTTGTAAAAGGAGTAATAATACTAATACAACTGCACCTCAATAACTGCACTTTCCCACGGTCCCTGTCCAATAAGTATACACCGTAATATTGACACACCGGTGTACACAGGCAAACCAATATGCCATTTATTAATTTCTGTCTATGTAGAAAAACATAATGATTTCTGACATGAATAGTGCACTATAAGCTCATCAAATTCTGGCCTTCATCATAATGCATTTTCCCAGCCAGTTGGATTATTCAATAGAATAGAATATAAAAAGCATTTCAAACCTGAAAGAAAACGTCAACTCAGACGACATTCAGATTAATCAGACGACATCTGTCTCCTCCCCAGCAGCAGCTGCACTTGTGGCAGGAGAAAGTCCCTTTCCAACAAACAGGTTAACATCTTGTGTGTCTTTTTGTTTTTACTAATCCTGTGCTTCAATGTTATTTTGTTTAAGTGATGCGTGAATGCAGACATGGCAAGTAACTCGCTAGGGCTACATTCGGGCACCCTGCTGAGACTATTGGGCTGATGCTATTCTGATTTATGGCGCAATTTCCCCCGATATTTCCACAATTATTCATTCGGATCTCCTCCTTTTTCTTGACCAAATCCAACTGCATCTGTACGGGGAAGTCGGCGTTCTTTTCTTAAACCGATGCGTTTTTCTTTGTGTAATTCGTTTTTCTAAGGACAGGTGCGGATTCAATAGTTGCACATTTATTCATCACAATGAGCCTCGAGGTGAAGGGACCATCCCATCCTTTAGATCAGGGATCTGCCGACATGGCGTGGGTAAGAGTAGAGAGGTAGGGATGGGAAGGGGGGGGGTATTGTACCACAAGGAGGGGGAGGTTTGGTACTGTTCCAATTTGGGAGCCTCCTGAGGCATGAAGCACAGAATGTCGTCTGCTGGTAAGTAGCAGACGACACTGACTCAGTTGTAACTGGTACCTGGCTGGTACCTATACTACACAGCCCTCTCGGCTGGTACCTTAAGTACAGGAATCTCTTGGGCAGTCGCCCTCCTTACCCATCTCTACAACCCTTTAATACCACTCGGAGGAGAGACAGCATTGCCATGCTATACGTGAGCCTACCGTGGATACATATAGTCTGTTAGCTAGGGATGGCCCACCGTTTCAATGGAAATATCTACAGTTTAATGTGGTAACATGGACCGATTGTTGGATATTAGAAGCATTGCTCGTTGCTGCCTTCTATGAGAGGGGGGGGGGGGTTGCAATATGGACCTGATGATATGATGACCTTTTGGTAGAATAACTGTCTGATGTATCCGGTCGTCATTCTGCAGTGTGTGGTATAGGCTTACTGTAAGGCACCAAGGACTTGCTATTGGACATTGTAGCTCACCGGTGGATTAACTACCAAGAGCTGCTGACCATGCACTATGTTACAGGAGCCAACACAGGTCTACTTCTTTTAATAATATAAGTTCTACACTTCTATTATTATGATAGCGCAAGTTACGAACAGCCCTGCTTCCCATCCTGAATTTAGTGGTTCCAAAAGGCAACTGCAGTGTTTTGAGACTACGTGTGAATTTGAAATTAATGGACCTCTGGTGTCTACAGAATACATCAAGTCTCCCATTAAATAATAGGTGACAAGAAGGTGTAATATAAACCAGCATGCCTTACTGTCTATGGTTACTTTAGGGCGCTCTATGTACCTTATAGGATTAGGCTGCCCTACCTTGTCCTCCCTACAAGGTGCTACAGAAGGAACCTGGATCAACATTATGTATAAGGCTATGCATGTACCTACATGCGACCTCTGAAGTACAATTGGCCACCCTGGCCACTTGCATATATGTTTATACATACGTACTATGATACATGTACTGCCGAGCTGGGACAATATCCTGAATGAGTATTATAACCTTTACCTCTATATAAGACCTACACAGCCCTGCCCCACCGGAGAAGGCTTTCAAAGGTTGATGGAAAGGCTCAGCTTATCAAAACACAGATCTAGATTTATCAAAACACAGGTTAGATGACTATTTATCCTGTGTTATAGATGACTTTAGTGAGTGGCCTGGTAGACAGGGTCAAGGGCAGCAGCTGGAGAGAGCACAGGGGGAGGCGGGGTGCAGAAGTCGGTCATACAGCAACATTAGAACAAGCAGACACATGACGGCACATGGCTCCATACAACACTTGACGACACAAGTTGAAATCTCATGTTCTACACTCCTGCCAACCGCTACCGATTTCCTCTGGGATAAAGACTTATGTGCACCTAACGAAATTTAGTTTTTGAGTTGGACCGTTGGATACTGTCAGTGACGTGGACATGCTGTGTGCATTCAACTTAACTTACAGTTTAACAAACAGAATTACCCCACAGCTGTTGCGCATGTAGAACATGAGAAATGCATTTGTATGTGACTGTGTTACAACAGGAGGGAGAACACGGCATGGCTGAGGAAGTGTTTGCATCTTAGGTACACGACCCGTCACGGGACACTTTATGGCAGGCGACCAGGAATTGGGACGACGACATCAATGACGTATCGGTGGTGACGTAGCATTGATTTTGACGTCACAACAGCACCAACACGTGCTCAATAACACGGGCTGTGAAGTAGGCGTGAAGGGCAGAGTCAAGAATAGATGTACACAGGCGACCATACACCTACCCACCTACTCACCTGGCCTGTCTACTGTCTCCGTGTACTGTCCGGCCAAGGGTTACCTCCCACCAATAGACAAGGTCCAGAGGACAGATAAAGGCCATAGCGTAGACCACACGTTGTGATCTTGGTAGCGGCAAACAAAATGGCACTGCCACAGACTAGACCTTACATATCAGAACAGGGAGCCTGGTGGGTGAATGCTGGACCATAAGACTAGCACTCACCCACCTACTGAGGCGCTTCACGTGCTGACCGGAAGTAGCCATAGTCCTCTACTACATCCACCAGGGGGCGCTCACCTGGGGTCTGTTACAGCATACTAGGTCCCATCTTGCATGATATGGTGAATCCCCTAACCAAGCTGTCACCAACTGTCTTGTATAACTCATGTACATTGAGATTGCCATAATGACATCATAGAGGTGGTGAGTAACTCATGACTATGGGGACGCCCTACCACACGAGTGTTCAGCGCAGGCTGAATGGAGCCCTGCGTCATCACGCATGCGTGTTATCTCCGCCCGCCATGTTTGCTGCAGCAATCACAGGGAATTGTGGGGGATTGGTGTTGGGCAAACATGCCCAGGCACCGCTGGCATAATCTAGGCCTAGCTTGCCTAATTTGACCAGTTGGAGAAGTGATGGTCAAGACTGGGCAATCTTAGCAGAGAAACCCACGCACAATATACATGAACCCACGTAGTGTGGGTATTGTATCAGTAAATCTCCCTGTAAGGGACTGAGTCATTTCCCATTAGATGTGGGTGGACGGTTTGATACAGGGATCAGTTCCACTATATTATAATGGGATAGAAGATGTCCCTATTAAACCTATATATAAAAGGCATGGCATGTATCAGACAAATAAGGGGCCATGTTTATTTTCGATGTCACAATGATGACAATGTGCATAATATGGTATTACTTCGGGAGTAAGCGAAACATCTATTCTCGTGTGAGATACCCCGGAGAGATAATAGATACACTATCTCCTATATACACATTATGTACTACTGAGAAGAAGGCATAGAAGGAAAAGTTGAAACATTTCGAGTGATTCTACCAGTCGGTAACACCTTATAGATGATTTGATGTTTACAAACGAATCAAGGTTGTTTTTCACCCCGACATGCCATATTTACAAAAAGAAGATAACCTGTTGGTAAACAGTGGTGGGTAACGAATACCCTGCTTGTCCCAGATACCGATATCTAGCCAATACGGACATACTTCTGATTTACTTCTCATTTTAAGTCTACAACAGATGGAGAAATGCAACAATTAGCAACATAGTTTTTGTGAAACTGTCAGTAAGTGTGATGTAGGGTGTCGCTGACCGCATTAAGCTGTTACAACCAGGTCATCATAGGTCACCCAATGGATGAAATAATGATGTATCGTATAGGGGCAGTGGACTCTGAATTAGGTGGCTAGTGTTAAAGTAAGATACAAACATGTATTAATCTGTTTCAATCAAGATTCCTGGTCCTTGGTTGGTTGGATGCAATGACCAAGTGTTTGTTTATTGTTAAAACACACACATGTTGACATAGAACTCCACACATTGACTCGACTTTGCAAATTAACTGACACATTAGATAACCAAAGAGTCTAAAGTGTTTAAGGACTTGTTTTCGGTCGTAAAATCCGGTGTCGTTGGGCTGGGATCATGATCCAACTGATTGCTCTTCGTGCCGCTACCAATAAGGGCATATTGATACACTGCTGGGAGACGCGGGCACGTCAAACACTACCACGGCCAGTGGTTCAACAAACAGAAAAGGACCCTAGCCCAGTAGGAAGTTGGTGCTAAGGACTGTACAATAATCACACATACAAGTAATACTAGTATACAGTGCCGGACAAAGTGGGAGTTAGAGCAAGAGTAAAGCACTACTCCTCTAAGAACGTAGACCAACACCAGAGGAATAAAAACCTAATACAACTGCGGGAATACAAGTTGGAAATTTCACGAAGGCGTGTGAGGGAGGCAAATATCCAACTAGAAACACACGCACAACGCAAAGTGATATAAGACCGGGTATAAGACGTTAGCGCAAACGGTATGTCTGAGAGGCAAGTATCACAGGCTGAATACCCAGTTCGGAATTTAGAAGAAAGTTATCATATGAAATGTGTGACTTACAAAATTCGATATCAGAGCTTCGAATGACAGGATTCGGGGAAGGCAAATATCTTTGATAAACAGTAAAAAGAACCACACAAATAAGTACAATGAGGAGGCAAAGATCCAATTATACATGTCAATCCTAGGTGGATCCCTGTAGAAGCACCAGGTGGATGAGGGTGGGGTGAGCTGTGATCCCCTGTGTGGGTACAGTGGGTTACAGAGTGTGTAGATCTAGGTACAGGCTGTGATATTCTGTGTAGACAGGTGTGACACATATGTATAGCAGAGCAGCAGCTGGCCTTACCCACCTCATACTAGCACCTTCTGTAGTACTTAGAAACATAAGGAACACGCCTAAAGGACCTGGACTCTAGCATTTTTGAATACCTAGTATTGTACATTTTAGGCTTGGCTGAATTGGAATACATTGAAGGACGCATATTTCGACCCTGGTGGAATCTATAGTATTCAGATATGTATTTGACCTTAAAAATAACTTTCGCGGAATGCACTGTGCTTAGCAGCGTATGTGTCATTTCATTTCAGAACTAGTTCTATGACACAGACACACTAATGAACCAAAGAACATAAGAACATAAGGGACACGGACCATATCTGGATATGTTATACTAGGCCTACCAAAACCTGGATACATCGAAGTCCCTGTTAGAATGTGAGGAATTTTATTGAGTTTACTTCAGAGCACCGGCTTCCCCACGGTATATTCAGCTATTATATTGGTAACTGCCAGGTAATTCACCAGGATAGTTCTACGACTACATCACGTTCAACTTCGGCCTGCATGGGAACTTTGAGAACTTTTTCTTCCAAATCCAACAGACCATATCTGACAACAGCATCTCTGGCACTCTACTTCAATCAAACCGGCATATAATAGACAATAATAATTTAAGGGCACTTACAGAGGAATAATCTGGCATTCCCAAGTCAGGTATAGACCAATGTATGATTGCCTTCTCTGCTACTGTCATGAGGATAGCCTAGTTTGTGACCAAAATGTCTGTAAACAAGAGGGGAGGCGTCCTCGAAAGAGACAAGTCTTTGACATCTAGGTGAGCATGGGTGGCTGCTTCATACAATAGGAGCAGGACCCCCAGACCCGTGTCTACACTGTAAAAACAGTGTTTAGATGATAAATGCACATGTTTAGCGGCTAAACACTTTTCTAAACACTATCTTGTCCCACATTTTGAGACACCTTTTTCCATCTAAACATGTTTCATTTCTAAACATGTTTAGATAGAACCTGTTTAGTGTGCCAAGTGTTTAGATCTACTAGGTGTTTACAATTATAGAGTTTAGACCAAGGAAGGGTTTAGAAATATAATGTGTAGATCTATAGAGTGTTTACATTTGTAGTGTTTAGAATTATTAGGCATTTAGATAAATAGCATTTAGATATAGTAGGTGTTTAGTTACATGGTGTTTAGGTAAGTTGATCGTAATTTGCATATTAGAATATATTATCAGTCCAGTCTACCATCTTATATTCAGATAGATATTGTTTTATAACACTTTTGTAGAGTGTCATAACATATGTTACATAGCATCCATACTAAGTAACTAGGAAATGTGTACAACAGAATGGTGGAGAGAATATTGCTATATATTTTCTTATATCCCACAGAACAGGTGTCCCTAGTGATTATAGCTTTTCAGCACATAGTCTAAACCCCAAATCATAAAATTACTCTCTTGGTAATAATAGTCATATGTTCCCATATTTAAATCACTCAAATAATGTGATTCTTTGTTTGCTTTTGTATGTTTATTCAAGGATCAGCTTATAAGTGGGTGGGGAAAGTTCATCCAATGACTTAACTGCCACCTGGTGGGATAAAATTGTGTTTAATATCTAAACACTTAAACATGTTTAGGTGTTTAGATGTTTAGATTAAATGTGTTTAAGTCTAACCTGATAAAGTGTTGAGCATGCTTACAATGTATTTGTTAAGTGTTTAAACAACCATACCAATCATGACAAACAGACACATCATCAGCCACATTTTCTTGTAGGCAGGGGATTAGAATCCATTAATTATCACTTTTCTGGTTATAATCATGTTTGTAATTGGAGTACCTATATCATTTCTGCAGATTTTCTAAACTATAGAGAAATACATGTACTTTGGAAAAGCGAAACTTATGTTTGGATCATAAGTATTAGAATTAAATTTTCATTCCAATAGGTTATAAAAAACTGTTAAGCTAATTGGAATAATGATGGCAATATTATTGCTATACTAGAGAAAAAATGTTTCATGCACGATTTGGTATCTAAACACCTCATTGTTTAAATGCTGAACAGGTGGTAGATTTATGTTTAAAGCCTAAACAGAAAGAACACATATGTTTAAATAGTAAACACCTATCTGCATAAGTGTTTACTTTCTAAATGTTTAAACACATGCATGTCTTCAGTGTTTAGGCATTTAGAAATGATGTGTTTAACATGCAAAATGTCTGTTTAGATTTCTTCAGTGTGTACGAATTAAACATGTTTAGCTTTTTTGGTGTTTAAAGTTAAACACAGTTTTTACAGTGTAAAACTCCTCCACTCCCTCTTTGTCACTACTACTATCACTACTATAAACACCTATTGCACTATATGGGCTCAGCGCCAGCCATAGACAGATAAAGTAAGCCAACACAGCTCGGGAAACATACCATTAAAATAAATCGTTTCCAATTGGACTTGAATAACTGGGACGACTTGGCTATAGATACCCAGCCATGGGTAGTGGTGCAATGGCAATGTGGGCGTGACGTGAGAGGATACATTGATATTAATATGCATTATACATGTATATATTATGTTAGGTATTGTATTGTTAGTAGAGAGAGGGGGACAGCGGGGAGAGAGTGTGGGGGAAGGAAGGGCTAGGGACAAGAGGAACTAACTGCATGTGGAACTAAGGTGGAACAACAAGGAAGAAAGCAGAGAGACATAGACAAAAGTCTTATTTCCTCTAATAGAAGCCGCTAATACCTTAATACAGGACCCACTGAGGACACTGCGGATATCAACATGAACTTACTGCAAGACACCCTCACAGACAAGGACGTCATCTGTAGGAGGAAATATGTAGACATCTATATAGTGACGACACGTCAGTACCATGTGTTATTTGTAGCATTATGCCGACTCGGCTAGACTGACTTCCACCACAAAGCTTCTCGGTCATAGTGATGGGTATGTTGGTATTTTTGCTGCCAGAGACGCTGAGGAATCTTTAGTAACTGTAAGAAATATACACTTCGTGATACTCACTGAGAGCAGCCATTTGAGATTGTATTGTCTATTAATTTATATACAAAATGCAATCAGATGGGTGATAGAGAAAATTGATTCATTATAAAGGTCTTACGTAGATTCTCTACACGATGATAATATTACAGTAAAATTGGAATGGTCTTCACATTGTAACTCTCATTTCGTTGGGGTTATCTCTTCACCGTATGTCAATGTGGATAGTTGCAGAGACATACATGAGCTCTGATAGTAGCAACAAGGAAGCATGTCCTTGTAGCTTCCTATGGGGTCTACATCTATTTTAAATCAACCATCTCTACAAGGATAAATGCTAGGCAGCTTGTATCCAGTATCTGTATTCCCCACACGATGATGGCGATATGGAATATTAAAATGGATATTTTTCTTGGATATATACATATAACTCGCCCTAATCCAGTGTACACTGCTCTTGAGTGGATATAGGGAACAATCAACACAGGTATTTCACACACAGATTATGTGGATTTGGGATGATCCCTGGGACCTTCTGTGGCAGTGGACATAATCCCTAGATATCTTACATCACGATGGTTCAATAGTAAACACAGGAGCAGCGCATCCCCAGCACCCCTCCTATCTACATACCAGCATATATATATACTCACTGAGGAGTATTACTTATACATGTTTGATAATGGATCTCTAGTAAACACAGTGCACCCCTCTCCAGATGAACCCTGGATCAGTATCTGGATGTAATCCCTGGATGCTACTCATGACAATGGATTTATAGTAAACCCATCCCCACCCACCCCATCACACAGCGCCATTGGATTATCAGCATGTAGGTTACCTACATGACAAGGGTCTTTAGTCAGTACAACACCCCCTACACTCATCAACCCCGGAACAATCTCTGGATGTAATACCTAGATTATGAATCACAATGGCCCTATAATTAACCCTTTGACCACCCCACCCCACAACCATTCATATCTCTGGCTACATCCCTGGATTGCCTCTATGACAATGGGTCTATAGCAGACAACTCCCCCCCCCCCAGCCTACTCCCCACACCTACAGGAGGATGGCACGCAGGAGGTACAGGTACCAGACTCTAAGGGAGGACATGGACTGCCCCCTGCTGCCTGCCCCGTCGCCTCCCACCCCCACAGCCGTGGTGCCCAGCCGGCCCGTGTACCCGCAGCGCCCCCACGTGCTGCCCCGGCTCCATCTGGGGGCCGTGGTGTGGAGGGCCGTCAATAACGTGTTCCTGCTACGTAACGTGCCGTGGTACAATGGCATCTTCAGGCACGTGTGTGCCATGGAGGGTCTCGAGAGGTTGGAGGATAGCACCCCTGTGAGTATTAAATAAATTTGATTGGTGAATTAATTCATGAAAAGATAATCGTTCTCACAGCTTTGCTGTAAAATCATTTCCCTTTGCATCCTTTTTTTTTTAAATATTTAACTTTCTTTCAATGCTTCGGTCAATATTGCAAGGTCTATTGGGTCAAGGTATTCAGCAGGGACACAATTTGTCAACAATTCCAGTATAGTGAGGATTATAGGTCTTATTTTTTATAAGAGATTTTGAATCTATGCTTGGGACATTATTGCTTCCTTATCAATGTCATTTGTTTAAGAAAGTCGCAAGCAAATAAACCATCACTATTCAGGATTTTGAATTAACCAAAGTCAAACACACAAAGAGACCAATTGTCTGGGCACCGCACTACCTGTGCACTAGATGGAGCCATTATTATCGCTTTGAGAAGTGTACAAGGGATCGTAGCCAACATTTTGCAGGAAGCAATTTTGGGAATTATACCAGTAGGTACTTGCAGATGAATTACCACCAAGGGATAAAAAGTATCTTATAATGTCTGAAATATTAGAAATTTATGTTTATATGGGAACAGTTTCCCACCACCGGAGAATCAACCAGGCGAATGAGAATTACAACATGGAAACACTTGACCTATATGCCAAGATTGGTCGCACCCACACAGCACTTAATATGAATTATTGCCTTACCATCGAGATGATTGTGCCAGGGAAACAACTTTAGGAGATAATCTTTTCGTCTAAAAGTGTGTTGGTGGGATTAGCAAAGCACCCCTTCCCACTCACCTACCCACCATGTAGAAGGATTAACTCAAACAGGATAGAGGGCCATCAGCTGGAAAGGTACATTTGAGGGGGGGGGGGTTACTGCTTCAATGTGCTAATTGTGGCGTCAAACACTTCCCCCTCACATAATTATTGTGATACCGTGATCATTCATCACCACAGACATAACCCTTTAAGGACAACATATGGCCATTTTGTCGGTATGATGCATGTAGGCAGCACTGGCGAGTTACTCGCATCCTGTCGAGCCCCCTGAGGGGCCTGGATGTATACACACCACCACAGTGCCAGTGAATTAGCTGGTGTCACTTGTTGACCTACACACCTGGTGCGGGAGACAGCGTGTGTCCTCTTACCTGAGTTATTACGTATTATATATAAGTTGTCTTTTAAATGAACATATGATTATAACAACTCATAGACACCTTCCTGCACCCCGTCACCTCCTCCCCCTTCTCCTCCTCTGTTTCTGGGGTGCGACGTTCGCGCTTTTCATTTATAGCAGTCCTATGACCTAGGTGCCCAGAAACCAATGCCCAAAATGGTGGCCCCCACGGGACACTTGGTCACGTTTTTTCGCGGAGAAAATGTAGAGAACGAAGTATAATAATGACAGATGAGTGCAATACTAAACACACCCAAGGCAACGTGTTTAGAAAATAGCAGGTAGATAGATAGAGTAGTATTTTAAATATGGCGGTGATTCTCCACTGTCCCTAAAGATTCCGTCAGTGATATTGCCCGGACATATAACAGAGCTTAGCCCTTTTTCATGTCCAAGATGACGGTGACTTGAAACACCACTTCTTCCTTTATGGCCTTGGAGCTATGAATGTACAAAACATAGCCATTGTCTCACAATTATAAATGTCATCACTTGATATTAAACTACCAGCACCATCACAAGTACAGAGGTTACACCAGAACAGTCTGCACTCCTTAATATAACGATGTGAGTAGCCAAGCAGAATGGATCCCACATGCGCGGGCCACAGATCATCCTTTCTGGTTGGCTGCCCACACTGTACCGACCCGGGGTCCATATTGCTTCCAGCATGAACAACCAAGCAGAAATGATCATCTGTGCTGCCCACACAGAGCATCCTTTATACATATCTGCTCACATTTATTTCCAGATGTCCTGAGCTCATACCTCGGTCTGTCTTTCTGTGCGAGTCCAATATTAGTCATTGACATTTAAAGGCTCTGATCATTTTATGATTAGCCAAGCAGCAACCAAAACATTGCAGCAGCCTCGAAGTCAGTCTGGGTAGTGGGAACTCCCAAGGACATTTAAAGGTCACCTTTTATTGCTCAGAGCAATGTAATTGTGACTAGTATTCAAAATGATAAAACGGAATCGTGTAACTAATTGTGGATGTTTGTTTAGATACGAGGGGATTTTTCCAATCTGACGCACCTGCCGTCAAAAGGTGGACGGTTTTCGTTGCTTATGTTAATAACTTGTTATGTCATTGAATTGACGGCCTCGCTTCAAAAAAAGAGATTTAATTCCGAAGTTAGAAGGTGGTATTCCTGGTGGTACGCTTATTTGAATACGTTTTTATGAACAACGATGATAATGTATCCTTTGTTCAATCGACATTGAATTCAAAAGCTCTAAATATAAGACATATAAAATCTCAAGTTGTGTGGTATCAGCGTTTCATTTGGCGCACTAGATCTTTCATTCTACAAGACTGATTGACTTTTGACAAGACCAGCTATTGATGTACGGTCCGGGCGCGTATACATGGGGGGGGGGCAGGGTAAATGATAATTAAATCTTGTGTAAAGCTCGAAAAGAAGAATACATGAAACTGATAAATAGGGCTCTAAATACACTGTAGCCCATAATAGATGTTATAAACTTAAAAGAAAAGAAAAAGATAAAAAAATAACCAGAAACGTTGGGACTTTAATGGGTATATTTGGTCCTAGGGGATTTTCGAGGTCTGTTGTATGTTCTTTTTAGTAATTGATGGAATTCCCAAGAGACAAGGATCAAACTGCTCTATTTAGAGCAACGGAATGGTTTCCATTGCCATATGCCATATGCCAAAATTCCAATACAAAACGTTCGAATCCATTTACATTCTAAATATAGAATGTTAGCATCAGAGACGCAATAGTTTCTCATCAGGCTCCTGCTTTCAAAAATTACCGTAAGACATTTTTTGGGTCTATTTTCCACTGTTTTGTCATTCTGGTGCTCCCTGTGACAGATTGTTATCCCTAATGGTCGGACACTGCTATGCACACGTTATTGTATAGGCGGACCGTTATACACCTTTAATGATAGTAATTATATTGGGGGTAGTTTGTGATATATGGATTAATTATGAATCGGGCTTAACTTAGTTTGGCTGAATGAGAAACATGTATTCTTGACATCTGGGTGTACTTTGATGGCTATACCACGCGTGACAGGCGAGCTGCAGTTATGTATCATATGGACCCTACAAGCTTGATACATTCTCGAATGGTCAGCATACTGCACAATGCAGTGCAGCTAGGTTAATTACCCTGGTGTTGCGTCAGTGCATCACGACGACAAATGAATCCAACCCCTCATGCATCATGCTGGCCTTAAAGTAGGGGGGGGGGTGGTTATTCAGTCAAAATGAAGTTAGGAATGCGGGACGCATCCTAAAAGATGGTACTCATCATGAGAAACAACAATATGACCTTCATTTTTGAGTTTGAAACCTCTAACCCCCCCCCCCCCCCCCCCGTACGCCCCCTCCAAAGATAAAAAGTTGGAAAATATTAAATTAATTTAATTTTAATTAATTTTCTTGTTTCCATGGGGTCTACCTCACTTTAAATGGACATAAAAGCACTTTGATATAGAATATAAAAATACAATGCACTAAAATGAGCAGTTTTTAGGTATCAGAAAATTTCAAGATGGCTGCCATTGGCAAAAAACACCAATTTTAAGCTCTCTTTTTAACCCTATGTGGTCTAACTGACATGAAATGCATATAAAAGTATTCTAAAATGGAATATAAAGATATACTGTATCAAAGGCAGATATTTCAAGGTTTTAAAAAATCCAAGATGGCCGCCATTGGCAACAAATATTGTTATTCAAGCGTCAGAAATGCTATTCAAGCGGTAGAAAAGATTTTGTTTTTCTTGGGCTGCAACTGAATAAATGATATGACCAAATAATTGCAATATCACTTCCAGCCCCTCCCCCCATCCAGTTAACTATTTTGAATATATGAAGCATTGTGTAGTTCCGTCAAATACATATAATTCTTCCTACATGTATTGAAATAAGGCCCAAAATTATCTACATGAAAGTGTTTAGATGCTGTTTACAAACTCAATGGAGGCAAAGGAAGAAATCATCAATTGGCAGCAGACCCCAGCCCCTGCCCCCTGTCTGGGCTTGTATGTGTAGGCCTACTAGTATACTAGCCTTTATGGTGGAAAGTCAGGGATTATTGACTATGTACTAGGAGGGAATAAGTTTAGTCTCTACTGCTTTTCCCTTAATCATGCTGAAAGCAATTATTTTACATATCAACATTTTTCCTGTGATTATCAGAAAATAGAAAGGTGATAATCAAATTATAACTCAAGTAGAGTATCTCAGAATCATTCACGGATGCATAATGCCTGCAGTATACTTAGTGAAGCCATATATCTATCCCAACTCGGGCAGCAAAGAGCTCTCTGACGTTCAGATGTAAATAAAGAGACTCCTGCTGTTACTGATGGCCAGCAATTTCAAATTTAATTATCTTTCTAAAACATAATGGGTTCTAATATCAAGCACTGACATTGATATACACACCCAACCAGTATCTACACAATAATCCAAAGTATTTAATCATAGGGAGTCTGCTATGGTCCTACCTGAACTGTGTGCTGTACTCTCAAAACTCAACTTTGTCTTGAATGCACTTGTGATCAGATTATTTCATAGTTGAGTACATAGGCATAGAAAGCAAATCTTCATTGGGGGGGGGGAGTAGGGGGGCTGTTCTACCAACTTTGAGTATTGGTTTTTATCCATCATGTATACACGCTTACATAAGATTGTATGGAAAAGAAGTGTTGGAGCCACCTCTAGTTCTGATTTGGGGCCCAACCCCTTCTGCCCCCACGTTTTCCTATGCAGGAGAGGTGAGGATTGAAAATTGTGTGTAATATATTACAGGTCTTGACAATTTTTTGGGAGGCCCAAACATATTCAGTCCCCCCTTCCTTAGTGATTGGGGGGCCCAGGGCCCAGCAGCCCCCTCCTTTTCCTATGCCACTGCAGTACCCCTATAAGCATGATTGTGTCTTAAAGTTTAGGACCATTCAGCTACTAGGGAGGGGCTGTCAAAACCTAGGGGCAAATGCAAAAGGGAAAACATAATGTGTCAACAGACCTTAGATGTTGATTCATTTAACATATTTCCATTACACATGACTACAAGCCTTGTCCAGAAACCATCATGTATTAGACATAGTACAAGTGACTTGCTGTATAGGAGTTATAGGCCAAGGACAGGGTAATTGTCCAAGGCACTAGGTGGGAATAATTACCCTTGCCGGCCAAGTGTGGTATGAATTTCTATATCTTACAGGGAGTCACATGCACACACCCATTATATTGTAACTGGTTTGTAATGATGATATTGGATTAGGATCATCAGGGGTCTTGGAGAAAATTATTACTGGGGGGTCCAAGGGGGCTGATGCACACTGACCCTATAAATGCATTTACATAATGTGTGTAGAAAAGTGTTTGACTATCCTCTTTTATTATTGGAGGCCTATCCCTCATCCCCTGTTCCCAGCTTTCTCTATGTGGAATAGGAAAGGTGTGTAAATCTTGTATATTTTTATCATATGATCTTGGCAAATTTCAGGGGGTCCCATAAGCCTAAATGTTCTGCCCACCCCTTCTATAATCAGGGTCCAGGACCCCTTTTATACCTCAGATCTTGGTTAGAAGAAATCTTCTTCTGCAGAGAATGATATTGAATGATTTATGAATTTACAATGTCGTTTTTGGCTTATGGTAGCCATCTTGGATTTTTCTGAAACTTCAAAAATCCTTCATTATGGAACAGTAGGCCATGTCAAAGTACTTTTATATAAGTTTTATGTGAGGTAGGCCACATTGGAATACAAAAATTGACAATCAGGTTGAAAAATTGTTATCTTCGGAGGGGGCGTACAGGGGGGTTAGATCTTTCAAATTCAAAAATGAAGGTCAGATTCATGTTTCTCATGATGAGTACCATCTTTTAGGATGGGTCCCGCAAAGATTTTGCGATAACCACCCCCCCTACTTAAAGGGTTAAGCCACACGTTTGGACTAATTTATAGCTGAATAAAATCCAATCATAAAAGTGTACACGTGATAGTGCGTCTTATCATTGAAGTTGATTGTCTCAACTTGACAGCAGGTGGGTGGCTGTTAGGAGAATCAGCTCATTGTCTCACCCTCTGCATTCAAATCATTTACCGAGAATGAGAGATTATCTGGTCCTCCAATTAACACAGGTACAGCCTTATAAAGGTGGGCACGTGCTGCACCCCGTGACATGGCCGATGTATCATAACCCTGTAAGGACAGGATGTATTGCAGCAAAGAGGCCTTGGCGAGTTACTCACTGGTGTATCATGACGACCCGTCATGAGTGTATCAGCGACGTATGGTCAGCATGATTGGCATGACGCATGGATCCTACACTAACGAATTACTCGCCGGAGTTTAAACGATACATCTTGTTGAAAAATGGGCTTGGTGCAGAAAATCAATATGCTGTTCTTAAGAGGTTTGAAATGCACGAGGTGAAAATGAGAGTCAAACCAGAGACGCTGTAGGTTTATATACAATGATGTATAATATGCCTCATCATTAAAGGTATTGAAACGGATTGGCATGGGGGGAAATCTGAAGCCCATGAGTGGAAATATACAGCCGAATAGAGCTTGTGTGGAAGATGGTGCACATGTTGAAGCACATGGCCAATTTTAACTACATAAACACAGGGCCGTAGCCAGCCTTAGCTGTGGGGGGGGTGCTCATTTTGGGTAGGGTGGAACTCTTTCGGCAAAGCCAAAAGCCCGGCACGCACAGCGGGGCGTATCCCAAGCACAGTGCTGCGACTAGCTGGGGGGTCAGGGGGCATGCCCCGCTAGGAAATTTTAGGAAAATACATGTGAAATGGTGCAATCTGGGGCATTTTGAAGAGATAATCCCAAAGACAATTATGACACTATATATAAGACACACTTTAATTAAATCAAAGTTTGCCCAATGTCTTTTTTAAACAAATTTAATCTTTATTGCTTAAAAGGAGTACAGTAGTTATATTGTAGATATATTATAGACAAATCAATGTCCATGTTTTCCCATGTGGTGGGGGGGGGGGGGTGGAACTCATCATCACTGTGCTTGCATGGGGGGGGGGGGAGCATGGGCCGCAACTGACGCTATTTATAGCATTTCCGTGACCCAGTTATTATATAGTAGAAGGGTCCGTCAGTAGGCAGTCTACACTGGTTAAAATACTTTTATAATGAATCCTTGCAAGGTAGTATACTCATGGGGAAACGCACGACTGTAGACTATTTTGAGACACAGCCATGTTCCTTATTTGGGCATAGGTCAGGTCACGGACGCCATTAACTAGGTCAAGTACCTTATTTGGGCATGGGGCTGGACTATGGTCAGTCACACATCAGGGTGAGACTGAGGAAACACAGAAAGGGTAGGATGCGACTCACCAGAGGCCGAAGGCCTCTGGTGACCTGTACATGGTTCTCTGCAATATTTTGCTCCCCTACTGTGCTGTGGCTATGGAGGGCAGTCCCGCAGCAAGGTTGGTGCAAGGCAGAGGGGGGACTTTTCTTAAAGGGACTATATCAATAGTTTAAAAATTCTTTGCAAATTCTAGGTACCAGGAAAATTCTTTATTATGCCTTATGATAATTATGTCACCTTTCAATGAATTTAAACACATGTATTTTTATCAGAATGGGATGCTCAAAGCAGATGGGGGACTTCTAGTGACGGACCCTTATTCTATATTACCCACCCAACCACAAAGAATGTGCTTGGCGATGTAGGTTCATGCCCATGGGGGGGAGGGGTGCTTGAGCACCCCAGGCACCCCCCCTGGCTATGTGGACAGGACATGCCATGTGCACACTCTGGAAATCAGATTAACGAGTTATATATTTCTCCAGATCTACATTCCTAAATTAACAGGATTTATTCAAAATCAGTCTTTCTATTTATTTCCCGAAATGGTGAGCAGGGCACCCCCTGGTCTTGCTTCTCAAATATGATGTTAATACCAAAGGCTGCGGCCAGCTTTGTCTATGCTGTATGTTGTTTGGGACACAGAACTAGGCACACATACTGAATGTTCCAGGCCCTCGTGCATGTTCATGACATTGTGTTATCGTGATGCACAAATGAAGCATCGGCAAGTTACTCTCAGGCACTGCATTGGTGCATCAGGTCACCCATTGCAATTGTATCCGCCTTTTAGGATCGACATGAAACTTGCATGCGGCACTGTCGAGTAACATGCCAGCAATGTATTCATGAATCAAGATGACAAAAGGATATGAAAGTGCATTAAAGCACTATGCTGCACTCGGATGGTTGAGCATACCTTGATGTAGATGTCTCCAGTAGTACTAAGTGCCACAGCTGGTGCCTCCAGGTGGCCCCCTGCTCCTCCTCCCCTCTGTCCCTCCCCTCCTCCTGTCGCCTCCACACCTGGACCTAGAGGGTTGGCACTGGTCTCCTTGTGTGGGCAGCCATCTTGTTACCATGGTGCATGCATTTTAGTCTAACCAGGACAAAGCTTGTACATATAGCAGTGTGACAGGGTTAGGCTGGGTCAATTTCTAGGTTATTGGTCATTTCACCCTTCCTTCCTAACATTAAGTGGCTCAACACGTGAGAAGGTACCTTCGCGGGGGATTTTTAGTTCTGGTTTTGGCCACCAGGGGGCATTAGAATGGCAAAATAGTGAAAGATATGCTCAAAAATGCTTTAGGGTACTTTTTTATGGAGAATACAATAGTCTTCTTAGAATGATACCATCTTTAGTGCTAACATTCTATATTCGGAATGTAAATGGAACGTTTTCTATGGGAAATTGGCACATAGCACACTTCCGGGTTGCCATGGAAACCATTCCAAGGTTTCTAAATGGAATATTTTGGTGCTAGTCTTTTGAGAATTCCATCAGTAACTCAAAACTGAAAACAGATCTTGAAAATTCCTCCTAGAACCAAATGTACATTAGATATTTGCATTTATTTAGCCTATTTTGAGGAAATCTGAGATTTTCATCATTTTTAGTGGTTATCATGGGATACAGTGCATTATGAGCTTATTTATCATTTTCAGTTATGAGTAACAAACCACGTTCGAGATGTTATTCCCACAAAACTACAAGGAGTATCTTGCTTTATGATATCTCATTTTAAAGATCATGACATAAACTTTAATCATCAATTCCCCCTGAGTACCCCTTTCCATGTGCCTGGTCACAATTATTTTATGTAACTGCTGCGGTGTGACTGTGTGACTTTGATTGAAATATTCCATTATCCACTTTGTCACAAAGACACGTCTGAGCTTGAAATATGGTTGCTGCAGTAGGCCTAGCTGTTATGCCCTTATAGGTGAATACCTGGTGTAGTATAGATGCTGGGGGTCATGGGGGTCACCCCAAGGTGACAGGCTTTGTGTGGGTTTGTGGCACCTCCACCAGGGAGAGTCACAGGAGGGAGTGGACAGAGGCCGGGAGTCTGTGTTATTTATCTGTATACAGAGGAGTCTATCCAGAGCCTTGTAAGACTTAACTATCACCTGTGCATTGACATGTAGAAGCAATTGGACAACATGAACACTCTTGTGGGTGTGTATCCTCCAAAGACCAGGACATACACTGAGGAATGAATGGCACAGCCCTCATGAGCAGGAGGGTCTAAGGATGACATAAGGAGGTACATGTACTAATGTGGGCCAAAAGAGGTCCAAAGGAGGGAATAGGGAGGGGCTAGGGAGAGTATAAGGAGGGCCTAATGCAGTCTCACGCACCCAGCCCTACGAAACCTCCCTAGGAAGAGTTTGTGGCTTGGCCTAAGGAGTCCAAGCAGGATTTGAAGGCAAAACAGGGATTCGGGGTGCCTTTATAAGTGACTCTCTTCCGCAGGGAGAGGGCCACTGGTCGCTCTCATATAGAAAGTGGAGTGAAGTCATGGGACACCTAGAAGCATGGCACTATGTACAAATCTTTTGAATGGGACACCTAGTATTAAGCATCTTCCAAGTGGGACACCCTGATTTAGAGTTGACCACATTGATATGAATTAGATATTGCTATTTCTGTAGGACTTGTGACCGATTTGTGTATGTTGGACATAATCGTAATCATCATTCAAAGTAAAGGTCAAACAACATTCCCCATTATAGTACATTATAGTATTCCTGGAGATATTTGAGGCGTATTTCCTGTGTAAGAGGTGCACATTCCGACTGCTCCTGCTCTCTAAAGAAATCATAAATGACCGGTAAGTATTAACCCTCTAGGACGGCAGGATGCCTCGAAGCAACATGTACCGTTTTGATACGCCAATGCAGTGCCAGCGAGTAACCCATCAGCACTGCGCTGACGTACCATGGATGCTGAGGGTCGGCATGATGCACTTTAACTGAATCATTATACCTTTTCCCCTGCCCCCACCCCCCCATTTACAATCGTGTGGGCAAGCCATGTCACATTTAACAGAAAAGATGTAGCCATTCAAAAACAAATATTCTAAATCATATATTAAAGGGGTTTCTCAATATTGCTTGAGAAAGTAACCATAACACGAGAAAGATTTCCCATTATAATGCTAGGTTTGAGTGATCAAATATCTGTCACAATAGTTATTAGTGAGCACTGTTACTTGGAGTAGGTAGTGGGATAATGTGACTAAAAGGGATAGATGATGCAGATGAGTGGTAGGTATGGTATACGTTAACTAGTAACTGTAAACCATTTATGCGTACTATCGGTAGGAGAGTGGGCCCATGGACCACATCGAGACATGTACATGTATAAAACGGCCGTGACCCTTTGTCTTCCCACCCAACTGTGGTATAACTATAAGTTTAAATCCATCAGGATGTCACATTGGGTCTGCAAAGCCAACTATAGGTATGATTGGTGCCGCTGCCCCATGTATTATGCAATATGGTAAATCGTTTTGGTGGTTTAATTAAGTTCCTTTGTGCATGTTTAGACATAACAAAGCTTTCAAACTTTATAATACGCAAATGAGGTTTCCCAGAAGATGGGTACAATCCCGGCACTATATGCTGCCATTAAATTGCTAAATAATTGCCAATATTCATTTTGTGATGTTCGGACAGTCATATGGAAAGGATACATTGATCAATAGGTTGTGGTGTTCCTCCATGATGGACATTCCGTGTCGGCAGTTTTTACTGTAAGGCAATTAGTTCCAGAAATACCAAGTAATATATGAAAATACATGACATTATTACACTCTGACAATAAAGGAGGATAAACGTATGATAGCCACGGCAGGGAGCATGGACAAAAGAAACACATGGGTGTTTAGGTCCCCCTGCCTTTTGCAGTGTGGTATTGAACAGTGAGCGCAGATACCGGTAATCATGCTTGAAACCCTGACCTACTGCATGTGAGCAGAATACTCTACCACCGGACCACTGCTGAAGTAACGATGAATAAACTAAATTAATACAATGAACACGGATTGGACGCGAACCAAACTGTCAGGGCTGACGATAGATATGGTGTGCGGGTTATACGAAGGGTTTTGATATCATACGTGTAACAGTACTTAAATTCTCCTACCCGGGTTCGGGCTTTACGATTCTCTAGAATCAAAGGGGCGGGTTGTAGAAGAGATGCAGGTTATACGCGGTTATCCGCACGTCGGAGGAGAAAGTGTAGGCCATCTGGGATCGTGTGATGTTTCCCGGGATGTTTCTCCAATGTGACGTCATCATGATAGCTGTGGAGACAAACATTGAATTATGTCTTTTTTTTAAACGAATTCACCCATAAACACATGAAATAAAAGGGTTCAATGTGTTTTGCTGACTGTGTAAAGGTATGGGCCCCAGAGGTGCCGTTCTTTAGTATTTAAGCTGTTGTGGAGAAGGATTTCTCTAATGGCTATGAGACCCGCAGATGGCGTAGGTGTGTCCATAGGGTATCAATCGCTACCCCACCCCTTCTGTATGTGGGGGGGGGGGGGATTAAGACGCTGGTGTAGGCGTGTGAGGAGGCTCCCTGGAGGCACCAGACCACAGTCAGCTACAAGGCCCCCACTTAGCTGTAACAATGGGGAGACACTCCGACACACAGCCGTGCACAATGCAGCGTTAATAGCCGCCAATACCCCACATCCTCTACACGTGTCAGTTGACAAAAGTGTCCCAAATATCAAAGATCAATTTGAGTAGACGGAAAGAAAGGATGCCCCTTGCGCTTACATTTATCATATATGTGGCTTCAAGCACACACCCTACAAAACATGTAATAGAGATCAGTAAATATGACGTTATCGTATATTGTAGGCTATTTTAGATAGCGTAGTTGCCATGATCCATGGCACAGACGACGTCAAAAGAGACCTTTAACTTCATGGGCAGCCTATACAGCTGATGTATGCTTTATACTAGAAGCTATGAAAGCCACATTTATAGCATGTACCTTTGTACTGAAAACGTCATCCATACTCATAACTATCATGTCACATATAATATATCAAAATAATATCAATGTTCACGAGCATAATTGTGTAAGTAATACCACGAATATAGACAATCGATATTTATAAAGATATGAATACTCACGAGTAGCTCCGGGAGTAGCTCTGAGCCTTTTTGTGACACCTAATTTAGGCGTATCAGTATCACCTTACTTAGCCTATGACGTCAGAACTCGGGTACCCTGGCAAGAAGGTGTACATATTAACACAGTTGGTTTCTTTGAAATCAATGCGTTCATTAAAATAGGTGCAGCTAAGCAGGATTTCAGTTAAGTGAAGGATATATTATATGCATGCAATATTATATGTATATATGTGTTCATGTTTTACTCCTGATCCTTCTTGCTTTGTAGTTGGGGAAATATTTGGCGTTTCAACAAACAGATGCTCCTCTTTAAAAGCTAACCTGACTACCTCATGTCACTCTTTTCTGTCCCTTTCCTCTATTGCGATATCTAATATAATGCCACTTCTAATCCTTCTTGTCTCTGCTTGTGATTGCTTGGCGGGAGTGTTACGACCCGGTATGCACAATCCATATATAAAATGAAAATCCCTGATGAAGGACCTTCGGGCCCGAAACTAGTAGGATCATCTAAAAACACGAAAAATGTCTCACTCAGTCTTTTGTTTGGAAACCAATAGAGTATAACACTAAAATCTGGGGTTTCCGGGAATATTTACTACCCTTTTTCTAAAATGAAAATAGGTTTTTCTCATCCAGAAGGACCTAATTCAATGATGCATTCACTTTTCGTTTTGTTTTCGTCGTAAATTGTCATTGAGGACGTGCAACATAGTCAGAACAGTATGAAAGGATTTGTTTGCAGTAAACACAGTTGATATCGACAAAACTGTGACGACATCACATTAAGCCGCCATTTGGAGCTAGAAGAAACAGTGTCAGGGGAGTTCTAAGCATACACAGTTTAGATAATTGCCGGAAGCCCAGGTTTGTTGCTAGGAAAACATAGGTATTGTAGGTAACAGCTTGCTATTTTCTTGTTTCGAAACTGGAAGTAGATCATGTATCTGATTGTGGGCCTATGTGAAGTACACGTGTATATATATATATATATATATATATATATATATATATATATATATATATATATATATATATATATATATATATATATATATACGTATATATATACGTATGGGCCCTCGATCCGCGGATAACATCCTCCTCTTTGTAGCTGCCAAGACCTGGTGGACCTTGTGGTGTCACGATACATATTTGCCTCCGTTATCAGAGGACCTGGTAAAAGCAATATATATTAGTTGTAGTCTTATCAGAAAACTCTTTCCTTTTCCCAGCACGTGCCAGATAGACACATGTAACTTGTGTCAAGATGTCATGATGCCATGTTAAGGATCTAGTCCGGCATTACATGACAAATTAGGTTCATTATTAAAGCCTCATCATTGTAAAAATAGATTGAAAATTAAATCTGTAGCTTGTTAATGCTTATTACATGCGCCTTATCAAACTACGTGAGATATGGTTATATGTTTTTGAGAAACTAATGAGAAGCTAAATAATTCTCTAGAAAAGAAAGACTTACATGGATGTGATGGCCGGCCCCGCTATGAGGATACAGGGCCCCTCAGCAGGTGTGCTGCATGGTGCCCGTGTGTCCCTGAGGCCTCAACGTGTGCCGCGCATCACGTGCCGCTCTCCACAGGTAGCTTCATCAGCACATGGAGCACCAATTGCTTATCTTGGCAATAAGAAAAATAGAGAGATAGAGGATATATTACTTAAAAAAACATAAACATTTAAATAAGATACTCGGTACTATGCTCCATTAGTCGGGTTAGTATAAATTGGGACTTATCCAATAGTTTTGCTCTTATTCATTTATCTTATGATCTTTGCCGTTTCCTAGCATTTTAATGGCGGCATAATGCTTTAATCGATGCATCATGACAAGCAATGGACATGCAGTATTGAGGCGTCCTGCTGTCTCTAAAGGGTTAATGTTGGAGTGTTTACCGAGGATGCTTGTTGTCATTTAAAGGTTAGATATGTGAGGCGGAGGAGGGGCCACCTACTTCATAACGCAAAGCCTCCTTCCTCCTCTAATCATTCACTCGAGTCAGCAAATGCATTTATATTTTTTTACCGCTGTTTTTCATTTCATTTGATCAAAACACACTTTTGTTCTCTGATGGCTAAGAGGTGCTTCACTTTGGAGAATTTAGAGTAGGAGGAATATGAAATGTTTATGTTATGTTTTATGACATCGTAGGGATCCAGTATGGTGAAGTATGTAATTATTCAGGCAATGGATAAATCCGCTTTAAACTCTGTAATTAATGGACTATTGAGATAATGATAAAGGACGGCTTACGTGTTCATTATCCCAAGGCCTTAAAAGGAAGAAGCACATCTTTTATCAGTCCATGGTAACAAGCTATTTTTTTTGCATTATTATTGTTATTATTGTATGGTGAACATGGCAGAATGATTCACTGGTAAATATTATTCTGGTGTTGGACATCGGATAGATTCGTATGTAGGAGCTTGTAGCTGGCTCAGAGAGGAAAGGAACTCTCCCAATCAAAGATGGCGGATGGTGAGGCAAAAAAAAGGTTTGTTTCAGGTCACCCGACCGACCTTATCAAAACAGGGCCGACCCTACGTTTTTTTTTATGCAATTTTGAAGAAGTTTTCTTATTTATACCCTTTTTTGGTCAATTTTAGGGTCTTCAGAGAGCCCGGGAAGTACTTTCATGTTTAAAAAAAAAGTTTTAAAAAAAAATCCGACCTACCGACCCTTCATTTTCTTGCCATGTTACCTGAAACAAACCTTTTCTTTTTTGGCCTGAGCAAGCAATTTTTAACAGATTTGGTTTTGCACCAACACTGCATTATTCCCGGTGTTGATTTGCTGCATCGTGACAACAAAATGCAAAAAGCTTTGAGGCACCATGCCATCCAGAATATTTTACGGTTAACTAATAAGGCACGGTCCATGCATATCAAGTATACTTCATTCCAGTAATTCTTTTATTTTATAGATATCATTCCACTTTGTAATTTGCCGTTGAACCAAACCACAGTGCCTTACCTACATTATATTTCTGACTTTCTCATCAGCTTATATATCTCCTTCACTTTATTATTACTCTGGAGAAGGCAGACATGGTTAGTTTTCGGCAGGTACCGAGAGCAGCTTAATGAAAACAGCCATGTTTATTCAGCTCCTGTCTGCGTCTGAGAGCTGCTGCCAGTCACGTGACCACCGGATCACACCCTACGAGAAGCTCATGCCTGGGGGTCTCGCATAGGGATTCCTAAGGGGTATCCAGATAGATACTTGTCCCCTTTTAATCAGGCCCCTGGCTAAGGGGCCCCTTTTAATGAGGCCCTTATTAGCATTAGGTTCAGATAGATATTAGGCCCAAATTTAGGTCATATTGACGTCATAATACGTCATAATACGTCATATTTGATCTCTAAAGTGATACGTCATTGCATGTCATAATACGTCATTGTACGTTACAAAACGTCATTATACGTGATAATTACATCATTTTTTCGTCATATTTCCGTCACTGTACGTTATTGTACGTCATTGTACATCATGTGTACATCATGTGTACATCATGTGTACATCAGCTGTACGTCATAATTTGTAGGCCAATTCTCTCACTCATTCTACATCATGTGTATATCATGATTGTGTACGTCATATGTAAGTCTAGTCTATGAGCCTAGTCTGGATCCTAGGCCGTAGTGCTAGTAGGGCCTATATGGGTCTAGTCCAGACTCTAGACCTCTAACGGCTAAAATCGATAGGGTAACATGGGTATCCCCCCCTCCCCCAATCGAGACCCCCATGATTCTATAACGGTATGAGGGGTGGGGGCTCGCTTTTTTCCAGGGAAACTTCCAATTTTATTTAATCCTGACGTCAATAGGGAGAGAGCATGCTGCTCTTTGACATAATAATGTGACCTCGGTTGTCACCAATGAGCTGCTCGGATACAGGAAATAGGTGCATTCTGCTGAAATATTGTATACCACGGAGTCATAACTCTTTCTCAAAACCTATTTGACACCCTCTTATATCAGAGTCTTAGTGTGTAAACCAGTATTGACTCTCCCTGCTAGAAGATTAGAAGTTAGGATCCAGCTGGAAAACCCGGGAAGCCTTTCAATTTCTCCTTCATTTTCTACATGAAAGAGTTAAAGTCAACAAAAATAAAACTGGTGCAAGTGGCCATTTCTAGCGACTGTTTCATATTTGCCATACATCTAATCTTTAGGTGTTCAGGAAGTGTGGGTCCATTCCTGTAATTAATTTGAAACTGCATGTACATGAAAGGTGTCTCCCGGTGAATAATATTATAACCTTAATTTACGCAATCGTACATAGCCTACATTATCAAACTGTATTGGAATATCTTCCTTCTTACATATTCATTGACTAAGTGATGCATACAGTCATTACAGTTACATACATTATGCTATTATATTGAGGCAATCTGGTGTTAAATCTTCACAATCCCAGGTGGCACCTCCTTTTAGTAGTCACAAAATGAACACAATATTCAAAGAAGGTCTTCCTCTACAACTCTACAGGGTGTCAAATGTGATAAAAGAGTTTTGATATCATACAATAGTAGAGTCAAATGAGCAGGTATGAGAGTTAAACCTTATTGTGCCAGCGGTTTCTGCTGTTGAAAGGCAAGCTGTAGGTGTAAACAAACCGTGCCCATGGTGACTCAGCCACAGGTGTAAAGGATGTGCACTAGTCTTGTATCTGTAGGCCCGTCTCCACAACACATGGAGCAGATCTAACATTGAGGCGCACCAATACCTTGGTATCTGTGTTATCCGCACACCTAGATCCACTATCAACTAATTAGCATTAGGCTTTCTATGTAGCACACATGCAACCCGGACATGTACTAGTTAGAGGAATGGTCCTTCTTACTCAGAGTATCTATTTTCTATATCCCCAAGTGTATGTATATATATATATATATATATATATATATATATATATATATATATATATATATATATATATATATATATATATATATATATATAATAAACTGTGTATGACAAAGGGCGTCAGAAAAGCATATAGGATTCACCGTGGTCAATATTTCAGCAGAGTAAAAACAAGCCCTTACACTGGATGAAACTGGACGACAACAACTCTCTCTTAAACTGGGAGATACATGTAATTACATACAGGAGATAATCACATGCAGGAGAGCACAGCACCGGAAAGATGGCCACCATATATCTTGAAGACAGCTTGGTGTACCCGAGTACCACCTTTATAATGGTGCTACTGGAGGAAGGGGACTGGGACTTCTATACAGACTCTGGTAACCATGGTAACATAGACTTTGGTCACCATGACAACACAAACCCTGGCAACCAAAGCAAGATAGACTCAGTCAACCATGGTAACAGAAATGTTGCTAACCAAGGTAGCATAGACTCGGGTAACCATGGTAACATAGACTTTGGTCACCGTGGTTACACAAACTTTGGGCATCATGATGACATAGACGCTGGTACTGTTTGTGACGTGGAAGGTGATTACCATGATACTACCGATTTTGGTGACCAGCTGGACTTGCCTCCCCCTGGACTGACCCCCAGGGGCCGGCATGGTGTCCGTGGGAGGCGTGCCTGGTCCCTGTCCGGGGCACTGACAGGACTCAGTCTACGCGCACTTCAGGTACTAGTAGTTGTCCATCACTCTTCTGGTTTTATGCATGACCTCCCACATGTCCCGGGTGTGTGCTGCTTTTGACCCAGGGTCCCACCATAAGTCTTATTTGACAGTGTGTGATCTTTTGGACAGAGGGAAACTTGAAATAGCTGTAACTCGAACACTATATGACATAAACTGACCGCATCTGACTCACAGGCCCGTCTTCACATCACATGGGGGTGTAGATGGGGGGGGGGGGGGTGTACAACTGCTAAGTGTATCAATCCTGCTAACTGTAGTAACTATACTTAGCAGTCAACCATCCAACTGCTAACTGTATCAAAAGACTGCTAAGTGTATCAATTTCCAGGGATGTCTGTTATTGGGACATCCAACTGCTATCTGTATCAATAAATCTATGTGTATCATAATAGGAATATAGTGTAATATGCCAGAAATATGTTTCTTGGGCCATGGAATTAATTTATTGGGTCAAAATTGCAATTTTGTGGGTTATGAAATCCATTTTTAGCGTAAAAGTTGTACCTTCTACAAAATCCAAAGACAAAGTCATAAACTCATAAAATAATAACATATTATGCATGGTTGGTTTTTTGTTTGATTCTCAATGGTGAACTGTGAAACCTATGTGTTGATCTAGTACTGGATTTTTGCCAAAATTCTAAACCAGTCTCGCATCAATGTGACTTGGGACTGGCGATGTTCGGCCAGCGGTAGCTGTTTTGATGTTTAGCTTCTAAGGTGAGTGGGGCTCCCTATGTCTACCCGCACACATCCTTTCCACTAATCAGTCCTCAGGCCCAGTTGTGTCAACCATCTCTCCATGTTAGTTCCTGCTGTTATTATGATATCCTGTCAAACCACCAACTCCCTAGTGTAGAGCCCCACACCACAGGCCATGGAAGCACTATTTTGAGAGCCTTTGTGCTGGACTGAGATGGCTACCATACATTTTTACCAACTGCTAAGTGTATCAATGTCCTTAACTGTATCAATAAAACTTGATACACTTAGCAGTTTTTTTATACACTTAGCAGTTGGATGGCCAAATGCTAAGTGTAGTTACTACAGTTAGCAGGGTTGATACACTTAGCAGTTGTACAGGGGGGGTGTACAACCGCTATCTGTATCATAACCGCTATCTGTATCAACTACATATAGCGGTTGACCATCCAACCGCTATGTGTATCATAAAAACGCTATCTGTAGTAACCCTCCAACCGCTATCTGTAGTAAGTTATCTGTTAAAAGTTCTTGATCACTGTGAATAGGCACATCCAACCGCTGTCTGTATCAATAAACGCTATCTGTATCATACCAGAAATGGCATCACAAGTGGGACAAATTATCTTTTAAACAAATTATTTATAAATATTATGGGGCCTATCTATACAACAGATAGCTACAGATAACGTTTGTTACAGTAACCTGTATCTGTATCAAGACTATTATATATATTTCAAATAAAATATTTTTAACATTTGGAATTCTCCGCTCGTTAAACTTTATAGTGAAAACAGTACCGGGAAAACGTCAATCGAAGATTGATTTGTTTCCTAACCTAAAAACTATTCCACATAGTTTTGAACAGGTTAACTCTTACCCTACAATTGTAGGTTGCACTAGGACAGGTGCAGCTCCCACCATCCACTGGCTGACTTGAAGTCCTACCATATAGGTCAAACTTGGTTCTCAGCAGCAAAATACACTAACATTCCCTCTGGGAAATATAGTCACTATAATCACTGCAGGCTGATTTAATTGTACATGTATTTAAATCAATGTAGAACCACTTTCTCATACTCCTGAATGTCTACCTGATGAATCTTTGAATAAGATGAAACACCAGAACTCACCTACCACAGATTCCATGCTGAATCACTTGGCACAGAAAATTTATGGAATTTTTTTTCTAAATCACAACTATTTATTTTTCATTAATTTGGAAGTAAATACCCCATGTGGGAAAGTCCAGATTTGTGTATTCACCTCTATTTTTATGTGTAATATCAACCTGAACTATGTTGTGGTCACCCCAAAGGGGTAGGAATACATGGTTTTTTTACCTAAATCACATGATTCCAGCCAATAAGTGAACAGCAAACTGGATCAAGTGGTCACATGTCATGCCATGTAGTCCGAGGGAGCGCGAAAATGAGCTTACCTGTTCAGTTCTGAGTGTAGTAGCGGAGGTACCACAACTGCGTCCTACCCCACCTGTATCAAGACTATTAGATAAAACAAAGGCAGTAGTACTATGGCCAAAACCCTGCCTACCCAGATGTCCTGCCCTACAATTGACCTACACATGTACCCTAACTTTATCTTGACCCTAGTTGACCTTGCCTGGCTATGTCTAGCCCACCCTACCTCCTCAGTGGTATGGTTGATACAGATAGCGGTGATACTACAGATAGCGGTTGTTAGAGCCCGCATCACACACATAACCCGCACCCTGACTTTGAGAGAACCCTATAACCCGTACCAGAGGTCTGAAAATTGTGATTTCAGTATACTGTTATGTTGGTAAAAACCCTCGTATTACCCACACCTAGACTTTGGGAAATTTGTAGAACCTGCACTGAGGGTTTGATTCGTGTATAACCCGTGGGTTATACTCAGGAATTTACGGTAGTACTATGGCCAAAACCCTGTCCTACCCAGATGTCCTGCCCTACAATTGACCTACATAATGTATCCCGATTAAATCTTGACCTTAGTTGACCTTACCTGGCTTTGCCCGGCTACCCATCTCTCTTCAATGGTATGGTTGATACAGATAGTGGTGATACTACAGATAACAGTTGTTACAGTAACCTCCTTTGTATCAATACTTCACCTGGTTACCCTACTCTCCCAATGGTAGGGTAATAACCAGTATGGCAAGACTTATTGACAGCCATTTGCAGGAGATTTGAAGCTTTTTACATTTTTCTTGCCAAATTGGCCATTCTTAGGAAATTCGACTTTTTCATAATTTTTTACTAGTTTCTCGTCAAATTGGCCATATTCATACTTATGCACATCATTTTACACTTTTGTCACCAAATCGGCAATTTTCAGGAAATTACTTTTACCCGTGTTTGCCAAATTGATCATATTTTGCAAACTTGACATTTTCAAGGGTTTTTACCATTTGTTTGCCAAATTGACCAGTTTTAGGAAATTCGACTTTTTTATAATTTTTTGCTAGTTTCTCCCCAAATTGGCCATTTGCAGGAAATTTGATTTTTCCACTATTTTTGACCGTTTCTCGCCAAATTGACCATATTTGGCAAACTTTACATTTTCAAGATTTTTTACATTTTTCTTGCAAAAGTTGACATTTTTAGGGAAAATAAAATTTTTAGGGGAAATAAAATTTTTAGGGAAAATAACATTTTTGAGTTTGTTTGAGACAAAGTCACTGTCAAAACATTTTTGATACACTTAGCGTTGGATGGAACACCAAATATACTTGATACAGATAACCCCTTGTCGATACACATTTTTTGATACAGATAGCGGTTTTTTCATACAGATAGCGGTTGGATAGTCAACCGCTATGTGTAGTTGATACAGATAGCGGTTATGATACATATAGCGGTTGTACAGGGGGTCCCCATGTCGCATGTCGATTTTAAGAAATGATCATGTCGCCTGTCCCTTAAATCCTCATGTCCCATGTCGCCCTTAAGAACCTCTCATGTCCCATGTCGAATTTAAGAAACACCCCATGTCATGTCTCTTATTTTTTTCCTCATGTCACTAAGCTCCATGTCGCATGTCGATTTTAAGAAATGGCCATGTCGCCGTGTCGAATTTAGCCATCCACCCCCATTCACATGGGCCAGATTTACCGTGAGGCACACCAATACCTTCCGTATCTTCTAGTGACTTGGTTTCTTGGTGCCATTTGTCAATATTTTGAAGTGGGTTAAATATTGTCTTGTGGAGTAATATCGTTTCTTAACCATGCCCTTATGGAGACCTAGAGTGCACTGCCAAAGACAACATGCATGAACCTTACAAAACTGTATGACAGTCCTGCGTATACGTTGAATGAAAATCTGTTGAATGAAAATCTGAAGAAACCTTACAAAGCTTGTCTTTTTAATTGGTTCTTTTTCGCGCATGGCATGAGCAATTTGAAAGGAAAAAATGTGTGACATCTTGTACTGACTGTCCATAGTTGGTCAGTAATTTGCAGGGCACTTTTGTAGTTGTGGTCACGACATTCACAGACATCCTCGTCCTACAACAGCAATTTGCAATGTCTCATAATAACCATGCAAGGATTTTTACCAGGTAGTTCTTTTTCGTACATGGAATGAGAAATTTGGCTGTTTACTGCAAAGTCACCTTTTGTCTACACTGACTCATACACCACTCAGTAACGTAGACAGACAATTATCCGTGATAAGCTATGTATGAAGTCATGCATCCATATGGCTGATGTCATGTATATACAGCATCGCGGCCATCTACCAAGACGTCAGTCCATTCTCGCAATGTTTTTATATTTAGTGCCTTCGGCCTCTGGCGAGTCGCACCCTTATGTCTCACCCTCATGTGTGACTGACCATAGCCCAGCCCCATGCCCAAATAAGGCACGCTGGGTCATGAAGTGTCTGTGACCTGATTAATGGCATGCGTGACCTGACCTATGACCAAATAAGGCAGACAGTTGGTGTTGCAGAATCTAAATTCTCGTCGTACGTTTCCCATGAGTATCGACTGGGCAAAGATTCATTAGTAAGGTATTTTAATAATAATTAATCATGATGCATGACTGCAGCCATACTACAGATGCATCGCACTGAGCATGGACCTTGAGACATCACATGTCGCCCTTAAGGGAGTGGTCATTTTTTAACAACAGGGGGGGGTTGGTGGATTTTCGCGGGAGCGGGTCGAAAATATTTTGGTCCCCCCCCTCAGGCAAGTTGAAATTGAGCGCGGCCGACCCCTTTGAGCTATAGTAACGCGAGGGCTTTTCCGCTAAAAAGGGGTGCAATTTTTTTGGTCCCCCCCCCCTCAAGAGGGGTCCAAATTTTTTTGCCCCCCCCCCCAAATCCACCAACCCCCCCCCCCCTGTTGTTAAAAAATGACCACTCCCTAAAGGGTCAGGCTCCATATTAGATGGGTACTTGAAACGGGATGGATGCTACACCCTCATGACACTCACGTAGAGATGGAAGCGTGACAGGCAGGAGAAGAATCACTTCTAGTGCAGTGTTCACATCAGTATTTCTGAAGCTGTAATCCCACATCCTTGTACTATAATACATGTATATGTGTGTGTCAGATATGACATGTATTGTCCGGCTCTGTGGCTCAAGTTCCCCTGAGGCCAAAGAAAAGTGAGACCTGTAATTAGATGTGCAGAAACAACTACTGTATAGGGTAGGCAGGTATAGGGAAAGTCATGATATCTGAAGACAGCATTTGGGACCATTTAATTTTGTTGACCTGATGCACCGATGCTTCCCTGCCGAGTAACTCGCCAGCACAGCATAACATAATTGCATCATACCCTTTGATGTGTCTACTCCGTAGGGTCAGCATAATGCATGAATGCAGACCTGGCGAGTTACTCGAGAACGGCAGTGCGGTATTACAGTTGTATCAGTAAATCTGTGCGGATTTTCCCGATGGTTGACCCTGTGTTGGTGCTGTAGGTTGAGCAACGTGGAACACTCCTTTTGTATTCTTGGACTAACCACTCCTTCCCACAAGAAACCTCCACATTCGGTGACCAGGAACTGCTCATATGCTATTTATACGTGTCAGGATATGTTCCCCGTGTCCCCCTTGGAAGTTGGAGTAGCGCACACGTAGTCTACACCTAGATGGATACACGCTGGCAAATCGTCACTCTTATCTTTAAATTGTGGGTATGTAATTGACGTTAGATATCTATAGATGTTCATACTTTGCTGCTGTACCGTAATTGTGTAAATGGATATATATTCTAGATCAACTTAAATATATGTGCCTCTACATGGGTTAAAATCGACACGGCCGACACGGCGACACAGCCGTTTTAGAAAACACAGAAAAATAACGGAAAAATAAAGGATAAAAATCGACCTGCAGTTATCTCTCTATAAGTCCTTATATACATAAAAATCAACACACCGACACGGCCCTTTTGCTAAAAATCGACACGGCGACATGATCCAAAATTCGGGGACCCATGTAGAGGCAGATATATAATGAAGCATGTCAATCAACCATTGTATATACACATCTTCCTTCTTCAGACAATAATGTTAATAAACATGTCCAGTCATCAAAGGGTACGGCCCCACATATGTGCCGGCATGTACAGATGTATAGCCATGCGGGCATATCTGATACTATCAGTCACTTCACTGATTAGCCCTCATTAAGGTCTGCATAGTGCTGAACATGGTATTGCCCCTTTGTCGTGTTATGCTGCATTCATGCTGCATTTATGCTGCATGCTGACACGTCGAGGTTACTTCACGTCTGAAGGGTCTTGATGATGAACCAATGCAGAATTACTGGCCCCTGGGGCGCCGTCACGACACATGAGTATGAGGCGTTGAGGGAGCATGCCGTCCTAAAAGGTTTAACTTAATTAAGACAGTAATTAGGTCGGTCCCTGTGACATCCGCTCCATGACGTGTGCCCTGTGTGTCAATACTCTGGAGGAACCAACAGAGAACAACTCCCTTGAGTTTGATAAATCTTATTTGGTTGAAGTATTCTCTACCAGTAAAGTCTTTCAAGCTAAGCCAAACTGATTCGACACAAAGCGCGCAACACCTCACTAATTTACGGCAGGCTAAAGTCAACACTAACTCACTGGAACACCAGATACGCAGATACCTTCTTCAGCAGTGGCGAAAAGTTTAATCGACACCTATCGGTGGATACCTAGGTGACCAAACTTAGCAACCGTATCGTGATTTGCTAAAGATATCCGCCCAAAAGCTGTCTGTGGATTGCAATGTAATTGCTACAGGAATATCAGCTGCTCGATATTGTTCGTCGGAGCTAGGAATTGCATAACTGGACTCAGGAAAATGACAAACCGGAATTGTAGTGTTAAGGCCATTAACCCTTGGTATATATTTCTGAATCTGGAGTGTATATTGCTATAGATCTCACAGAAATAAAAGAATATTTAAAAACTGTGTATCGGCGTAAGAGTGGCGAGTCCGTGGGGACCTGAGGACGGTTGGTGAATGCTCAGTGTGTGCAGTTTACTTAGAGGTACTATGGCGGAACGACTGCTGGCTAAGATACCCATGGCTATGGAGATGATATTGGAGGTATTATTCTACTTCGCTCTCATTTCTCTACATACGTCTTTGATATGACCTATTTTAATTTCAATCATACAAATAGCATTCCATTGAAAAACCCCTGAAGGTGTATCTTTTCCGTCACTGTTCAATAGGGATGTCATCGACATCCAATTTATGTCGATGATGATCATTAACATATATTAGTTGTCTATATATCAATGTATTGCAATATATTATCTAAACTAGTAAGTTCATCTGGGACACTTTACTGCCTTAATACGCTGAGAAAAATAACAAAAACACAGGTTAATGATGGTGTTCGCATATTTTCACTGAGAATATATACATAATAATCAATATCAAACTCAAAACTCAAAACTCCCAGCCTCAAATAATGCAAACTAGGAATCTGACCAGGGGCGGATCCAGAAGGGGTAGTCTAGGGGGGGCACATCCAATAAAATTTGGTCATGGGGGGGGCACAGGCAGGGTCCCGTACAACATTTCCTATAGTTAAAGAGTCATACCAAGGGCCCCTTTTCCGCCGCTGCTGACCTAAGGCCGGTCAAAAGGATAAGTCCCCCAAACGTAAGCTTAACTGTTAGACAGTGACTTAGAACATTATGTCTATCCCCTAACCCTTACAAAACAATGTGGAGAACATCCATTCTGAGGGTGCACTGGATGCAAACACATTCAGATACCATGATATGAGTGCATACCCTGTTTTCTCCACCAACAGAGAACGATTTCTCATTAAAAAAAATATTGACATAAGTATATTGACATATCAATATTGTCAATATGATATATTGAAATTTTGAGATAATAACGATATGTCAATATAGCGAATATCAATGACATCCCTACTGTTCAATAAACTATTGAAGTGCCTAGACGATGCTCCATATTGCTGAATGCATCTGAGCAATATCAAGTAACGCATGAGTTGATGAGTTCCTCCCTGCTTGGTATGTTCCTCCCTCCCTGCCAATAAGTACTTTCAACAACAACAAGGAGTTATTACCGAAAACTCGTTGTCTATGATCAACATGCCTGTTATTAGACAGAAGTATTGCAATCTGCGGGTCACCGATAACTATATCTTCCTATCAACCATGCTACCTATCCTCCAAGGAATATCCAGTCATGGAGTCTGAAGTATGGACAGTTTAAGCATGAGGAATATGCCAGGATAGGCACGGTGAAGGATAGGTAGCCTAGATCATAGGAAAATTAACTTGTACATAGAAATAGTAGACTTATTATGTTGAGCTGCATGTGGGATAAGATAAATTGAATGAAGATAAAACATGACAAATAGGCAGATTGAGGGATAGTCACAATGAGGGATAGGTAGGCTGAGTGTTAGGAAAATTGAGGATAGGTACAAATTATAGTGGACATTGTGATGAATGTTATGTTTAGCAGATGGGCAATGTTAAAAATATGGATAATGCTAATTAATAATGACGCATAGGCAGAGTTAGGGATTGTCACAATGAGGGATAGGTAGGCTGGGTGATAGGTAGATTGGGGATAGTTAGACTCAGGGATAGGCAGGCATAGAAGGTGGGCAAGAATAGCAAGGAGAACTATAACCTTTAAACTTTTGGAGGGATGAGCTAATTTAAGAGAAGGTTCTAATTCAAGGGATAGGTAACCTGAGGGATAGGTAGGCTGAGGGATAGGCAGTGTGCAGGATAGGCAGAGTGATTCACAGGAAGAGTGCCTGTCAGATTGACGGATAGGTCAATTATGAATAGATAGATTGAGGTACTGATTTTGATTGACAAGTTTATATATAGATAATGTTCCAAACATTTTCAAACATTTTCAACATCATTTTGTACATTTTTTTAATACTTTGCATCATCAAACTTCATTTTTGAGTAATTTTGGTCAGGTTTTGGGGATCAAAACCACAATATCTGGATTCAGCAGGATTTTTGGGTGTAGAAAATCCCTTCTTTCCATTTGATATCACTCTGATAAAGACACAAGAGGACCACATATAAGCCCAATTCTTCATAGTTTTCAATACAGAGCACACAAGGTCGCCCACCTTCATGGGCGGGTAGATGGGGCTAGAGCGGGGAGGCTTGTCACACTATGCCCATAGGCGAGGCTCTAAGTTGGACCTCCTACCCTATATGCTTCTTGTTGCAACCTGTGCTGATAACTAATAATAATGAAAGATGGTATTGCTTTATTACTATGTGGCACTAGCTAGTGTTCTTGATATTCACTGTGCAATAACGCTGCAGCTATAACACGTGGGGACAAGGAGTGCACGTATTGTCATGCGAGATGTGTCCTCACACACACCCACACGTTGTTTCTCATCACCAAGCACTGAGAAACGGGACGGTGGCGTTTTCATCAACATTTAAATATGTTTTTTTATACTGAATGATTAGAGTCTAGAAACAAATGTTTTTCCTGCCTTCAAAATTTACCGTATCTAAATATTGGTAATGTGTAGCCCCCTAAATCTTTAATAGGCTTTAATTTGAGACTAGAAGCCTGATTTCAGGAGTACTGTTTACGTGGCCTCAAAGACATGATGGTTGAAACATGTTTTCACTGAAAAATATTGTGTGATCCACAATTTTCAGTGAGGTTTATTGATATATAAGTTGCTTCATTTTCTTTGTATTTCATTCTAAATTAAATCTATTTCTTCAGCAGATGGCGACGACGCCGAACTCGGACGATGGTCGGAGGTGAGTACAGACTGGTATATTATAGTTGTCTCCACTTCAATACTTATATATAATGCATACCCGAATACCATGGTGTAGTCAGTAACTGAAAATGCCCCTGAAGTGTATCCAGATAAACTCTACTGGTAGTGAGACTTGTTAACTTGCACGAGGTCTAGAGTAACATGGTAGACACATTGACAAATGACACCCATATTCCAAATGATATCTACCGGTATGAGGGGTTTCATGAGAGGCACTGGTGCAAAGAGCTATGTGCGCATCTTAGTAACAAACACTGCAGTCACTAGTTCCGTCTGGATATACATGATAACATGATACACCAAGGAAGATGAGTAGATGCTCGCCTGTCTTGCAAACAATAATCTGAGAAGCAATAATTTAATATAACCAGCCTGCATCGCTGTATAATATATTTAATGGCTGATGTAGTACAGTTCACATGCAGACCAAGATCTATTATCCCAAGAGCGATATAATACTGTTAGATACACCATACATTGTACTTCAATTCATAGTGGATCTCCTATACCACATGTATCACTGGAACTTGTAGAAACGTAGGATTAAGGCCCTGTAAGTATATTGTTACTATGTAGGTCGTTTTACAATATAATTCATTTTCGTAAACCGACAGAATCCAATCAAAGGCATAGTTAGGTCAAATCTATATTATACATATACGTGTAGCTACAGAATAAGTTCATGATAATCCGACTGGTCGATTCATAAGATATTTACGTCAGTGAAATGCATACTGCATGTAGGACAGGTAAAGAAATTTCACAATTATTTACACTTCATTGTGGGAAATATGTGGGGAAACAGGTGATTCTTACCGGGATTCTTATGATCAAAATGCCCAGGTTCTCTTAAGTATAGGGTACATCGTATCCTTGCATCATGTCGCATGGGCATGTCCTCTATCAGTACATAATTATGAGATCAACAGCGGGGAAGTTGTCAGCTGGTTATTGCCTTTGGGACCTTGTCCCCAAAGCCATTTACACCACAGAGGAAGAGTTTGTGAAAACGACAAGAAAATACTAGCATAGGTCCCCTTGTCCATTGTTGAATAAAGCCCTAGTTGGTCCTTCAACCTTGCCCAGGCCTGGTTTCCCCATGTGTCTGTACAGGTATATGTGCAAGACTAAGTTACTCTAGATCTGGTTTTCAGTTACTACATGTAGAGCCAGTATCCATCGTGGTAATGCTTAGACGCCTAGTCCACAGCCATATTTTGAGTCCTTGAATGTGGCTGTCAATGGCAAGGATTGGCACCAGCCTAATAACTATTGACTCCTATGTCATGCCAAGCTGTCAATGTCAATGCCAATCCCCATATCATGCACATGCATGCAGGACCTATACCAGGGTGGCCCGCCCAAAGCCAAACTGTGAACTCTGACATAATTACCCCCCCCCCCCCTATCACACACACATGCAACAACCCTGGTCATCAAAAAAACATTTTGTCATCCTTAAAGAAAGGCCATCAGCAGTCCTGCCTCTGCCCCCTCATCTTCCTCCCTCTCTCCCCTCCTCCTTCCTCTGCCCTGACCTCCTCCTCCCTCTGCCCTGTCCTCCTCATCCCTCTGCCCCATTCTCCTCCCTCTGCCCCATCCTCCTCCCTCTGCCCCATCCTCTAACAATCCTATAAAAACCCAAAGCCACTACGGCTTTTGCCATAAAATCCTTGAAATTGTCCCCTTGTGTACTATTTACTATGAAATGAATAGTGGTAACATGCAGTCCTCCGCTTTACACTTGCCAGTGTTTCGGAGATATCATTTCAATTTTCTGGACCTCATTTGATACAAATAGATGCACGTGATGGTCATGGGTTATCTGTGCCTCTCCTGACCTTGGTGTCGTACTTCCCAAAGTATACATGTGGTACCAGGGTATCAGTACGACATCCTTCTAGTAACCCTTTCATGGTGCCATAAATCTCTACTTCAAATGCTCACTTGTCTTCATAATGCAGCAATACATTGCTGGTAAGTAACTCGCCAGTGCTGCATCATTACGACCTTGTACATTATGTATTTTGTCGGCATGATGCATGAATGAGGCATGGGCAAGTAACATGCCAGGGTTAGATGCTACCTAGAGGCATGAACCAGGAGGCTCATGTAGTCGATGACAAGCCTCCATTTGGCCTCTTTGTGTCGTTTACTTTGGAGGGTTCTCTCTAATTTACACTCTGTTGATCTTCTGTATGAATTAGAACTATACCTTCTCCATGACATGGCTTATGATTAGATAAGCTTGAAGAGGTGTAAATTCTATCTGGGAGAAGTAGAGCATTAACACTAATATCTTCTGCAGGTGTCAGTCAGTCAGAAAGTAATCAGCGCATTGTCTCCCAATCAGGCCAAGTCCCTCACCTCATACCTGAGACAATCTGATGCTGATTACGTTTTTTAGAAGTAAGATAGGGGTGGGATGCCACTGGTCAGCCTTGTCTGTGACCAATGCTCTATTATTAAAGGTGTGAGCAGGGGACTGAGAACAGATTTACCAAAACTGCACCGCGTTGGAGTCAGGGGTCAAGCCAAGATGGCGCCTGCCATAACCTGTAAGCTCTGTCCCATGGTCGCACACATGTACAAGACAGCACCACGGTGAATAGCGTTAGCAACAACATACATCAACCACCTCAACTCATCTACTAGTATCCCTAATGGCTGCTGACAACAGCGCAATATTGCATCCACTCCAGTGACTCTTTAAGGGCCGCATAGTGCTTTAACCGGTGGCATAACCGTTGTTTTCATGCTGCATAAAGACAGTCAGGTGAGTCTACTCGCCAGGGATGCACTCACGCATCATGCCGACCCTTGGGAGTGTTAACTCTGTGGGATAGGGATGATGAATGCAGCGCCAGCGGGTTACTCACCAGAGTTACATGCATCATGACGATAAAGGGCATAATGCATTAGTAACGCATCATACTGCCCTTACAGGGACGATGAGGTTATTTTTAGCAACAGGAACCAATATTCCCTGACCACGTCCATTGTAGAAGACTCCCCTTATACATGATATCCAATTACGTTAAAACCGCACTGTAAAAAGTTGTTGTTCGTGAACAGCAAAAGTGGCTGTAAGTGTACAGTACTTTTGCTGTAAATGATAATACAGCAAATTCTACTGTACATGTACAATTCTGTTACTGTAGATGCAGGTTACGGTAGTGACTTGTAGATCTACAGTACTTTTCCCTGTAATATGTACACGAGAGGTCGTGGGATCGATCCTAGGTCTAGCCACCTCTCATCAGGGATCTTTAGCAACAAGGCTGTAGCTCATTTAATACAGACATGGCAGAGCTAGCTTATATCCCAATATGATCATTTGTAACACCGGCTCTGTGGCGCAACGCATCAGTGCCTGTCTCCAACACCACAGGTGGTGAGTTCAATCCTTGGTGGAGCCACTTCTCTTGTTTCACCTACATCCACCTAAAATTCGTTTTTCCCTCACACAGATGATTAGAAATATCACCAGCACCGGGAGGCGAACCCCAGACCTTTACAAATTATTATTAATCAGCTGAGAAGTAGAGTAGAGATATATCCCAATATGAATGTTTGTAACACCGGCTCTGTGGCGCAACGGATCAGTGCCTGTCTCCAACACCACAGGTGGTGAGTTCAATCCTTGGTGGAGCCACTTCTCTTGTTTCACCTACATCCACCTAAAATTCGTTTTTCCCTCACACAGATGATTAGAAATATCACCAGCACCGGGAGGCGAACCCCAGACCTTTACAAATTATTATTAATCAGTTGAGAAGTAGAGTAGAGATATATCCCAATATGAATGTTTGTAACACCGGCTCTGTGGCGCAAGGGATCAGCGCCTGTCTCCAACACCACAGGTGGTGAGTTCAATCCTTGGTGGAGCCTTTTCTCCTCTTTCACCTACATCCACCCAAAATTCGTTTTTCCCTCACACGGATGGTTAAAAATGTCACCAGCACTGGGAGGTGAACCCAGGACCTTTAGACTATGATTTACAATCAATTTTGCTGTACAGTAACAGAAGATTCTGCTGTCCCTATACAGTACATAGTGCTGTAAATATACAAAAGCTCACTTGCTGTAGGTCTACAGCACAATCTACTGGAACCTAAGTTGCCCCCAGTATTTGGTGTACAGGAACACTACTTACTTCTAACAGTGCGCCCCTCCCCCCATTTTTAACAACGACCATACCCCAATAAACATGTAGCTATAGTTCTGCTCGTGGTGCTATATCAAAACTGGGATCTTTCCCACGCTAAAACACACCGGTTAATCCTAACCTTAACCCCGACCTAGCCCCTCCCCCACCCCCCATCATCACCCCGTAGTCATTTTCCACATATAGGGATCCACGGTTCCTTGCGTGATGATCCAACTTACCGACCGTTAACAGGGGCTAAAGGGACCCTCTCCTCTACACGCCGTGGGAAGATATTACCTGGCCATACAGTTGTACTTCTGTATAACGGTAACCCACCTGTAGCTCTAGCATATAGGGGTCAAACACTTCCTACGGCACATATAGTGCTATACATGGGAGTAGGTAAGCCTAGGTATAGCATAGCGATTTGATATACATTCCCGGGTATACAATGTACTCTGTTTTCTCTGGGCACGAGGCATGAATGCCGCCTTGGTGGATATAACTCGCTGATACTGTGTCCATGCATCATACCGACCATACAGATCTGATGTAGGATTGTCATGATCCGGCAATGTATCTCGAGATAGTTGCTCGTGAGAGCTGTATCGCTGTACATGAAGCCAAAATGACCATAATACCTTGACGCCATCAATGTCCTTGTCATGTCGTCATTTGGCGCCTTTGGTCTTACCACCGGTGGGGTGAGGCGATGTTCACTGGTAACCAGCAGTCACTGGGGGAGAAGATGGCTGTCTACAAGTCCTTACCTGTTACAGTGCTACATAACATCTGGGTAGGGTGTTAGAACCACCCCCTCCGCCCCTACAACCCCCGATCAGAACACTGTTCGTTCTCACACTATTGTGCACTGGGGGGGGGGGGGGGGGGGGGGGGGGACTCCCTATCTTTTCTATACGGGACTAGCGCATTGGGATACGGGGGCCGCCATCTTGGCTCAGAGCAATGCATTGTGGTTAGGCCCCCGACTCCAGAGCAGTGCATCATGGGAGAAATTCTTATCAGTCCCTTTGTTCAAGGTGTGAGGAGAGGGGATTAGCCTGATAAGGAGATGGAGTTAAGCCCCCGACTACCTGAGGTACCAGGATGTGCTAGTCCCATATAGTAACTATGTATGAACATCACCTCAAATTCGATACCATTCTCACGGGAGACAAATAAACAATATAGCACCTGTCCGTTTGTCTAGTCATACGACCTGAAAACATACCTCTTTTCCTCCAAAATTACCTTAAAAAGCACCCCTTTTCAAGGGCCCTAGCGGGTCTGTGCCTAGGTTCCAAAAACATACCCTTTCCCTTGGAATCGTGTTCATGCATAGTAAGTAAAGCTGTGGGAGTGCCCCCCCCCCCCCCAGGATTGTGCATCAAAGACATATACATAACCATGATATGTGCGTGTTTTAGGAGTTACATGCGGGAGCAATGGTACAGACACCTAAGTGGTTATAGTTTATGGGGAATGAATTCGTAGGGAACCATTTAGGAGACGTAAGATAAGGATTTGGGATGAACTGGGATCCCAAGGCTGTACCGTTGTGTATGGCTACGTTTATATATGAATCATGTGACGTCACAAGATACCAGAGGAGCGTGACGCTTACAAGTAGGAACGTCAAAGGGCAGGAAGTCAGTTAGCAAACTGCATCCCAAGTAACACTACTTTGGCCCTGGCAATAGTATTCCTACAAAGACAACGATGACGGATAATTGTGAGTGTGTAATCAGTAATAGAACAGCAGCACGAATAACGAGAGCAGCAAGAACAACAACAATAACATCGACATTAAGACAGCAGAACTGGGATTAATGACCTCAACAACGACAGCAACAATAACAACAAAACGGACAGCAGTAGGAGTATTCCATCTGACGGCCCTATTGGTGATTTACCGCCCCCTGGTGGCACATCTATGAACCATGAAGTCGCCCTCCTCCTCCAGGGCCGACTCAGGCCGGAAGTCTCCGTCTACAGGCCCCCCGGACGCCACCAGGGGACGGCAGGGGCTGGGGGCTCCTCCAGGAGGGGGGAGGGGCAGGAGGAGGGGGCGGAGGGCCCCCGTCTCCCCCATCAGGGGCAGTAGAAGCTCCCCCTACCGACAGGGAGGCGGGGGCGCCGCCAGGCTGCACATGGGGACACACGTCTTCCGGTCACTCCTGGGGCATTCTGGGATCGGCGTTATTCTACTGGATCAAGTAAGGTCAGAAACAAAATGTTTGTATTTCAAATAACTGTAACCGAAACTTTATACTTGGAGGAGGAGTCATTCAATAATAGTAGGGGCCCCCTGTTGAATTCCACTCCATTCAGTCTGATTGTGAAACTAGCAGTGCCCCCTCCCCCAAAGAGGAAAAGCAGAGAATGTGAGTTACTGGATAATAGTTATAACACTAACAACCCACACACAGATACCAGTATTAGTCTAAATATGTGTCCACCCACCCCACAACCAAGCTCCCATATTGGCGTGTTGAGGCTACGACAAGACTTAGTGTATATAGCCCAGGCGATATGTGAGAAAATCGTGCAAATGGTCATAGAAGCATGAAATCGGTTGGACGCTTGAAGTCCATCTGCACAAGATGAATTTAAAAAAGAAAAATACATTATTACGGGTGGGGGAACATTTATATTTTAGTCCTGTGGTATAATGATAAAAACGCTCGTATAACCCGCACCCTAAATAGGCATGTCTGCTATCAAATGAAAGCTGGGTTTGGTTTGCGTACAACCCGCGGGTAGTAGGCCTACGCCGGAATTTACGGCAGTTCCTAAAACAATGATGAATCCAATATTTACGTGCATAACTGTGACCGATGGATCAATCTCTCATGTCAGGCTGAAGGTCCATGTCCATATGACAATAGGTCAACATTTGTATTGAGTTAATATGTATGTCGGTAGGTTTTGTTGATAGCAAAAAAAGGAATGTCTGTCCTGACCGTAATAATGAGTTTTCCGGGTTTTCTCCAACTCTGAGATTCAGCATATGGACATGGACTTTAAGCATGACTGACCTATTTTACCCGATTTTATACCAAGAGTATCTAGATTTACCCAAAGACTTTGTTCTAGGTACTTTACATCATCCTCAACCCAAAGGCCAAAAGAGATATGGATGATCCCGACCTACTTTTTTAACTATTGAATTTTGAAAATTAAAAGTCATTAGGCAAGGCCAAAGAGGGAAATCACTGTTAGTTGACAAGAAATAGTAGTAAAAGTAACTAGATTCTGTTTACATTGCCCTATAACATCAGTCAGATCATTTGTCAATTATCAAAAGTAATTTTGACATGGAGTCCCGGGCATTATTTTAGAGTTTTAGATCATTTGCCACTAGCCCTATACCTACAACACTACACTGGATGAGCCCTATGCTGTGAGCACAGACCTAACAGGGTGTTGCGCTAGAGATAGTCGGCAGAGGGTTGGTAGTATTAGGGTAAAGGCCTGACACTCTGGTGGACCGGTCATCCCTACACCTATACTCAGACCAGGCCTACACAAGAGCCACCTACTGACTGTACACTACACTATAGGTCTGAGTCTAGGTGCAGGGATGACCGGTCCACCAGATGTCTTAGAGATGTCTTAGAGATGTCTTAGAGATGTCTTAGAGATGTCTTAGAGATGTCTTAGAGATGTCTTAGAGATGTCTTACACATGTCTTACACATGTCTTACACATGTCTTACACATGTCTTACACATGTCTTACACATGTCTTACAAATGTATTACAGGACTTACAGATGTCTTACACATGTCTTGCAACCAAAGTATGATAAAGGTCTGTTGTTAACGTGCATGTTATGGGGGGGGGGCTCTACCCTCCAACACCCGTTTTTGGCTATTTTTTTCTTCTTTTCCCATCTCATTTAAGTACATTTAAGCCTACGATTATTAAAGACTTGAGTACCTTGCCGTACCTCCGAGATTGGCAGGGGCGATAATAGGGGATGCTATAGTTACGATAAAAGTATGTGGTATTACCTTTCTCGTCATGAGTATGACCTTTGCCGTCGAAATGGCGTCAACAACCATTAACTTTTATTAGCACCACAAAGGAATGTTTGGGTTGCTATGTTAAGTGGTTACACTGAAGGGGAGAATACACAATGTCATGTAAATTAGCACTTTCTGTCACAAGGATTCTTATTGAAATATATAGTATGAGACCTGCCAGTGGCCTCGTCATTTCCATTTAATGGGGGGATTACGATTTCGGAAAACGTTCTGAGAGACAACCGTAACGCATCCCCATGTAGACAATATACATTTCCAAACGTTCAGCATGATGCATTAATGCAGCCCTGTATGGAATAGACTGCATTGGGAAGGGGCTCGAAATGCCTGAACATTGCAGGGAATGTTGGTTATAGCAGACCCTCATTGAGCTCATCATCATTTAACCAAATATCTTGCCTACAGATAGCATTCATAATATACATATTTGTAACCCACGTCAAATGTCAGCGTCGCCCATAGTCGTCACTAGAGGCCTGTGGTTACTGTAGTGTGGTAGTAACATCCACGTGTCAGCCACTGCTCCTGGCTGCAGCTTCTACACCGCATCGCAGCCATTTCTGTCTATGAGATTTCCCACCATAGCGATGACATGAGTCATGATGACATGAGTCATGACCTTCTTCAATTATTCATCTTTACCATAACCCTTAGTAATTCTACCTGTCCTCAGTGCATGTGATGAGTACGACTAGAAATAAAAAAAACCAAGTCGGTTCATGGACCTATACCAGTTGTGGGAGTCTGGGCAGGAATGTTATGTAGTGGGTCCACGCCGTGTGATCCATATATATATTGGACGTCGGCAAAAAAAAGTGGCATCTCTTTCCCGCGATCTATTTAGTCATAGTGAGTGTTACTCTGACGTAAACCAGCAGAGCAACACTATGCACGTTTTTTACCCATTATTAATCGATGCCAGTGTATTAACCCTCTCACTGCCAGCAGGCCGCTACAGCGGCCAGAAACTTAGGGAGGGTTCATTTTTATGGCGGGGGGGTGAGCATTTTTTTAGGGATATTCAAAGGGGGGGGGCTTTTTTTTTTACCCTATTCTTAAGGGGGGGCTTTTTTTTTTAGGGGTATTCCTAAAAATGTCGGGAATTTAGTATGTTGAAATGTCGTGAATTTTGGTAACAGCCTGTGTTATATTTTACCAAATTATGTCAATATTTTCAAAATTTTCTAAAATTTTCCTCAAACTCCCAGCAAATTTCTCACTGCATCACTTTTGACACTCAGAATAGCCCACCGTTTTGTCAGTCTTCAAAAAAGTGCCGGCCTCATGTAAGCACTGAGGGTATGGGAGCTTCCCATTTATAAGCACTGGGGCCCTTAAAATCAACGGTATGTAAGTCAAGTGTCTGAGGTTTGACTATTATGACTCACCAGCGAGTATCATGAGACGTTTGCACTAAAACACCTTACGAATGGATGTATTGGTTGCAAGGTAGTAAATTGTAGGTAAAAAAGTGCCCATGATTAAATGCATACAATTAGTAGACACCAACATTGTTTTTGTAATAAAGTTGAAAACAATCCAGGGTCATGCTCACCCTCCCCCCCTGCCATAAATAATGAATCTTCCCTTACTGAAATAAATTTATAATCATGACAAAAGCACATTTCTCTCTTGTATATATAACTCACCTCTGCATTTGTATTTGTATTTATGATATTTATTGGCTGAAAAATCTTCAATAATACAGTGAGTTTTTCATTAATTAGCCAGAGGAGTAGAAGACAGTATAGAGTTAACTTGGAGTCCTTAAGGCCACACCAACACGCGAGCGAGCGAATCTTTTCTTTTTTTTAAAGATTTTTTTTTGTCAATGGATTTTGTCAGTGGAAAAGTGGAGCGAGCAAAGATATGTGCTACTCTTTATAGGCGTTTAGAACAACTAGTAAATATTTGAATAATTCCCAAACTGTATTGATTCATCAATGAATCACTATTATTTTGATAGTAAAATGTATCACATGATCTTATGTAAAGATGGCTATACTAGGGTTTTGGTTACAAATTGTTGGCACTTTTTTTTCTGTGTTGCAAAATGTAGAAAAAAATACAATTTTCTAGATTTGTGTTTTCCCCCTAAATTGGTCATGGCTCTTTAGTTTCACCAATGACAATTGATTTCTTTGGATTGGTTGTCTTACTAATGATCTCTCTCTCTCTAAATATCTGAGCAGTTTGGTTGAGATATTATTGGTCAATTTTTCAAAAAGTTGAAAAAAGTTGAAAAAATAGGGATTTTCCCACAGCCAGCTATTGTTAAAGGGTGTCCAATCTTCAATTGCCAATATATCAAAATCTAGCACTATTAAGTATTGACATTTTAGCTTTTATTATATCATCATGTATCAAACTAATATAGACCCAAGTGATTAAGAGAAATTGTTGGTAGATCAAGATTGACCAAACCCTCCCTTCTACCTTTAAAAGTTCTATTCCGAGCACCCTATGTTTAGTATCATATTAAAGCTCATGACATCCTCTAGCTGTCACATCCCAGTTTCTATTTGTGTTCACGAAGAACGCTCTTGAAAGGAGTAGCCATGTCAACATTTCATTTCAATTTTTGACATCTATAATTTTTCAAAATTTTGGCAATATACAGAGATATCTGGCGGTGAGAGGGTTAAGGGTTAATGAAATTTTGTAGCTTTATTACACTCTAAATAGATCATTTAGACTATGAATCTCGCATAACTTGATAGCTGTGTATGTGCTGCCTTCAGGGCTGACATTCCTTGGGTCATACCTGACCTAATTCTGTTTTGATTGGGATATATAAACATGGACAAATTGCATCTGGTAAGCTCTAATCAGTACTGGTGTAATGGGTCTCATTCTAAGCTCAATCGGTCTAAACCTCCTCTGAGCTGTTTTCTCTATTCTTAACTGTTCAAGTTATTCTAATCCTAATTAGAAGGTTGTAAATAAACTCAAAACTAGTTTACTTAACTCAAGAGGGCGAGGAGGGGGCCGTACTACAATGGATATACACTGAAAACCCAGGCTTATATGAAGGTCCTCACTACAGAGGACCTTAGGGTGATCATGCCCGATTGATCACCAAAGGTGATCATTTTGAGGACATAATTTTGTCACTAGGGGGATCTACTATACAACAATGTATTACAGTTCCCTTGCACCATGTGATCTATTGATTAAAACCTATAGTAATATTGGTCAAATATGTTTTCAAGTTGGTGGATATATGAAGACAATTGCCACAGTTTGTATTCAAGTGTTTAGAAAGAAAATTAGGTCAAAACTTTCTAAACTATAAATATCTAGACATAAAGACACCTTTAATGTGTCTAAAACCAAAACTAGAAGTGTGAGGATTGACAGTCATTTGTTATACATATCTGCTTTACTTGGTTTGTTATGAGGTCTAAAGCATACGCTTAAGAAAGGCCGGATAATTAAAGTTGATGATCGGCAGGGGGTTAATCATAATAATATTGGTAAATATCATTTTATAACAAGAAAACTTTTCAAAGAAATTGAGTACTCCCAGTCTTCATATTGACAACCTAGCATGCTCTATAATTGTGTCAAAAGGGTGATCATATTGATGACCTGGGTCCTCACTTATGATCACTCTGAAGATCACCAGGGTACTACCCCTCAACACAATCAAAATGATCACCCAAAAGTCCTCACTAGTGAGGACCTTTTTTAACATAGGGTTTTCAGTGTAGTAGATTGAATTAGCCATGTTTTCCCTGTAGGACTTTAGGGAGTGATCATTTCTCATTTATTGGGCTGTAATGTAGTCCTATATATGTACATCGTATAAGACACTGTCTTGTCCCCTGTAGGATGCCATCTTGTTCCTTATAGGCCGACATCTTGTTCCCTAGGTGCCACCTTGTGCAGGCTGTATTGTGGAACCTAGCGACATAGCTCTATTTTCTGCCACTGAAATACTGCTACCGGTATGTGGCAGTTGACTCTATACGTGTATCTAGCGTGCCACACAATGGAAGATGATACAAACTTAGGATATCACAATTCGACGCCATAAATATCTACCTGAGGTCTACTCAGGCTGTCTCCATGACTTCTGTTCGAGGCCTTGCTTTATATATGGGTTTGTATGCGGCCCTGGAGGGTTGATTGCTGTGTACGTAGGGGGCATTGATGAGTGAATGGGGTAATCTCCTCTCCTGTGGGCATTGTTATTGGGGATCAGGAACCCTGGGGTTAAATCGGATCGTTGTGTCCACATCAGTAAGAAAGAATATACCACATTGTACGGACACTGGGCCTGGAATTTGGAGTTAGCCCATCCGTAACGGTGGATGGTGAGCAACCAATGCGAAACAGATTTTGACTATTTGTAATGTGAATACTTGATGTCCTTGCATGATAGTTGGTAGAATCGTAGTTTATGTGAATGTGGTCATGTAGACAATTGCTAGTCTCATTAAATAAATGCAACAATAGAAAAATCAGCCTGAAATGAAGATTGAAGACAGGGCTAACTCTATTCATGTCACTCAGCTAACTCAGTCTGTTGTGAGAAGAAATGAGCACATGTAATCAAACTCAGAAAAAAAGTACTAGGCTAATAGGTTGGACTGTCATTTAAGTGTATGCCATGTAATTTGATTTGACTAGTATGGGGTGAAATGCAGTGCTAACAGCTGAGTAAGGCCTGTGGGTGCATGGTTGGTGTATGCTTAAAGTATGTATAAACAGCCAAGGGCAATCTATGTAAATGGTATATTATAGACTTCTTTCTGTACAGCCTGATATGAGTTAGCCTAGTAATTTATTAGCTTTGGGACCTTGTCCCTAAAGCCATTTACACCACAGAGAGAGATAGAGAGAGTGTTGGTAAAAATGTCAAGAAAAGACTACCATAGGTCCCCTTGTTCATTGTTAAATAAAGCCCTAGTTGGCCCTTCATCCTTGCCCAGGCCTATTCTCTCCATGTGTCTGCACAGGTGTGTGCAAGACTAATTTACGCTAGATCTGGTTTTCAGTTACTACATGTAGAACCAGTATACATTGCGGTAAGGCCTAGACACCTAGTCCACAGCCATATTTTGAGTGAACTCCAACATAATTACCCCCCCCCCCCCAACCACACACACACATATGCAAAACCCTCCTCCCTCTCTGCCCTCGTTCTTCCAGCTCATAACAATCTTATAAAAACCCATCATTGTTATGGGTTAATTCCTTCTCAATTATCCAGCTGGCTATCCTTTACATGCACTATGTTATATCTCCATACCAATATTACTAATGCACATTAGATAATGATCCTAAACAGGCACTGAAGGATCATTTTATATCATCATAGGTTCATCTATTCTCTTCACCATTAACTTAATTAACCTAGTCATGTACTAGATGCCTTACAACCAAAAAGTCTTAAGAAATAATACAGAATATAGATTAGCATGAATGTTAATATAATGTGTTTGTAGTCATCCTTCTGCTCTTACAGACCATTAATTATAAGCATTATATCCAAAAGCCATTAGTGCAATACATAATACATGGCCATAGCCACCAACATCACTTTACAATGTTCCCTCCCTATAAATACTGTGCAATCGCCCCCTGTAGTTTTGCTTACAAGCAGGACCATCCACCATTACTGATGGGCTAACTCTTTAGTGTTCCTACAGTGCTACCTGGGGGGGGGGGGGGGTGGAGGGAGGGATGCAGATTTGTAAGCCACGTTAGGGTGGGTGGGAGGACACGACTCTTAGAGTCAGAATGGCGTTCTAATGGGAGGGACAAACGTATCCAATGCTGTGAAATATCTTCTACTGCTCTTTGGTCATTCAAATATTGATTAGTGCAAAATGAATGATTCTTAGAGTGAGGTAGTTTTTACATTCCGTATAAGGCTATATTGAATTAAAATTCAATATTGAACTGCTAACTTATTGCAGGGATATACCCCATGCTCATTGTATATATTGGTCGTAGATTTGTTGGGAGGGTGGACCCAGGGTCATTGCGCCCCAGGCGTGGCATCCTTTGTGTAATATAGTTGATAGTTAAGGGACCCAGACCTTGTCAGGTGGTCCTTAAGGGTCGAGGTATACCTGCCAAGTCGTCAGCTATTTCTATAGCTTCCTTAGTGCTGCTGTCCAACCTGTCTACTGGTTCTGTAAATAAACACTTGTTATTTTGACTATCATTGTTAAAGTGGATTGTGAGTGTGGACTCCCATGTCTAGGGTGCATTAAAGTGATATGAAATGGGTTGATGTGGTCTGTAGGTATACGCCATAGTGGGAAGGTGAGTATTTAGACATGTATACTTAGACATGTAGTATACATGTGCCGGTATAGTAGCTGGAAGAAACAGGGGAGACCTCTATGATAAGGATTTTAAATACCTTTAGTCTAGAATAAAACATTCAAATCCGATACATACATCTATGATAACAACAGTGGGTACTACTAAGTAATAACCCTAAAGATCAGATACCATTTTTTAGGGGGGGGGGGCATGTAAAAAGGTGTGAACCTCTTTTTAGAAAAGAAAAAATGCCCACGTATTCATTGAGATTCAACCATGCTGGGTTTAGGGGGTGGTCGCACGCTTATTTCGGTTGATGCAGAATTCTAATTAATTTATCCGACGTAAATAGAGGATACACTAGAATCATTAGGGTTTATTTCAGCTTCCGTTTTTTTATGCAAATATCCATGGTGACTCAATTGGCTTTACATGAGTACATCACACAAGACTAACTCTTGTTTCCGGTAGTCAGTACCCTAAATACAGTAGTATATTATACTATGTTGGCGTTACGAATGCACGCGGAAGACATATACTTCCCCTCTGTGGCTGCGCAGAGAATTTAGGGAGCTATATGGAGCTATCCCGGAGCTATGTATAGAGTTGTTAATGATATTACACCAATGTTGTGGTGGGAGTTCAAATTCCTTAAACCCGCAGATCTTACTGCACGTCCAGTAACAGTCAGAGTGCAGTCGGGACAGGTACTCAGCTCTATATATAGGGGCGCTGGGCCTTTGACGGTATGGCTATATCAGGGGTATCAGAACAGTCAGTAGGCAGGGGCAGTGCGATTGTCGCTTCACTTTGTTAATATCCAATGAGTTAATCCTCTAATCAGACGGTAGAGTATAGAAAAGCATGGATATGTGGTGCCCCCTCCCGCTTCTACACCCTGACAACATCTACCCATGCCCCCAAATGTACTGGATGATGTAGAAATATAGTGATATTCGTTCCCCTTTCCCAGCAAATCAACCATCACATCTTAGTACATCTTAGTGAATGCTCATTTTTTTAACAACGAGGGGGTGGGGGTGGTGGCTTTGGGAGGTGGGGGGGGGGGGGGGTAAATTTGGAACTCTTTAACCTGGGGGAGGGGTAAACAATCTCACCTGTTTTGAGTAAAAAAAAAGCCCACGCCTTACTATGCTACAAAGGGGCGCAAAGTTTGACCCGCCGGGGGAGGGGGCATATTGAATCCTTTGGCGGGGGGGGGGGGGGGAGGGATGTTGTGTCCCGTTTAGTCTGTGCACCACGATCTGTCCGCATTAGGTTTTGTCCACATCCAACTCAAGCGAATCGTCCACAAATTGCATTTTGTCCACATCCAAATCTAACGAATTGTCCACAAATTATAATTACGTTTTGTCCATAGCCAAATTTAACAAATTGTCCGCAGATTACGTTTTGTCCACAGCCAAATTTAACAAATTGTCTGCAAATCACGTTTTGATGCTTCCATTTCACTTCTCCACTATATCTAAATTTGCTTCCTGAAGTTATCAATGGTACCAGTACAGGTTGAGAGAGACCACTTTTCCTAATTATTTGAAAGTTTATTTTAGCAATTCAGTGCAGAAATTTGTGAAAACGCAACAATTGGTTGGATGTTGATGAAACATAATTTGCTGAAAATTTGTTAGGTTTCATACAGATAAAATGTGATTTGAATACAATTTTCTAGAATTAAATGCGGACAAAATATACTTTGCAGACATATTGTTAGATGTTAATGTCAACATTTCTTCGATTTGGACACAGATAAACTAAAATTTGTGGGACCATTTTTTAAAGATGGATGCAGACGAAACGTAATTTGCAGACAATTCATTAGATTTGGATGTGGACAAAACGTAATTTGCGGCAATCTGTTTGAGTTGGATGTAGACAAAATACAATTCGTGGACAATGTGTTAGATTTGGATGTGGAGAAAACACAATTTGCAGACAATTCGTTAGAGTTAGTCGTGGACAAAATGTAATGAGGACAAATGTGACAAAACGTGGGAAAACGTGACATTAGGGGAAAACACCTTTATTTAAGTTCATGTCTTCAGCTACAATTTGATGTGTCGAGCATCAAAATATTTGAAATAGTTGCTGAGATATGACATCTCAAACATGGGATGAAAGGGACATGTAGGAATTCAGAATAGACTGCAATGCGATCACATATTAATCTATTTTCAAATAATCCATGTAAATCATAATTATTGGAAATTAAACCAATAAATGCATATCATTGTACAAAGATTTGGATCTGGTAGGAATATTGGCATTCTGTTTTCAGTTCTGAAATCCTCATGGATGGGGCAATTGGATAGGGATAATTTTTATTCCAAAAGAATGAATTGATGGTTGCCATGGCAACCAAATGTCAACAAATGGGCTAAAAATGGCTAAAAACGTTCTTTTTACATTCCAAATAAGACCAATTTAGAATGAAAATAGAATTTTGATAAGGGAGCGTTCATTATTTATGCCAGGGGGGGGGGGTGTGCAAATCAGGGGGGGGGTCATTTTTTTTAGGGGTATTCGGAGGGGGGGGGGTCTTTTTTTTCAACCTATTCTTAGGGGGGGGGTCTTTTTTTTTCAACCTATTCTGAGGGGGGGGTCATTTTTTTTAGGGGTATTTATTTGGGAGGGGGTATTTTTTGACACAACGTGACGCGAATTTCACAACACATGTCGCGAATTGGGGTCATAAAGACAGTAGAACTTTGCTAAATTTCTTGCCTACCAATCGGCACTTTGAATGATTCACTACTTTTCTTTTCCTAAATCAACAATAACTGGAGAAAGAGCATTAATTCAACATGAGAATAGGAGTACGGAATGTAGGGGGTCTAAACAGCAAAGCTATCATTGTGCAGCTAGATGAATGCTATTGTGGCGCCGAAATATGACAGTACGGTATCCAAAATAGTTTGGGTTAATTGGACTTTAGCCTTGCCAATCACGTTTTGGCATCCATATGCAAGGGTGAACTTGCCTACATGTCTAGACCCTGCCTTTCTTCCCAATAGAGAAGTACATGCATGGTATGCAAGATGCAGATCTACCTCGCATATTGATACATTGTCGCTTAGGTCCACTCCACCAGTCAAAGGCGGGATTACACCAGTCATGATACACACTTTTCCTTGGTGTCTTGTACCAGACCCTGCTAAATGAGCCACAGCGTTCTGATTGCAGAGCTCTCATTTTTTTAAGAATACCTTCACCATTTCCCTGATAGCTGCCTGCTTCTCAGAGATTCTAGGACTCATAAAATCAGAAGACTCAAAGAGTAAACATGATCATCCCACTATAAATTGGGTGTACCGAACGCCTTGAAATGTAGCAAATAGCCACCAGATCCAGAGTTTTCTGCTGCGGATGCCACTCCTTCTGTCGCCAATTTCTAAATCTCCCTCTTTGGCTTCAACAGAAATCAGGCACTGAATAATTATTGCTACTCATCGCTACTTGGCCTCATCAGAATTTTTAGAGCTCTATATTTGGTTCTGGTCAAGTTGCTTCCGACGCTCTGCAGGGTTATCAGTGAGTTATTCATCACTATTTTAAAGCTTTACTTTTTTGCAGTCAATGCATTCCCATGGCTTGGTCATACTGACCACACCCTAGAACTTTGAAGGCAGGTACCTTATGGCATTTCCTCAAATAAAGGTTATCAACTATGGTGCATGTAACATCCATGCATACCATTGATGGGTTAAGTGATTGTAATTGATCCGTGCTGTTATATACCAAAGACACATTCCCCTGTGACTCTTTGTTCAACTTCAAAGTCTCACCTTGAGCTCCCTATTTCTTACTGATCCTAGCCTTTGGAAAACCAAACTAGGTTTAAATAATGATCTTGTTCATTTAACTGCAAGTTATAATATCAGGATACATTAAAATGGGCGATTGACCTCTATATTTTCAAAATTTTCCTCAGGTTTGCCACTATTATAATTTCCAGAGCGTCTCTTCATCAAACATCTTTGTTTTTAAAGCTGCAGTAGCGGCGGAACAGGGGGGGCCTAGTAAAGTTGGGGAGCCAATCTTTTTGGGAAACATGAACATTCTAGACAAGAATACACCAATCTCGAGGTAAAATTCCTAAAATATTCTTGAATGACAAGGTCAAAGTCTGTCAGAACACATCAATTTCAATGTAAAATTACAAAATTTTCCATGGATTATATAGTAGACTTCAGACCACTCTGAATACACTAATATAAAGGTCAAATTCCAAAATTTTCCTGGGGGCTGCCGCCCCGAAACAACCATTTGTTTCTCCCTCCAACCAACACTCATCAGCTGGCTTTGGGAGCTGGGCCCCCCAACTTTATCCACCTTCCGTGGCCCCTGAGCTGGGCCATTTCATGGTACTTCTACCAAACAGTATTTGCAGGACTTGTAGGTGGGGACCAAAATAATTACACCAATTTTTAGCAAAAATATCAAACGTGCCATGGAAACAGAAAAATGTGCGCTCTCCACATGTGGGAGATGCAAAAATGTTCACCATATTGTTATGCTCTATAACCACTCCCTCAAATAATGGTTAAGCACATGCTATAACAGGTTATAGTATAGGACTATGTAGACTTTGGATGTCGTTGATGCCATTATTAAGTATTTATAAACGTCTATGGTGAGGGGGGGGGGGTCTTTTTTTTTCAACCTATTCAGAGGGGGGGGGGTCTTTTTTTTTGGACCCATTTGGAGGGGGGGGGGTCTTTTTTTTTGGACCCATTCGGAGGGGGGGGTCTTTTTTTTTTGACGTATTCGTTTTGCCAAACGCCCACCCCCCCCCCTGCCATAAATAATGAACGCTCCCTAATAGCTTCAAAAGATTCCTTGGGAAAAGTTAGTCTAATGTCATTTTCTCTTAAGGGAGTGCTCATTTTTTAACAACATGGGGGGGGGCGGGGAGATTTCGCGCGGAGCGCGCAAATTTTTTTCACCCCCCCCTCTAGAGGGGTCGAAATTTTTTACCCCCCCCCCCCGGCAGGCCGAAAATCGCGCGCGTTCGCGCCCCTTTGTAGCATAGTAACGCGCGGGCTTTTCCCCTCAAAACAGGTTGAATTTTTTTGCCCCCCCCCCCAAGAGGGGTCTGAATTTTTTACCCCCCCCCCGGTCAAGGGGTCCAAATTTTTTACCCCCCCCCCCAAATCCACCACCCCCCCCCCCTGTTGTTAAAAAATGAGCACTCCCTAAGTATTCACATTTTTAGCTATATCTCCAGATATATCATGTTTAGAGCATTTATGGCTATTCTCCCTGTCGGGGCGACTTGTACTGGTCACGTGACTAGGGGCAACGGAATCCACACTCAATGTAACTGTACCTCAGTAAATCACTGCAAATATCATTTTAGGATCGAATTTCTCCGGGAAAATGATAAAATATGTTACATATATTCCATCCGGTTCTTTATAACCCAAAAAATGCATTGGATTGATAGTATTTACTTAGCTTTGGGAAGATATCCATCATTGTATGCCCCGGCGTACTCGGCCGCCACCCTTATATAGGTTAAGTACTAGAAATTCCGCTAAAACTCAAATTTCTCAAAATTCGCAAAACCTAGGGATCTATGGCTGATATATATGAAAGTCCATATAGTGCTTACCACTCGGTTAAAATATCTAAGCTATGTAGGGGGTATAAGGCCCTAAATCGGGGCCCCAAAGGTTGAATACACAGGCACCGAGTGTCAGTTACTATGCTTCAGTATAGGAAAAAAACGCACCTAGCTGCATTATTTGCAGCAAGATCCGGGCCACTCGCGCTCGCGCTAGTGGCGCCCCCTACGCCCGGTCGGCCATTGCTGACAGTAAGAATTCCCCCTAATGTTACCAACTCCCAGGTTTCGTCACAAATCGTGATACGCAGACAAAATGGAACACAACAGGGGGTAAAATATATCGAACCCTCCGCAGTACGGGGGTGGGGGTGAACATATTTCGCACGCTCTATACGACATCTCACCACCCCCTGTTGTTAGAAAATGAGCACTCCCTTAGCATCCGGATGGGGACACGCATGCTACCCATACGTATATATCGTATACATAATCACCAATTGGTTATCACACATATCCCTTCATGCATCCCTAATGCGGAACGATGCAGCTCTCTCTAACCGACATGACCACAGGTCAATCAGAATTAGCATCCTTGAGGTGAGCCTATTTAAGACCTCCTCTATACAAGCCTAAATCTGGCACCCTTCACCCCCAGTTTAGGCCTGGTTGCACCCTGTGTGTACTGGTTCATACTTCAGTGTACAGGGACATACAGAGACCCCGGGTGCCTGGGTGTACCTTTGTTTAAGGGGTGGCGAACATGGGAAGGGGCTACCTGTACGCTTTGTGTAGGTTCATTGGGGCGATATGGTACACATAGAGATGTGAAAGGGGGACAGGTGAAAGCAGTAGGTGGGAATTGGGGGTTACAGTGAACTCTCTGGTGGACAGGATCCATAAGACCGGTGCCACGATAAGCAAATGTATATGTCTTTTAAGATAAATTAAGACAGGCGAATGCATGCATTCGCGAGTGTAAGAGGGAGGAATGGTTGGTTAGGGTATTGAACCTCTTGCTGCGCATGTAGTTAGCCGAAGTACACTGTAGTAATACCTTATATGAGAAGAGGACGAAGAAAGGGGGCGGTGCTCAATAAGATGTGGACACAGATGGAAAGACAACACACCTTTACCCAGTCACATGTGAATGTATTTGTTGAACACTGTGTGCACAAGGGAAGGTGGATGCACTGGAATGGATACATGGGTTGGGAGTGAAGACTTCATCATCCTATGGAGTCCCTGCACGCCATTCCTCGTAATAAGGCAAATGGGCATTCTACTTCTCATCTACATTACAATGTAATGCAGTTAAAGGTGTGTATGTGGTTAAAACATTAGGGGTGGGCGTTTACTAAAGGGGGTATTGGGTCCTGGGATATGCATGGGAGGAAGCGGACAAGCAACAACAGAAAAGCGGAAGATGAATGGGGTAGAATGGAAGGGACATGAAGGGGATTGAGAGAAGAAGTATGAGGGAAAGAGGTAGAGGGAGAATACAGTCATTGGTGATCTCAAAAATGATAACATAATATAGCACAGGCAATAGTTCAGCGGTGTGGCCAGACGGGAGGAGGAGGGAGTATGGGACAGGGAATAGATGTAGAGGTAGGAGAGGGGAAGGTGGGGGAGGTGTGTACCTATGTGTACGTGGCCACTGACCCATATCCCGTTAGGCACAGTCTAGCCCTACACACCTTCCACGACTTAGGTAAGGGTCCTGGTGTTACTGCAGCCGTTGCTGTTCTCAGTGTCCCTCCCGGGCCACACAGGCAGTTATCAAACAACGATTGAAAGAGACGGGGTGAGCTCTGCATAAGGGTCCATATTTATAAGCAGCCAAACATAGCGTATGCTCCCCTTAAGGGCACATTGTTTATCCTTTCTGCATGGCTGCTCTATTTAATAAAAAACTTGGCTGCTCTACTTAATGAAAAACTGTTTCAATATGTTATTAAGGGAGTGTTCCTTTTTGAACAACGAGGGATGGGTGTTTGGTGGATTTGCAAAAAGAAAGATGCTCTGTCCACAGCATAGTTGTATTAGGGAGCGTTCATTATTTATGGCAGGGGGGGGTGAGCATTTGAGGGGGGGGCAATTTTTTTTAGGGGTATTCAAATGGGGGGGCCTTTTTTTTTACCCTATTCTTAGGGGGGGGCTTTTTTTTAGGGGTATTCCTAAAAATGTCGCGAATTTAGTACATTGAAATGTCGCGAATTTTGGTAACAGCCTGTGTTATATTTTACTAAATTATGTCAATATTTTCAAAATTTTCTAAAATTTTCCTCAAACTCCCAGCAAATTTCTCACTGCATCACTTTTGACACTCAGAATAGCCACCGTTTTGTTAGTCTTCAAAAAAGTGCCGGCCTCATGTAAGCACTGAGGGTATGGGAGCTTCCAATTTATAAGCACTGGGGCCCTTAAACTCAACGGTAACGTATGTTAGTCAAGTGTCTGAGGTTTGACTATTATCACTCACCAGCGAGTATAATGAGACGTTTACACTAAAACACCTTACGAATGGACGTATTTGTTGCAAGGTAGTAAATTGAAGGTAAAAAGGTGCCCAGGATTAAATGCATACAATTAGTAGACACCAAAATTGTTTTTGTAATAAAGTTGAAAACAATCCAGGGTTAGAGGGGGGGGCGCTTTTTTTTCAACCTATTCCGAGGGGGGGGGCCTTTTTTTTTCAACCTATTCCGAGGGGGGGGGCCAATTATTTTTGACGTATTCGATTTGCCAAACGCTCACCCCCCCCTGCCATAAATAATGAACCCTCCCTTAACTTAATAAGACCAATAGCCTAGGATCACTCCCGACGCATGGGGAATTCACGAAATGGCTGTGACCGTTGGCAGTCCCTACACACTGGCGGATTGGTGTGTAGGTGACACCCCCCTGGTGTGGGTAGGAGCCTGCAGCATGCTGCACATACACAGGAGGTAGGCCACAGTCAGGGGGAGGGTCCAGTTTGGGGATCCCACCTCCCACCGTTTGGGGATCTGCTACCTCTGACAGCAGACACAGGGGAGGAGGACCCACACCTGGTATACCGTGTGTACAAGGCCACACATCTCTGTCTGATGGCAGCACAGAGTGGTCGGCATAGCTGAGGAGGTCGTGGGATCCTTGGCACAGAGGTATGTTTATTAATTATGATTTTCAATCGGAGATATAATCAGAGAGTGTATATATATATACGCTGATACATGGGTATGTCTCCAGATTGCGTTACATGTCATCAGGTAAACAAGAGACCTATGGTTTCAGGGTGGTGTTTTGATATGGCATATAAACATGCACAACTTCCATTTGTATCCACATAAGATTTACAATGTGGGAATTGGCATAATAACAGGGGTTCAAACCCTGCTCGTCTATCACATGTACATCGTGAGTGAGCATCTATATGCCCGTTTCTCACCTATCGCATGTACATGTATATCACATGTTTCATATAAGAAATACTTAGTAGGTGTTATACAATGATCGTTATGGGTCTGTTGATTACGCCCCATGGTATACATATATTTACATGTGGTGGATATACACACCATAGAGTGATAACACGTCGGTGTGTACATACTAAACTGATAGCAGGCCCAGCGTGTCTTCGATAAGTGGGGGGATTTTACAATAAGTAAATAAAGCTTAAATCAGCTGTAGTTTGTCGATTGACCCTTGTTTACGTTGGCACGTACGTAAATGAAGCAACATTAACCGCGGATGCAATGTTTTAAAAAGCGCCAAACCCTAGGACTCGGACCTGTGCTTATCACTTTATAACATGTCATGTAGCTAAGGTGAGACTTCCCACTAGAAGTATAGAGATTTGTCTATGGGGCCTAGATTTGATATACCCATGAACATTTTGCTTAAAAAAGTGAAAGTCCAGGGACTACATGTATACATGTATGTCTAGGCATGTGCATGTGTGTAGGCTGTACCAAATAGGGTGAGGACAAGTCTCTGCCTGTATTAAGTGGAGGCAGTAGTCCGTGTCCTCACTACACACACATATAAGGTTGTAGTCGGTCACTCTAGGCACGTGGCCATCTTGTCCCCCCATCAGTGAGAAAACTCACTAAAGTATGTTGTATGCACAAAAAAAACAGACACAGTCAAGTACAATTATGTGAATTTATTTCTGATAATATGTACATGGCAGTGGTAAATAGTGTTGAGAAAAATGTTAAATGATATCGACGTTTCAACTAAATTTATTAATTAGTCTTCTTCAGGATCGTTTCTGCAACGCTGGGGAGACTCCCCTGCTCTACTGCAGCCTGCAATGAAACCCTTGCAGTATAGGAAGGATGGTTTCGGAAGGATTTATAAGCCCCCTGATTTCAATATGATGCTCCAGAAAGTTGAAACATGATTCAAGCACATGATTAAATGAAAGAGGGATAACATATTTCTGCAACGAGTCAGAAGGCAACAGTGTTGAACACATGAAGTTCACTTTTCTGCCGCTGCCATTGCCGCCATGGCGCTGCATTCGACTGTTAGACCCCTGCAGTGATTTACGGTTTCTGATTTACTGCTTTATGTACCTGGCTTGTGTTCGGGTCAGCTGAATGGCCTCTGGTCTAGTTGGCAGAATAGTCTTTTAGAATCTCCCCCAAGGTGTAAATATGTGGTGAAACCTTATATATGTGCATATTCTATACAACTTACATTTTATGCTCTACATATTTCATGTCATTTATTTGATATCATCTGAAGTACACATGCTAACTGTAGACCCAATTCACTTCAGGAAAATACATGGGTAAATATGGTTACTGCAAAACCTACGCCTTTAATCTAGATTGAAGGTTGCCAGAGGGACATTATCCTAATTACAGTATTAATCTATAGGCCATGACATACATAGAGGATATGCCTGGGAACATGGCGTTGGTCAAGTAGATGGAGATATCGGGGTGGATTGAATATATGGAACAGGCATGTTCTGCTATAAAGTCTCTAGATATTTACAGTCAAACTTAAACCAGGTCACATACACCACTTTTTAAAGTGTTTGCTTTGAACTTCCTGCAAACTTCAAAACCTTCACAAACATATTCACACGGGTGGAAAGGGGATGGGTGGGAAGAGGGGATGTCTGTGAGGAGAGGGCGAAAGGGGACAAAAGGGGGTGGGATATTTATCAGTAAAAAGTGACGGGCAAACAAGGGAGGTTCCTCCCACAAGGCCATTTAGGATTGGATATTTACAAGCGGCCTATACCAATATATATCACATGTCACCTTTAGGCTATATCGCAGGTAATGGAAGGACTATAGACCAACCCAGCAAGAATGGGTGACTTTTGGTATATGTTCACATCAAATGTTGTTTTGACATCGTGGCCTAAACTATGTGTATAAATTTACATATATATGTTTACATATGCACACAGTTATCAAAAGCAAGACAATGCTCTCAGATAATGCAGGAGATGCCACTTTTCCGACTTTTGAATAAATCTCTACTTATTTGCTGCAATTTCGGTATTAAATCATCACAGTTTTCTAAAGATATCTTATTTTAATCTTGTCAACGAGAGAGTGACATCATGTTGATTTCCAAGTTGCTGTCAGTTTGAAAGAGAAAAAAACTTTGTGAAAGTGCAAAAACTGTTCACTGGGTTGTCTCCATTTCGTGCTGTAAATGTCTTTACAACCGTGCGAAATATATATGTGTGTGTTTGACGCGGGGGGGGGGGGGGGTGTAAACGGGATTTAACTGCGCCTCGCTGTTAAACGCGGGAAATTAGCGTCATTTCCTCTTCCCATTCAAGCCTTGTCAGACTGGGCGGTAATAGACTGGAAGTAATTATTCTAATCCATTGTGTTTCAAAGAATACAGGATGGCATTGTGAATTTGTCCACCTACATAGCCCCCCACCCCCAATCTCCATCATACTTGCTCTCCTCTTGTCTGGTTCATGTTATTTAAAACTGCAGGGGCGGCTCTTTATTTATTTTTGGAGCGCACGTGTACACTGGTATATGCATTATTGTGCTTACGGCTGCAGTTATATGCTATAACCACTAGCTCCCTCAAATAATGGATAAGCGAATGCTATAATAGGTTATAGTATAGGACTATGTAGAGTTTGTATGACTTTAATGCCATTATATACGTCTATTGTGAGGGGGGGGGGGCATTTTTCTCAACCTATTCGGAGGGGGGGGGATCTTTCTTTTTGGACGTACCGTAAAACCTCGCGTAGAAGCCGCGGCTAGTACGCGAGTCAGATCACCAGTGCGGCTTATAGGATCTGGCCAAAGTCGGGGTGCGGCTTATACGCGAGTTTTTCCAAAATTTAATTTACAAAATGACAATATAGTCGGCACTGAGTGGGCCGTGGCAATGCCTCCTATTCGCACCTGACCCGACAATGCAGACCAACGCTAATCCGCTGCAGGGGGGGGGGGGAGGGGGAAGGGGGGCATTTTCACAGCTTTCTCCTAGGGGCAGTGCACACTGTGGCCCAGAGTCATAAGGTGCGAGGGTGTTAGCCACGGCCTTATTCCTGGGAGTGAGATGGGGGGTCACATCTAAAGTCATGTCATGTCCCATGTCGAATTTAAGAAATGGTCCATGTCGTGTCACTTATTTTTTTCCTCATGTCACTAAGCTCCATGTCGGATGTCGATTTTAAGAAAAGGCAATGTCGCCATGTCGATTTTAGGGGTCCACCCCCATTATGCTGTCACCACACAGAGGGACACATCGCAGTGCCTAGATGTGGATGCTGGGGGGGGGGGGGGGGGGCTAGGTGTGAGAGCTTTCCCCGTACACCTTGGAGTGTAGCACCCCCCCCCCCCCTCACCAGACACGTAGTCTAGTACACCTCTGGGTGTGATATTAAAAGCGGCCGAAACGTGAAACTGAAGGGGGCCACATGGAGGCTTCACGGGCCACCAGGAGGTCTCACGGGCCACCAGGGGGACCATCTCGCCTCTATGTCCTAGGTGCGGGTGCGGCTAGTACGCGAGTTTTTCTCAAGTATCACTCAGTGGGCCTCTGCGGCTTATAGGATCGGGCCAAAGTCGGGGTGCGGCTTATACGCGAGTTAGGCTTATACGCGAGGTTTTACGGTATTCGTTTTGCCAAACGCCTCCCCCCCCCCCGCCCTAAATAATGAACGCTCCCTCAATGTCAGTTTGCATTTTGTCTACACCCTCAGAAAAGTGAGAGTCATTATCGCTAAAACTACCCTCACCTGAGAGTCAGGCAGTGCCTGACCCTCAGGTGAGGGTAGTTTTAGCGACAATGACTCTCACTTATCTGTGTGTGTACTAGTACTCCCTAGAACACCAAATCTAAATGTCACCATATGTTGCAGTTTTTGTCAAAATTATTTACACAAAGAGTAACTTTCTTCAGCACATTTTCCCAAATATGATCTATTTTATCGCTGTTCTCCCCAAACATAGAAGCTTTTGGTAGAAAACGCAATATTAGGGGTAATGCTTTGGGGTCAAAATCCCCATATTACAGAGGAGTTACTCTGTGGGACATACTGGATAAGGATGTCCAAAGTAAGGTACCAAGGACACTTTCAAAGCAAAGATTGAGTCCCTCCCACTTGTCATTCCACCAACACAATAGGCCGGTCCTATATCAACAATGGACTGGAGATTAGCGCACTAAAAATGTTTGTAAAGCTAAAGTATATTGAACATTTTTACTTTATTATTGTCAGTATTATATATATTCACGGATCCTCATATAACTTAAAAATTGATAGGGTCATTAGTATTTCGCCTCAAATCACGTTTGTTAAGCATCACAGGTGAACCACCAGGATAAATTGTGAGGTCCCTGTGTGTGCGCCGAAAAACGTTCCACCACGGAACGATGCGTGCGAATAAAAAATCAATCAATCAATCAATCATCAATAATTAAGGGTAAGGGTTATAAAGGTCAAGCCGCACATTGGTGTCAAAGAAAATCAAGTGCCCCCCCCCCTCCCCCACCGGTCCACTCACAGATTTTGCTCTTATGGATTGGTCTGGGACTCTGGGGTAGGGCGTTCAATTTTGACATAGGTCCATATGTTGGCACATTTTACAACCCAAACATTAAGGTGTTCCCTCGGGCACTATAATGTCCTCGTACAGTTTATATGGCGGACTATATATACCGCCAAGAGTGCCTTCGTATATACGTGTAGACCGTTAGTTTTACGGTGACACTCGTGCTGCCCACGCTGGTGGTTCCCCACGCTGGTGGTTCCCCGTGGTGTTACGTGGTTTTACTATGATGTACTATGATGCCATGGAGTTAAAAAGTGGTTCAACTACCGTACCTACCCACCACCTTGCCGTGCCTACAATTATATCAAAACTAGAGTTTTTCCCCAACCGGGGAAATGAGGAGGATGGGGAGATTTTGCTTTTGGGGCGTCTGTGTGTGTAAAAGATGGGTGCTACCCCCGGGTGCTACCATAATGCCCGATTGGAATGAGGACAGTGCCAAACTACCGTATTTCCCCGTGTATAAGCCCAGGCTTATACAACCACTAAGTGGAAAACTGACCAGACTTATACACGGGGCAGGCTTATACACGGGGCAGGCTTATATTCCTAAACCTGACAAAAAACACTCGTTACCTTCTCATAATTTCTAGAATCATCTACTATTTATATCAATATATCTTGCAATTTCTTTACAAATCCGAGAGTATTTCTCTTGTAGAGAATGATAAGGATAGATGGGGGTTCCAGAGCCGAAAGAATATGTGTGAATACTCCAAGTAGAATTGGAGTTATGGCCTGAAATATGAATTTAATTGAATACACATTGCTACCCCCGGGCTTATACTCGGGGCCCGGCTTATACAACACTACATCAGCTTTTGCCCAGGCTTATACACGGGGCAGGCTTATACACGGGCCCCGGCTTATACACGGGGAAATACGGTATTAGTAGTTTACCGCTGGCAGCTTTTTCACTTGTTAGTTCCCTCAGGGCCCGCTGGCGGCGCGGCGGCCGTGTATTTGCTGCGCAGGTCACGGGATGCCACCACACCGGCCAAAAAGTCAACGAGTCAACGTTATTGTTGAAGCTAATGATGAGATAGTGATTTGGGAATGGCGCTGGTCGGAGGGGAGTTATAAAATAGCTGTGCATGCGCGTATAAATGTGTCAGATGATATTGTTGGACGGAGGCCAAACAAGAATGTGAAAGGGAGGGGGGGGGGTATCAGTCTATAGCCCACTCCTATGGAAGCTTATTTCATTTTGTATTGCCGTACAAAAGGGAACTGAGTTCACGTGGGGTCTACCTATTCTATCCAACGCCCGTCGGAAAAGACAATTACATGTATAGAGAGGGGGGGGCAAGCCTTCCCGCGGTTTATGTACCGCCAGCATAGCCACACCCCCTGCCTCTCTGAATGCACCAAATGATGAGGGTAGACCCCCCCTCCATCACTGCAGGTAAATACCTATCAGGGAACCAGACATCACAGGTACAGTTTGAAACCTAGTAATTACCGATGCCAATTTCAATGCCACAATTAAAAATCAAAGGAAAACATTTATCCCGGCACATTTATAAAGATAAGACTGAGATGACACTTTGTACATGTATATATTTTTTTGCTCAGGGGGTTTGCCCCAGCCTATAGAACTACAATGTACTGTAATTCCCGGGCGGTAATTGTAGACATATCTTCTGTCTCTAAGAAAAGTAAGACGGAAATATGGCGTATGATGATGAATTTGAATGTCTTAGGGCGTGGCAAGCACTTTCAAAGTAAGGGAGGGGGACAAATTAGAAGGTCTAGTGGGGGGGGGGGGGCATGTCACATGTCGAATTCAAGAAATTAAAAATAACTCCCATGTATCATGTCGATTGCAGGAAATACCCTATGCAATGTCACTATATATTATGTCCCCCCTCATATCACTAAACTCCATGTTATATCTCTCTTTATCAAGCACATTCTCATAAAAAATGGAGACTGTGAAGAAAGAGTGAAGAGTCTACATGCTGTCTACTCTTCTGAATAATGTAGGTTCTCTCCCAGAGAAAGCCAGAGAAAAACTCTCATAAAACGTTATATCAAAGTAATATAACCCCTTCATTGACATCTAATTTTGTGGTCTTCAAAATAAGGTTTGAGAAAAACGTAACTTGAGTCCACATTTTACGTTAATTTAACGTTAAAGAACGAACGTTTTCTAACCGTCTCACGTTTTTTACATATCAATATAACATGATTTTGCTGACTAAAGTCAGGCACAACGTGCCTTTTCAACCATCACTTTCTTAGCAATTGTAAATAAGCTAGACCAAGTGGAGACTACATTCAAGTCTATTTGTTTAAGGTGATATAGACGGAACTCATACAAGGCCGTGTACCAGTCTACGTTGTGGTTTGGGTTCAGGTGGGTCGGGTATTGTCATGCTACACTGCCTCTGCCCCCCCCCCCTTGCCACCCCACCCCCATGTGTCCATATGTGTACACCGTGGTAGTGAGGGGGGGGGGGTCTCTGAGTAGTTCTACTGAATGATGCCCTCCTCCATCTAAAGTCCAGACAGCGCTATCTGATGCGCAGGCATATTTGCTGAAACAGGATGACATTTGTCAAAAAGAATCATGAAGCACGCAATCCTTTACGCACAATTAGGATTCATGACATTCATGGATCACTATATAAATAGCTCTTTCAGATAAGAAGTACTCGGTGGAATGTTTAGATATGCCATGTATGTATAGGGCCACAGACCCTAAAATCGACAAGACTCTGTTTTAATAAGGGAATTTATGGGGTTGCTGACGAGGGACAAGACCCATTTCTTAAAATCTAAAAGTGACACAACACCGCCCCCCCCCCCAGTCTGGAGCCCTTTATATCTACCGTTGTCGTGGTTTTAAATTGAGTTGCCAAGGCAGTTTTCAATTTGGGTATACTAAGGGAGTGATCATTTATTATCAACAGGGGGGGTGGGGGCAAAAAAATTTGGACCCCTTGACCGGGGGGGGGGCAAAAAAATTTGGACCCCTCTTGGGGGGGGGCAAAAAAATTTAACCTGTTTTGAGCCAAAAAGCCCGCGCGTTACTATGCTTCAAAGGGCCCGCGCGCGAGCCGATTTTCGACCCTAAGGGGGGGGGGGGGGGTAAACAATTTTGACCCCTTGACCGGGGGGGGGGGGGGTAAACAATTTCGCGCGCTCCGCGCGGAAACCCACCACCCCCCCTGTTGTTAATAAGTGATCACTCCCTAAGTACGTACACCATGGACAAGGATGCACCCAGTGTGTCAGGGTTTAGTCCCCAACCTCACAGACCACAGAGAGGAAATGTAAAAGCAACAGCTAAACCACTGAATTATATCTGTGTAAATATTGTTGATGCTGTCACGGTCTGCTGCCCCTGTGACACCTCCCACCTCTGTGTAATAACAGTACACCGTGTAGGAGGCTAATTATGTAGAGATTATAATAATGTAGGCAGGAATGCCGGTACCCAAAATGAAGAAGGGAGTGGACATCTTTTTTTAACAAGGGGGAGGGGGTGAATTTGAGGAGGCGGGGCAAAATGATGTGGGCCTCTCTTTCAACTACCAGAATTATAATAAAAACAAACCATTAACTGGTGGATGGACTGTAACGCAGCACACATCAGTGCACCCCCCTTCCCTCACGGGGGGGGGGGGGGGGGACCCCCACACTTATCAACCCAACCCCATCCCACTACCAACCACTACCAACCGAACCCCCTCCCCCGGGTCTAACCCCCCCCCCCCCCCCCCCCCATGTGGTCGTATCCAGACAGCCGACCGCCTCCCAGGCCGAGGACGCCGCCGATTCAGGGTCATCCCCCCTCCCCCTCAGGCTCTTCACCCTCACTCACTGCCCACCTGTGGCTTACGCTTCACCTCCTCCACCTCCTCCTCCTGACCTGGCAGTCAACCTACCATGTGTCTGTGTTGACATTCTCCCACCTCCCCAGCACCTCCCCAGCCCCCTCCTCCTACCAGCCCCCGTACACGCAGCACACTCAGGGAGAGAGGAGCCCGCAGACACGGCCACAGAGGGGAGAAGGAGAGGAGAGAAAAAAGTATTAACAAGACCAGGGCAGGGAGAGAGATGGTGTGTGAAGGGGAGTGAGTATAAAGGACGGCCTAGTTTTACCATTGCTGGAGACCGACATCAAGGTACTATACTTTCCCTCTACATCCAGTTAAAACCCCGGACCAGACCTGAGAACAGCACTCCACTACTACCACTATTGGAGGAGATAAATACCTCTGTGGGATGCAGGGACATTATGCAGCGACTGAGCTACTGGGAGGCAAAGTGATTGATGCCGGACTTAGTGTATTCACCATGACATTTATGTGACAGAATGATGTCAGTGTATGACTGCTAGCTGTCATCCCTGAGCATTAACCTCTCTGACAATGACATTAAACCGGATAGCTGCTGAACACAAGGACATTAACTGAAAACATAAAGTTCGATTTCCATCACATATTAACTAGAGGGATACTAGAGACCTTGGATACAACTACAGTGGACCCCGGTAGCATTCCCAGTATACCGGGGGTTCAGGACATGCAATGTATGATGATGCATTGATGGTGTACTAGCATGACATGTCAGTGTCACCCGTCCTCATCCTAGAACTTAGAAGGCAGTATACAGCACACCTGGATGGTGTTTCTCCACAAATTTGCGGAGGTCCGCAAATTTGCGGAGGTCCGTAAATGCACTCTCCATATATTTATGGAGGTCCGCAAATATATATGGAAATGTTTTTTTAGTACTTAAGCATACAAATACGGAGCTCCATATATATTTGCAGAGCTCCGCAAATTTATGGAAGCAAATTTGCGGAGCTCCACAAATTTGCGGAGCTCCGCAAATTTGTGGAGAAACACCATCCTGGTACAGGTAAACTCCCCTTAATGCCACCTGGCTGCTGCCCCATGTACACACAACCTACCCGTCCAAGCTCACCTGGCTTAATGCACTGTGTGGGTGTAGCGCTAACCCAGGACCACCCCTTATCACCAGCGTACCTGGAGAACACACCTGGATGTAATGATAATGACGGGGGTATGATGCCAAGAACACCAGTACACTAGCACACTGCTGTGACCTACAGGTGACGGTGGGGGTGTAGTCAGTCCCACAGACACCAGGGGTTGAACAAAGGTGACGTCTGACGTGCACTGCACGGACCACTCCACATCCTGCTGCCATGACAATATAACGGTTACCAGGATGCAGACCCCGGGTGCGGACCTCACCACAATCTCCACACAGTTGATTTCCAGGAGTACGCCATCACCGAGAAGGGTCCAGCGTGTGTTACTTGGATGTGTCAGGGAGACACAAACTGCCGTGGATGTGTCAGCAAACTAGGACAGAAGGGAGAGGAAACCCACGGGTTCTGGTTCTGGGAGGAGAATCTAGGATGCCATGGCATTGAGTCACGCTTTACGATATAGTAATTCGACACACCTCCCTCCTTACTCAAAGTCTAACTTACTCTAGCGTGGCGCTCCCCCACCCACTGCTGAGGCCTTCTATGAAACCACATGACTCTCACTGACAACCAGAATTTATTGTCCTCATGCTGGGGGCTAGAGTCACATGTATAGTACAAGTTCTAGGATGTATTCACCCGTGCTATGTGGGGCAAGCCACCTGCATAGGATTGTTCTTTTACTGTGAGGGCCGAAATAGGTGGCTTTATTTGGCTATACTGCAGCCCCATGTGAGTCTACTCTGACAAGGATTATTACACCACAGGAGTACTGTGCTGTAGTTAGAGAGAAGCAGGAGAAAATACCTTAATTGGACTCCAGGGAACGCCAGGGAATCATTTATTGGATACAGATTGCACCCGGATTGCAGAGGATTAGACTCAACAAGGATGTTTGAAGGATTACAAAACACTGTGTGAGGGAGATATGTGTACTTGAAGTGTTGTATTTGTAGCAGTCTAGTAGAGTTGTGTATTAAAGCCTCTAATGCAGGCCACTTGAGACAGTAGAAGTGTGACAAATATGTGGATCGTCGAGTTGTGACCTGTAGTGTGCCATACTTTCCATTGCACGTGTCCCCATACTTTTATTACCAATGCCCACGCGCAATTAATGACAGTACGCCATGGAACAATAAAACCTGTATTTCATGCTTATGGCTCATGGAAAAATAGACGAACCCAACTAACGTCACTGCTTATTAGCACCAGCTGCTTAGAATATATCATACAGCGAGAAAATCCTGGACTGGGACACCTTGACCAGAGTTAAAGGACGAGCGTCTTGGTCACTGGCACATTACTAATTTAGTAATTGTAAACGAACTTGTACTTTACTTACATAGTTCTATTCCAAGCCCAGAAGATGCTCAAATTATAGTCAAGCAATGCATTCATTAAATTTAGATTAACATCTTGGAATAGACTGGGCGGGAGTCAGCTGCCTGAGGTTCATACCGGGGGTTCATACTAATTACAGATGAGGCATTCACGTCATTAACCAAACGTGCGCCCACCTAAACAGTGAAACAGTGGGCCTATTGTACACGGGGAAATACTCATAATGAAGTTAAATACAGAATAAGATGTCGTGTCCTCTGTCCACATATAAAGGGGTCTACAGGGTGCCCTGACTGGACCTGGTCACTTTATAAAAGGCCCAACCATTCCATATTAGCATTCAATATCAAAGGGAGTATATATTAGTAAGACCAATCCCTCGCTGGCCAGCGTGTAACAGCATTGTAAAAGAAGGAAACAGTTTCTGGCAGTATTTTCTGGAGTCAGTGGAGATCAGATTCCATGTGTTACCATATTACAATACCAGTAACATAAACTGATCTCCTTCCAGAGAATACCTATCTCCTTGACACGGTGACTGTGCCTCCATCCATGAAACCCAAACGGCACCATCGTGACCATGAGCATGCATTCAGTACTCCCTCCTCCACCTACCCCCCTCCCTCCATGTGTAGCAGCATGGAGTCCATGATCACACACCCCATGTACCTGCCTGCCCGCTCCGTAGACCGATACCGTCCAGGTGGGGCAGGTAGCAGCTTCCACCTGGGTGGGACAGGCACAGGGGGGGTTGGTGTTTCCATGAGGACTGCATCCTCCACGGGGGATATACCTGGGTGTACCCGGTCCCTGCCACACCCTCCGCACCATCAGCCTCCTGCATACAGCCTTAACAGTCTACACAGGAGCAGTGGGGGACAACTCCAGGTGCTGGAGCCTCTCACCAACCCCTGGAAGAGGCGGGAGGAGAGGGGAGGAGAGGGTTGTGGCTGTGGTGGACGTGTAGATCGGGTATCAGCAATGACTGCTGGTGCATCCTTTGTGCGGACAGACCCCGCTAGGCGGCTATTCAGGGTGCCGAGCAGTAGAGTAGGGGAGAGGAACTACACCAACAAACTCAGCAACAAGACCAACAACAACAACAATAACCATGTGCCGGGGGCCCAGTGGAAGAGTCTGAGGTCCATCATCCAGGACCCCAAACGTCGCTCCGGCTCCTGGAGTGGACCCTCATCATCTGAGACAGGTGAATGTCCTGCTGAGACCAGCCTGTACCTCCCCGGCTTTAACGGCACTGGCCGGGTGGTGGGTGGGGTGAAACTTAGAGGTACAGCTACTGGAGGACCGTCAGGACTTGTAGGTGGGGCAGGAGGAGCAGATGTACTAACAACGCTATCAGGGTCTGGTACAGGTGGAACAGGAGGAGGACTGGAGACAACCACAAGTACAAAGATACTTGGTGCATCCTTGGGAGGCTCAGCGGTAAAGAGGGACCCTGAAGGTAGTAGTGGTGATACTAAAGGGGGGTGCACCCTCCCTGGCCTCTACCTGCCCGGGGTGAGCACCTACCACCACCCTGGAGGGGGTACAGGAGGGCAGGTATACACCCTCAGCCCCATGTACAGGTGGAGAGGCGCCAGTTTTGACTCAGCCAGCTTGGCAGAGGAGCTTGATGTCATGACAGATGACGTCATACATGACGTCCCGGAATATGAAGGAGATGACGTGGATGAGGACACAGAATGGCCCGAGGCGTAAGTGTGACGTCATCACTCTTTGTATAGTTTTTAGAATATTAAGGCTTGAGGGTTGCTATTATTTGTCTGAAGCTGACCCGCCGATATATGTACATGTACATGTATGGAGTGTGCTCCGGGTGTGCTCAGCCTGTACTCCGCCTTTTAGTGCACCCCTTAAACCCTAATGGAATCTGCATGGTGAACCTTAAGTCATCCAGGCATATACTGTACTATACTGCTATGGTTGGAAGGATTTGGGTTGGTGCAGATTTTGTCCTACACTATGTAACCCCTATGTATGCACTGTAAAAGAAATGTCGTCAAAATAACAGTGAATCACTGGCAACTTTTGGGACATAACTTAATTTCACCGTTTTTTTTAACGGTGACAGTCACAGTTATTTTTACGTAGAATCACTGTTCATTTTACATAGAATCACTGTAAAATGCTATGTTGAATCACTGTTAATTTCATGTAGAATCACCATTAATAGATTCAGGGTGTTCATATATAGAGATTCAGCGTTATTGCCAGTGCTATTACAGACTTTGGGAATATTCTATAAGCCTCACAGGGAGTCTGATTATGGTGACTTTAGTTAATGTAGTATACATCTAAAATGTACGGATAAGCCATACTTTGACTTTGTCCTGATCCTATCTGCCACACTGGCGATCTGACTTGCATACTCGCTGTGACCTATACAAGAGGTTTTGCTCTATAGGATTGATACAAGGCAGAGTTTCCAGAGGTGGGGATATATGCATAGTATGTTACCACAAAATAGGTGCATACAGCTACTTTCTCCTGGATATTATCAACTGATCATGGTATTTTGTCAAACCTATCACAAGATTGAATTGTAAAATTGTCAAACATATAGATTAATTGAAAATTACCATTATTTCAACATATATACTCCACTTCAAGGGCTCACACTCTCCAGAAAGATATTCTTACAAACCAGGCCACCTATCTATGGCAGGATCATGTATATGTGGCTTCCAGTGGGATTTGACATTAGAAGATGAATTTATGTTGAATCATTGTAATCCAAACCAGGTTAGCATTTAACAAGGATCCACTGACAAATGGCTGATATTTACGATGCTTCATTGTATTCCAAATAATGGTGAATCAGCGTTAAATTTTACAGAGCGAATCTTCAAAAAGTACATGGTTCTATTTTTTTACAGTGTGTGTACCTGATGTAAGTGCAGCCAGGTGGTATATATATGAGGTCCAACGAGTTTGAACATGATGGGTGGAGCGGATGCCCTATATGTCTATATGATGTAAATGTGAGTAGAGCTCGGTGTGCGGTGAAGGTCACCTACATCATACATGGAGGGTGCTGGGTGGTGCCGAGCCAGGTGTTGGTGTTCTCCACCCCTAAACATACCAACATACCTCACCTCTGGCTACCTGAGGGCCGGGGAGGGGGGGGGGGGTAGACCTGTCATGCCATCCAGGATTATACGTCTTAGTTTTGATGGTTATCTTCAGCAGCACATTAAGGACCATGGCAGTGGGATATATTTACATTCCTTTCTTTGGGTTGGACCCTGGATCGTATCACACAAGGCAGAACAAAATGTAGTGAGACAGTACATCAGGGGCGTGGCCACCCGGGGGGGGGGGGGGGACGGGAGCCCGGGAGACATGTCAATTTGAGCAACCTTAAAAAAATGTCAAACCTAAAATATTAAGCCGAAACGAGTCAAATATTGGCCAGAAACTCCCCTTGCCCCCCCCCCCCCCCCCACTTTGAAACTGATTGCCACGCCCCCGAGTACCTTCCACATAGACCCACAAAAGGGTTACTAGAACTACCAATGGCATATTTAATCACAGTCCCATGTATAGGAATCCATGTGTGATTACTCATTGCATTACACATTGTATGACTCTTGACTTCATGTTATTTAGTGAATCAGCGGGCGCCTACCTCGAGAGTGAATGTTTCTACACTCGACCTATAGATACGCATTGAGCTACGGTACTCAGATAAACTATGAGCAATACAGGAGTAACTCACATTAACCACCAAGATAACAATACCGAGGTGATCTAACCGTACTACTTCAGTCATGCTGGAGGTATCTGCGTGTCGCGGTTGGGATTGTGGCCTCTACTCAGAGGATGTACTTAATTTCCCAAATCACTCTCACACTTGTATAATATATAAATATACACATACTTTATGCACCTGCTCATTTTTTTGGCCATATCACTTAAAATCAACCTTTTTGGAGGGAGGTACGTGGTGGCAAATACATATTCGCTCTACCTCTCCTCTACGATTAGTTGGGGGGAGGTATTCTGACCCTGCCTATACCACTATAGCTGTGGAGCAAGATGGTGACCTCTAGGGTCCCACACGAAGATGACTAGTGTCAACGCTGTAGATTAGACTCTATTAATAAGTTATCTTTCTTTGTTCCCTTGTTAAATAAAGAAGATCAATGGACATTTGCCTTGCGTGACGACAAGAATTAGTTTTACATTGGCTATGACAAGTCCAGAAATAGCATCTCATCGGTGGAGTGGGCATTCCAATGCTGTACCCAAATAGTTAATTCCATCTGTACCCACATTAGATTTGTTTTTGTTTGTGGGATGGGTCACAATGCCTCTAGCTAGCTCTGGTTTAACTAATGAGTTATATTTGTCACACAGTAACCAGGATGTCAGCTAATACTGGTCACGTGACCTCCTATTCTACCAGCAGCTTCTAGTTGTGTTGTACTAGATAAAGGAGGAACACTGCGTTATGCCGAATCAGCATGAATGGGGCGGTGCCAGCCAGTGTGATGAAGGATATTATAGATCTGAGAGTAGAATCTTTATCATGGACTTTTAAATAAATTGTTATGGGATTCAAGATGCTATTGGCAATAGAGATTTAACATTATATATATATATATATATATATATATATATATATATATATATATATATATATATATACATAATATATATATTATATATATATATATATATTATATATATATACATATATATATATTGCTGATTTTTCCTAATGTATACTATGGATGGGAGTTTCAACTATGTTTTTGATACAACATTTAACTACTATAGACTGGCAGGCACCGTATAAGGGTGCCAGCCAGTTTACTGTGGTTATTTTGAGTTAGCCTCTCATAACCATAGTCTATATGGTTATGAGAGGCTACATTACTTTATTACAGAGTCGTACGTAGATTAACTCGGTGCTGCCGACCATGGGGTTGATGCGCGTCAAAAGGTCGAGTCGGTGCCAAATGAACTCTAATACCCTGTAAGAGGCATAACTAAATAAACTATGGTAACTCAATTCAAGATGTAGGCCTAGTAAGCAGTCCTCCAGTGTAAACACAACAATACTATTGTGAGTAAGTCAATGGTGCACGAACGAATGAAAGAGTTCTATCAAGGCTTGCGTTAGATTATAAATTATCTTTTTCATACACCTGGATCCAGAAATAACTCTAACAAGACAGAAATACATCAACATAATTATGCACCAGCATAACTACGCAGACATCATTTTACAAAACTTAATACAGAGGGGACACCTCTAGGGCACTGCTACTCTTACCGTGGGAAAGGTCAGGGTCGACGTAATTATTAAATAAAGGAGGAAAAAGGAGTTTAAGATGAATTACCATCCAGGCCTAGGTTCCAAACGTGAATGCTAACTACCCTCACCGTACTGCACTCATGTCAGGAAGCCCATGTGACCTTTGACAAGTCATTACACAGAGTAAATGATAATTGTTAGACAAGGGCTGGGTTTTCTTCTCCCAATCAATCATTAATATTACCATTAACCCTTTAAATGCCGCATAATTGCGTTAATTGGCGTTGGTCAAATGACCAAGCCCTCAGAAGTGCATCAAGCCTGTATGATCGTCATGATGCGGGAATGAAACATTGGCGAGTTACTCAGAAAGACTGCATTCATGCATCACGGCGACCAAAGGGTATGCTGTATCAACGCACTGTGTTGCCCTTAGAGGATCAGGATTAAAATAGACACAATTTGCCAGGTGCCAGCACATCAATTAGCACAGAATGCCCGATCGTGCTGTTTTATCAAATCTAAGTTCAAACGAACACAGAAGAATCTCGGAGCTTGAATCCAGGGCCGGACCGAGGTATTAGGTGAAATTACTGACGTCAGCCCTGATTAGTGGGTCTTCTAGAAGGTACATGTGTTTAAATTGAGGGGGTTATTGAGCTAGTTGGAGACTTATTGTGGTAACTAAAGAAATCCCCGGAGAGAACATGTTTTCTAACACATGGTGCTGCACCTTACGATGCCAGCGAGTGCGTCACACATAAACCCTCTAACGACATCATATAGTGTTACAATGAGCTGTACCTTCTGTTAGCACAGGGCATAAACGCATCTCTGACAATTGTCTCGCCAGTGCCGATGGGGTTGATGTACTCCTGGAAGGGTAGTATGAATCACCCTCATTGGCGCATTATGATGACAAATGTGACCCCACACATGTTAGCTTGAGAAAGATCACTGTCCCTAAAGGGTTTGGTACTTGTGTAACAAGCAATAGAGTATTTTAAATGCAGGGTGTATATTGCGGCATCAAAGATCTACTGATTGAGAAGTTATATTTATAAAACACGTGTTAATTGTTGCAATATTAGGTGATTTCCCTGTGATATACTTGTGAGAGCATACTGCAGTGCCTTTAACCGTTTCATTTCTTTAATCATTCTGCCTCAGATATATTAGGTAAGTGACACGCTTTGACCAAGGAGTTTAGACGTTTTATAAGATGCAGATTGAAGCACCCACAGTAATTAACTTAAGCACAGGCTACAATTTAGGCTTACACCATTGTCCTCGCAATCCTCTTATATCTTCCCATTGCAAGAGAATGGGGAAAAGGCCATGGCAAAAAACTAGTTTTAAAAAGAATACAATCTTCTTTGTCTGACTGTGTGTCTCTAATATATAGCCTCAACGTGTTTGTTACTTAAGTTGTTTGCCCCCCCCCCCCTCACAACATCATATCACTGGGGGAGTTCGTCGTGTCATGCAGAGGTACATGCTGGCATATCTAATTAGTCGACCAATCATTTCATATAGTTTTAAAGGGTCTGCCCCGTGAGAAAGCCCTGCGCAAGTCTTCACCTTTGGGAATCTAGTTATGAAAATCTAGCTCATGCTATTATTGATAGCTTAGAGTGATGTTAGAACTGTTCAATTCACGAGTTGTCAAGTTAAGTATTCTAATATGCCACCTCACTTTAGCTTCTATAAGTTACACGACTTATTCTGTGCATTAATGTACGGTAATGCACATTCATAATCTGTATCATGTATACAAGGGGATGGGGGTGGGTGGCTGGGGTGGCAATAGGGCAATACAGTTGGTGGGATAGGTTGTAAGGTGAAGTAGTAATTAAGTGGCTACAATAGAATAGATATAGGCATGGCCTAAATGGTCTAACCAAGTCGGATGCACCCCCTCTCCCTGCATGCATGCTACGTGGGGGTCATACATGCCTCTGAGTATGACTGATACAGAATCCTACACAACTTATGTTGCCAAAGGATGACTTTTTGTTGGAATATTATTTATGTCTGTGAAATAACGGGTGACTTTCTCGGAAGAAAGGGAACATTCACAAATGACGTCACCTGCTAGGGGTGGGTGGGTCTTTGGGTTTAGTGACAAAAAGTGACATGGGGGTGGGGGGGGGGGTGTCAAGGTCTGTGTGACATCACCTTTTCAAGTCCAGACATAATTATAAATAAAAACAACAGTATAGTATATATATATATAAAAATGAAATGAAAACGACTAATTAGGCTGAGGGAGATTGTGCCTATAGTATAACTGATGCCAATGTAACAATATCTCTTCTATCTAGCTGGAATAGCAACTAATTGGCCATTGTCACACGGTGCAGAACTTCATTTAGTGCCGGTCCTCAATGTTTATATGTGACATGATGTCTATGCTACCGTAGGACATGTATACATAGATCAGTGAGGGGAATTCATAGGCTATTTAAGGTTTAAGTTATCTACATTTATGAATGATTACCTTAAATTTTCAGGTAGAGGCCACAGCTAATAGTCAGATCATCAGTGTGACTTTAGTTACGGGATCGACCTTGGCCAAGTCAAGGGGCCACTTATAAACAAGTTTTTTGCTATTATAGTACATTACCGAAGTCACCCTATTCATACCCTCCATGAGGCTTATACCATTTTGTCAAAGCCTAGGTGTGGCTAATAAGTGAGTTAGGCTTGTTCACAAGAATTTACGGTAGATTCATACCGTACCGCATAATATGAGTGGCCTGGCATTTATTTATCTGGAGGCATGATTACCGCAGGCTCTTATGCAAAATCAGTGCTTATTCAAAACTTGGTGCTTATATCTCCAAGCCTTATATCTGTCAGGCCTGGATGACTATAGTATTAATTATGATCTGTGTAAAGACTGTGCATTTAGAGGGTTCACTAGCGGGGGGAAGGGGGGGGGGGGTCTTCCAAATTTGTGACGTCTTTCTTAGGGGGGTTATTGCTGGTAGGTGACAAAAGGTGACAAGGGGGTGGGGGGTCCTGAAAATGGCCCAAAAAAAGGTGACGTCATTTGTGAATGTTCCCAAAAAAGTATTTCAGTGAACAGGACAACGATGTGCACGTTTAGATGTAGTTTGTGAGGCCTATGTGTCATGTGTTAAAGATACACACCCTGGCGGCCCTACCTCCCACATGACTTCATTGTTAGGCCACTCCAAAAGTTAAACTTGTTTCTCACTACCAAGCCATGAAAAATATGACGAGGGAGTTTATTTTTGCATTTGTGGATCTTCGGCAAACTAAATTCAAATTTTAGCGATCAAGATTATGGATCAGCAAACGTTGTAAATATGTATATATTCTATCTAGTTCACTACATCCGCAACACTGTATGCTTTAATTTGATACCAAATATGCCCATATTATTCAACTTCTGATCATGTTTTTCACTGAAAATTGCAAAACAAAAAGAAAAAAAACAAAAAACAAAAGCGCACGGTAATGAGAAACAAGTATAATTTTGGAGTGGCATTAGTGGGAATGTAGCACGTCCGGCCGGGAGCACGAGGGCCTGCGAATAAAGAAGGAACTGCTTGTCCCGAGGTGCCGCTCAGCACTAGCAGGCCTATAGGTTTGATCGAGTTGTATTGGGGAGTTTTGTTTATACCATGGATCGTGTTCAGACTGATATTCGTCCGATACCTGCCCTACCTTCTAACCCAACGTGGGCCGTCAGTGTGTTTTTGGGGTCTCTTTCCTCCATTCCGTTCTGTATTGTGTAAGATATTGAGCTTCTTCTGATATGTTCTTTGCAACCCTTGCAGTTTCTTTGTGTTTGTGAGTGACTGCCTCTTCATCCAGGCACTTTTCACTGACATATAGTGAGTAATATGTGTGTCAGCTTTACCTGCTCAGAACATATTTATTTTACTTAGCATAAATTTGTATTTACCAAGAAGCCTCACTTGTGTAGCTGTCGTACGTCCTGTTAGCAGCATCGAGGTACTAGTAGAATGCTGGAAGCAGAATAAATATATCCTGAGTCATGTTGATCTAATGAGGTATTTTCGGGGTATCATGGCTACAGTATCAGTGGGGGGGGGGGGGGGAGGTTCGCTCTACCACTTTTCTGTACATTGTGAGAGGCTCAATAAATCCACATTCAAAACGTAAAAAAAAATATTAATGACACAGCTCACGTTGACGTTAGAAGGTAGATGCACACGCATGTACTTTTTAGGGCTGTAGGAGTGTGAGAGCACCCAGTACAACACCCAATGTGAGCTGGCCTGGGGAGAAGACATGGTGAGAATGTAGCTGTCACCCAGATATAGATACAATGATAGACAGAAACTGGCTAGCTTTCATTCTGGCCATGTTTTGGTGGCCACGTGAGTGAGGCAGCACATGCACCAGCTCACGCTGCTGGGTGCATCAATTTTTAAGGCAGACCAACTAGATGTCTATCATGTAAGACAATTAATTGGTAAGCTATACAATCACGTATGTCTATGCACTTGGTGGGTTCATTAATGAGCAGTACGGGACCCTGGAACATTGCACTTCCTATATATATATATATATATATATATATATATATATATATATATATATATATATATATATATATATATATATATATATATGTGACAGGTATGGGGAAAAGCGTAACAAAGGGGTGGGGGGTCTTGAAAATGGCCAAAATTTGCGTGACATCCTTCATGTATCACCCCTTGGGCATTTCATCAGTTGAAAGCCTTTGTAATTCCTACATGAACAAATTTCATATCAAAAAGACATATTTTTATGTAATATTTCAATGCAAATTTTGCTTATTTGCCGTTTTCAATACATGCGGTATCATAATTGACTCAAAACTTGCAGGAAAATTTAGGCTCATGATATCTCATTTGAGGATACTGACACCGGCACTCCCCACCCCCCTCAGATAGCTGTTTTCACCTGTCTGATCAGTGTTCATTTATCAATGGAATTAAATGTCCTTGTGTTTGCTTGCAATATTTGCACAGTATTATCATGCATCATAGTGACATTTACCATTTAATGACAACTAGGGGGCCTTGGTGTCCTGTGCTCTCTTTGTCGTCATGATGCATTCATGATGACCCTATATCAGGTTGATCCACTCCCCGGGATCCACTCACGGAAGAGCGGTATGGTGTGCCAATGCGGCGCCATGCAGCCCATAATGTACTCATCAGTGCTGCGGAGCACCATAGTAATGGATGTTGTTTTGAAGTAACATGCAACTACTATATATGTCCTGCTATATCATGTCACATAGCCCATAGTGTCACCTGTTTGTTCTTTATTGTATCTTCTAGTCGGCTGGATCGGTCATCCAGCACCAAGGGGGGCTTGTCGCGGCTCGCTCGGCGTCTCTCTCAGAAAGAACGACGCAATACCGCCGTCGACCGGAAGAAGGCCCTGCGACAGCGTTCCGTCAGTCTGGATTGGTGAGTTGTCTTTTCCGTTTCGATTTTTATCTATATGATATGTCGGTGGATATCCGGAGACAGATGAATGGGAGGTTGATGTATGTTCTGATACAGACGCCGTGATATCTTGTGATTAATATGATTATAGTTGATATTACAAAATGTATCATAATCAGTGCCAGCATGCCTTTGCTAACCCCTCAGGAACGGCATGATGCCTAAAGGGGTCATGACCAATAGTCACCATGATGCATCAACGCAGAGCCATAGAGTAACTCTCAATGCACTGGTGCATCATGCCGACCCTGTGGGATTATCTCAGTCCCATATGGTTGGCATGATGCATGCATGTAGCACTGACAAGTTACTCTCCGGCATATTGCATGCATGCATCATGACGACAGCAGAGCATAATGCCCTGACGCAGCTATGCTGCCCTTCAAGAGCTATTTGTATGTGAGAGCTAGATGTCGAGATATATGTTACTGGCAATATGGTATTTCTTGTTCCGAATAACGCTTACTTTGAAAAATGTGGACCGATTCAAAATTTTAATCGGCTCTTAATTCATTTCCCACTTTTATCCGGAAGTTTTGAATGATACAAGAACAACAGATTTGCCCGTATCATTCTTCGTGACATTACCAAAAAATACACTAATGTTCTGTGATGTGACAATGTATGACTGATAAGCTAAACAGATTAAACCCCTCAAGCAATGATTCATAAAAAGGTAATCACGGAAATAACGATTAGATAAGTTCATATTACAGGATTACATGATTCGTTATTATTATAGAGCAGCACTGAGCTGACTTGCCCTAGCGAGAATTCTGCTAGCCGCCGATATATTTCAACGATTTAACCGACTAACAGCTCAATAAATTTTAATACAATTTGATGGAACATAACTTGACTTGATAAGCTCCCAGTGGACAAATTCCCCAAAAGATAGTAAATTTGTAGATCAGTCTTGTAGATCCATCCCACCACATCCACCATTTTAGGGCCCGTTTTGGAGTTTTCGCTCTAAAATCCTTAGATATTGGCCGATTTGCAAGTCGTAAAAACTGGCATGTAGCTAAAATTTCAGAAAATAAAATAAAATATGGGGACCCGGCATTGTTTTGCTAGACCTAGTCGGGTGACCGGAAACCAACCTTTTTTTTTTTTGGCTTTGGGAATTGCGTAATTATAGCGATATGACAGTGATATGTTTGTAGTACAGTGGCCCAGGAGGGTCAAAAAGTGAAATTCCATTTCACAAATGAAAATTGAAATGAAAACTCATTTTTTGAAAATTGAAATGAAAATTCAGTTTTCGATATGAGAATTCATTAAAATCGGAATGAAATTTCACTTTTCAAAGTAAAAATTGAAATGGAAATTCACTTTCACATCTCAACTTCAATTCTACCATCACATTTGCAAGTGAGAAATTACTGCTGTCAAGGTGTCAACTGTCAACACTCAGTAACATGCAGTCAATTGTAAAGTTACAATGAATTTTCATTTCAGAAATGGGTGCTGTCAATCTGTCAACTCTCAAATACAGCTTGTGAGGGGAATATATGGGAATGGGATAATATTTGTTTAAAAAGAGCTTACATGGTAAGAAAAAGTTTTAAAAATGCAAAAAAAGTGAAAAAATTTCCCCATAAAGACCCAATTTGGCGAGAAAAAAGGGCAAAACGGAAAAAAAGGGAAATTTCCCTAAACAGGCCCAATTTGGCGAGAAAAAAAGGTCAAAAACTGAAAAAGTGAAATTTCCTTTTAAAAAAAGCCCAATTCAGCGAGAAAAAAATGTCAAAAATGGAAAAAAGTGTAATTTCCCTAAAAAGCTCCAATTTGGTGAGGAAAAGGGTCAAAAATGGAAAAAAGTGAAATCTCCCCTAAAAGACCCAATTTGGCAAGGATAAAGGCTTTGGGGAAATTCTATTTTTTTCCATTTTCGTCCTTCAGGCCAAACTGGGCCTTTTTAGGGGAAATTTCACTTTTTTTCCGTTTTGACCTTTTTTTCTCGCCAAATTGGGTCTTTTTGGGAAAATTTCAACTTTTTCCCGTTTTTGACCTTTTTGACAGTTGACAGATTGACAGCACCCATTTCTGAAAACTTAACAATTGACTGCATGTTACTGAGAGTTGACAGTTGACACCTTGACAGTAGTGATTTCTCACTTGCAAATGTGATAGTATAATTGAAGTTGAGATGTTAAAGTGAATTTCCATTTCAATTTTCACTTTGAAAAGTGAAATTTCATTTCAATTTACTTTTTTGAAAAATGAATTCTCATATCGAAAAGTGAATTTTCATTTCAATTTTCAAAAAATGTGTTTTCATTACAATTTTCATTTCTGAAATGGAATTTCACTTTTTTACCCTCCTGGGCCACTGTATTAGGGGGTATTCCCGGATCGCCGCTATGCCAGCTATGCCTATCCGAGTCGCAGGTGGATCTCTTTCACCCACATACAGTGAACTCTCGGTGTCAGGAACTACTGCGAACATGTGGCGTCGCATGCAACTAGCTATATATTTCTCAGTCTTTCATTTTGTTTTACTTTCCTGTACCAAATTTTGCCACCAAAATCCTAACAGATCCTCATTATTGTTCATTAATCGTCCCTTTTCCTTGTTTCTGTGATGGCCAGTACACATAGCAAGAAACATCTTTTTAAAGTTGATGTTTTGATATTATACATGTGCTCTCTATTTAGAGTAAAGGTAGTTTCACCGCCCCCTCCCTCCTACCTAATGCCATATTCTCATAATTATACGACTAGTTATATCTCTTCAATGTCCGACGACCCCAATGCTATAGCTAATTGCAACGTGACTCTCCCATATGCTAGATTCTGGTAAGACCAAGAGGAATGGCAAACAAAACATGCGCTGACTAGGTATTTTCATAAACCTTTGTCCAAGGACTTCCAAATTGTTAGATGATCTAATAAACACAGGTCATGAAAAAGTATTATGAAAATAAAGATAGGAAGGCCGGGAAACGTTTTAATGAATGTTGGTGAATAATAGAATCTGTGATCGAATTAATATATAAAATAAATAAATGTTCATAAACATGAAATTCTAATTGGTTTGGCAGGGTTTGACATGTTTGCCATGTCCTCTAATTACCCTGTGCCTATACCTTGTGTGCAAATAATAATATGACTTTCGTAAAGTGTCATGTTTAGTTGGACTTAATATGTCAATTAATCTAATTCATTTATAACTAAAAATAACAATTGATAATTTAGTAAACATGTGTTTAAAATAACTAATACATGTATGTTGAATGAGGGGTTGGACAGCAGACTGACAGAACTTTTGTGTTGGTTAACTCTAGGCTCTAATTGTGGCTGACTGAAAGTACCTTTAATACTCTGTGTATACATTGCCACTTTAACCCTTTAAAGGTCGCATAGTGTTTTAGTTGAGTATATCCTTTATTGTCCTGATGCATGCTTGCAATGCTGGTGAGAAGCTCTCCATGACTGCATTCATACATCAGGCCGACATTGACATCGAAGCACTGTGCTACCCTTAATGGGTTAGTATGAACATACTGATATCCCATGGTACGATGACACTGATTTTAATGCACTATGCCATTTTCGTGATAGAATGTAGGCTTGACAATGAACTTGCTAAGGCCGCATTCATGTATCATGATGACAAATGAACATAGATCCTCGAGATTGTGCCTTGCTACTGTAGTAAATAGCTCAAGTTAATGGCTGTGTTGATCATTCATTGCGCCAGTGTCGTTTTCCTATAGGATTCATATTACACATGTCATAGTCACATTAGCTGGTCTGATCTAGTTGTAGATTCCGATTGCAATCAATTAAAAAAACTACGACATGTGTAATACAGTAAAATGAAACTAGAGGTGTGGTGTGACCTTGAATTGAATGCCGCTTATAACATGTTGCTTGGTTTGACCTTGGTTTGACCTTGACGTCTGTCTGCCTCGTTTCCAGCTTACAGGACGATGGAGGAGGGTAAGTTCATCACGTGACCATTCCAGTCCCGTCCGCGCATGCTCCAACTAACCATTGACCACCAGGGTTGGGTGTTGCTCTGACCTCTGCATATCTCATGTTAATGATGCCGACCTTGTAATGCCCTTGTAGCAGTAAGAGCTGCTCTCAGTGTTGATGGTGTCCACTCTACACGTGTGTATCTCTACTTCCTCAGTAAGGACACTCTGCTACCCCTCCTCTAAATCCTCTATTTCCAAGGGAGTAGTCATTATTCAACATGAGGGGGTGGAGATAACTGCCCCTCCCCCCATCTCAACTGTAGGAAGGCATGGACCCTTACCTTTGAAAGGAGTTGGAATTAAGTGTGTCCTTCCCCTAATATACCCCTCCCCTCTTGTTGTTAAATAACGACCACTCCCTAGATGTCATCAAGTTAAAGAAGAAATAAACGTATGGAGGAACAATGTGGTTCTTCGGTTGTAGGGAGGGGGTTGGCGGAGGGCGGATGATTTGCGAGTATGTGCATGACACCATATATTATAGATCAATTGACGCTATTCGCCTGATTAAAATAGTTGCAGAAAATTGCTTTTATCCCACCACCGTCCAATCGAAAACCTTCCTGCATCCACCCCACCTGGGAGAATAGGCTGCAAGACACCACATGCCATGATAATCCTAACCCTAACCCAATAACCCTGACCATACCCTATATCTCATCCAGGTTCCCGAACGTAAACATGCATAGATCCACAAGTGTAATCCCAAGCCCTAAGCATAATTATATCGATAGCCCTAACCCTTTCACTGATTGTAACTTACGTCAACCTCGTAAGGGCCGCATCGGACTTTAATGTGCTATGTCATCTGTTGTCATGATATATGAATGCAGTCTTGGTGATCAGCCAGTGCTGCAATCAAGCATCATACCATCCCAAAGAGAGATCGGCATGATGCATGGATGCAGCACAGCTAAGTATTGACTCGTCAGGGCTGCATACCTCATGCGGAAAAGGGCATAATTCATTAAAATACTATGCAGCGAGGTTGGCCATTGGAAACAGTCCTATTGTATGTTTATATATATATATATATATATATATATATATATATATATATATATATATATATATATATATATATATATATATATACTGGAGGACCAAGCACAGTATGGCACATCCTATAATACACACGTAGTTCACATCAGCACATTACGTATGAAGAACACACCACACAGAGAAAATTATCAGAGTCATAGTAACTCCCTTGTCAGGGTTAAACTGGGTTGGACTCTTTTACAAGGTCATTTGACTCTCCTAATGTAAGGTGTCAATCCCTATTTGACTCTTTTATCACTATTGACTCCCTTGCACTGCAGAGTTAAGTTGGGTTTAACTCTGTCAGTAGCAGAGTCAAACTCACATTAACTCCTCACAAGAGTCAAAGTGAGTTTGACTCTTATGTGTTTATTTTGTGATTACCACCAGGTGGTGACACCTGGAAAATAGCTGGGTGTTTACACTAGATGGCAGCAGTATATATTAAAGAGAGCGAAGATGCTATCCGTAATCTGGCTAAATGGTTGTGGGGGCGAATATTTACTCTGACAGCTACTATGAAAATTATTTTTTGGCCTATCCTCGTAATACGGCGTAGGGGCAGTATCCTTAGGGTTGTTGTTTTTGTAGTTATATAGATCTTGAAGGATACAATCTTGGTTATAACTTTTTCCATAGTAACTGTCACAGTAAATGATCGCCCCCACTTCCATTTAGCCGGATTACGGACAGACTTAACCTAAAGAGAGAATTCCCTCCAATGTAGGATACACTTTTCTTAACTGCAATTAAGGGAAATGTGTCAATTAGTTGATGAATGTATAAGAAGGAAGATATTTCCCTTTGAATGTGTAAATTAAGATAGAAAATGAAATATATAACTGGAGACAACTTACTTGCAGTTTTAGATTAACTATAAGCATGAAACAACACTTCCTGAAAGTATCAACTAAACACTGGATGGCAAAGATGACAGACTTAAAATGGCCACTTGGACCAGTCTCATCTTGGCTAACTTGATGAATATTGCTTTCTACCTTTCATTATTCATAACTTGAGAGGTTCTCTGGGTATCCCAACATAATCCTTACTTCTACTCTTCCAGAGGGGAGAGTCAATGATGGTTCAACTCTCCACTTTTAAGGAGTCGACCCTACTTTGACTCTGATTTAAAGGGTGTCAAACATGTTTTGACTCCTTGCACAGCAGAGTCGAATATGCTTTAACTCCATTCAAGAAGAGAGTCAAATACAGTTTGACTCTCCTGCCTATCAAAGAGAGTCAAAAAGAGAGTCATTCTGGTGATAGAGTTTTGACTCTGCTAAAAGAGTTAAGTTGACTCTGATAATTTTCTCTGTGCAGCATGCCCTAAACCACACCTGCACAGAACACATCAACAGTCCATTCACCAGCCTAATACCCGCTGAGGTTATACATGTTCACTAATACTAAAAGTAAAACGTTCTATGTAATGTGTCCCTCTGAACCAGGACCCTTTGATAGGACAACTTGAACAGGGGCTCCCTGAACCAGCACTCTAATGGGTGTGGATCACCAAATTCGACATGACGACATGGCTATTTCTTAAAATCGACAATCGACATGAAGCCTAGTGACATGCGACATGAGGCTCAAAAAACATAGTGACAGATGACATGAGCCATTCTTAAATTCGACATGGGGCATGGACATCATTAAGCGACATGGACATGCGATATGGCCATTTTTTAAGATCGACATTCGACATGGGGACCCCCGTCCAGAGCCCCACTCTAGTTACAGGGGCGCATTCATAGATTGAGCCAGAACCCTTGACACATGAGCTCCTCCGAGCAAGGCTGTGGGGGAGGAGCTCCATGAATTAACCTGAATCCTTGGAAGTGGAGCTCCCTAAACCAGGAAACATGAAGCAGGACCCACCTGCATTAGGACCTCTTGAAGTTGAACGGGGGTCCTCTGCAGGGTAGGGGGGGGGGGGGGTCATCTGCATTCCTGCATTAGTCTATAGAGGGTCTCAGCAGCCTTTAATCATTGAGCCATACCTTTGAGGCGCTATGGGATGTTAGCAAATGTGAAGATGGAACTGGCCCTGAATAGTCAATAAATTAGTAATTGGTTGTATTCACATCAGCATGTCAATCTACCTATTGACAATTAGTCATAATAATAAGTGCAATTGACACCAACCGTTTCTTATTAAACCAACATCTCAAAACAAGCAGGTGTATGTAGCAAGATGTCGACAAATAACAAATAATTAATGGCATCTCTGTTAGTTGTTGTTACCCATGGTATGCCTTAATTGAGAGGGCATGCACGGCCTTTGGATCGCCAAGTGTCTGACATTTGTCAGAGGATATAGTCCAGCAGATAAATAACTTAACATTAAGTGAGACAAACACCACTTAAGTCCCCCTCTTTGGACATACGCAATTAACGATATAGCACAATAACATGTAAGGTCAAAACCTGAAATGTACGATTATTTACATTGAGTACTTGCTTTGTCTTTCTTTGTGTAGAAATAAATAGTCGCAGTGGTTACAATTGTCATTTGGTACAAAGATGAATATTATAACGGGAAGATAGTCACCTTTTCACAAAATGTTCTCTTTTTTTACACTAAACTTATGCAGTTGTTTGCATTCATATCTCTGTATATACATGTATATTCATGTATGGGTGTCTACCCTTTTCTTTAGTCCAGGAATTATACGCCAATGGATTGTACTTTTTGAGTTTTAAAATAAAGTTTCGGCAATCACATAAAAATGCGGTGATGAAGTTGAAGCAAAAAAAAGTATCCCAATAATTCAAGACGGAACGGGACTGCCAAACGTAAATTGAATACATCGCGGTAGTATATATCACTTAATTCCAGATTTTTTTCCGAAAGGCCTCTGTGCGCTTTATCAGATGTGATCCTAAGAAAAATCATAGTCTCTCTAAGGTGGCTAGATCCCTTTGTAGTTCACCAACATACATAAGAGGCCGCATGTTGTAGACTGTCACATGGTAGTAGTCTGGAGGTTGTGAGCCAGTTGGTAAAATTTTGGGAGGTGGTATGACCAGGTCTGGAACCCTTGATCTTTTTATTGTGGGACAGGCAAGAAAAACCTGCACAAATCTGTCTGTGGGGGTATCTGTACTTGCAACCTAGACGTGTAGGTGCCTCGGTGTATTTCAACTTTTTTTTTCAATGACCCATAACCTTTAAAATATGTGTGGGACCATAATTACGTTCAAAATACATTTTCTAAACACTGTGTAATCCTATCAGCTGTCGCATAAACTTAAAGGATATCCAGCATTTTTGGAAAGAGCATGTTATTCTGATCTTATGGAGTGAATCTCGGGGACATTTAATTACTTTCAGACCAGCCCAACGACCCCCTTAATATATCAAATATCTATTTTTTATCAAAGAGCCTACGTTCGTCATTAGTGTTGAAAACATCACATCTCCCTATTAAAAGCTAAGTATCTGCACACAACCGTCATGGGTCTAGAAAATACGATTGTTGTGATGTAAGCAATAGTATTTATTCAGACACAAACATTTGCTACATGTAGTACATGTATATTATTATCCGAAGGTTAAAATGACAGTTTTTGTTTCCTATATATAGGGTGATGTAAGCTGAAAATTCCAGAAGTCAGGTGTTATAGACATTTATAACCCTAACCTGGTGATATAAACAGAGTATTGGGTTGTATGTACCAGTAGCATTGTGTAAGAAGGAAGGAAAACAGAGTTTGATAAATTTTTATTCGGCACACAATCCATTAATCAATAATGTCTTTCGATCACAGCCAACATCCAGCGTCGAAGATAAATATCAATCACATAATCATTATCGTATTCAATATTTACACATTGGTTCAGACATGCGGTTGATACTCGTGAGAAATAGATAGGATTAACCCACTGTCGGCTCTATAACACCTACAGAACACTTGACAGTTTAGCACACCTACATACGGCTTTACAGGTCACGTTTCATTTATGATTATCATATAACTTCATCATAATCATAATCATACAGTATATACAACTCGCATTAGTTCTTAAACATATACCATTATCTATGATTACCAGAGACTCACTGTCCCTATTATTACACATACACAACAAAGGTCTTCAATAACGATTTCTTCATTTTATCCACAAACTTATAATACTCCAATGTCTGCACACATGAATCCAACTTATTCCAAAGTAGGAACCCCCTATATTGAGGGCTCTTTCTATATTGTGCACCTCCCGGTCGCTGAAGTTAAAATTTCTCCTGAGCGTTAGCAAGGGTACCACTACATTAGCTGGGTCCGTAGAAAACTTTTGCACTAGACATAGGAGGTTCTCTTTCCTTAATTCTCTCCACCAAGCTTTTACATGAGCATATCCTACGCAATGCAGCTCTAGTAATATGCCTCCGGTCTCTTATACGTAGACAAGCGCACATGCAGTTATTTTGGATCGTCTCGATCTCATCTGCCAGATCATCATTGCTACATTCAATCACAAAATCCCCGGAGTCAAATGTACCTAGAACCATTTGTTTGTATAGAAGAAGTGAGAGCCCTTCATCCATAAATTTACATAAATTCCTCAAGTTATAGAGTTTTAGATTTCCCGCGTTGATAACTCTAGCACATTGCTCTTTAAAACTAAGCACCGAATCTATCTGCACACCTAGATAATTAAAACTCTTCACCGTTTTGAGTTTGACACCCTTCAACCATATACCATAGTTGTCCCTGTCCACAGTACTCTGCCTCCCGTGGCATGTGAATACATTATAAGCTTGCTGCCATACTCGCTATACAAAATTTGGGAATGTAAATGTGGGCCCTGGTGGCAGAACGGCCAGCCGAACCAGGTGAAGATGATGTAACGCGCTGTCATCTACCCAAATAAAAAACTTTTTAAATAAAATCAGCAAGGCCCGGCTCCAACCACATCTAGATGCTACTAAGTAATACAGTGTACACCAATACATGTCATCAGGTAGGGTGGGGATGAGACGGCAGGGTGCCTGCAGAGGTTGTTGAGGTGTTGGTGCCAAACTTAACCCCCCCCCCCCCCGACCACCAACCCCTTTCTTTCACCTTGCCGGCTCTAGATGCGGCTGTCACGACGATACTCATTAACCTTGGTATTAAACCCCTCATCCCACACCTTGATTATGACACCTGCCACCTGTGAACAACAAACATGTTACCCCTCCACAACTCTCCCGACCCCACTCACGACACCGTTTATTGGTGGAAAGGGAGGTCATATACTCATATATGTCCCCAGCTTCACCAAACCCCACTCTCCGTCAGGACCAGTGTAGTAGCACAGTCAGAAACCAGATACATATCATGTGCATTATCAGACTACATGTATTATTAGCACCAATGCAAAGAGCATTTACCTTAGAATCAGTCGGAATAGTCAGGTCTCTAGAAGTCGCGTTAGATCATCTAGATAGATTTTAACGTGAACGAGAAGTGTGTTGCTGTCTACATACAACATGTTACTAAGTAGACTACCGGACCTGTGGAGGGAGCTCATACAGGATCACACCGTAATACAGAATGTCACCAAGTTCCTAAAAGATTATGAACACACCAAAGCTACCATTATTAACCTCATCTTTGACAGGTATATATCCCGGGGTGTATAATGTAGTAGATAACCCACAAGGACCTGAGAATATGTAAAAAATAACCATGGTTAGTTTTACATAACTCAGGTCCGAGGGGGTTATCTACTACAATTCAATGCTTTATTTGATAAATCCTTCTAAAAGATTCAGATGACTTTTAACATAGATACGCCTTCAAATACTATGGTAGTCGGCAGCCCTGCAACAGGTGATTTCAGACCTCCACTAAAGTGACACAAGAAGCCGTGAATATGTATGAGTATACTGGTAATAGTGGTATATGCTAGACCTTGGGGAATACATTAAAACCTTTTAGTGATGGATCAGCGACGGTGTCATAGATGTATATTCGATGATAACAACGTACGGTACTGGACGGCATGATACGCTTATTAGGAGTGGTTTAATTAAGTGTTGGATAAGCGATGTGTGTCGTAAGCCATACTCCTATCAGATGTTTTGTCAGTGAAATAGCGCATGAGTATTCCTGGGATCCCTCCAATTTCAAGCTTTTACTCCCATTGATAAGAATTGGTAGGTAACATTATAATAGAGAAGTGGGCTGCATGATGTGACTTATAACATTTGTTAGGGCAGGGTTGACATCCCTTAGTGAATGACCTTGACAATATAGATCACAGCTTTCCTGTTATTTAAGCACCCCACCCAAACGTCACACCAGTTGACAAAAAAACTCGATTAGCGCGATTATCCATTAGTTTGAAAGACAGTAATGCTTGCTTGATTACAATCCAATCACCAGGGGTATTGCGTTAACACCTCGCCGAAAAGCTTATAATAAAATATACTTGCAAATACACATAGCTCAATATTACCACTAGGTTTATCGTTATGCGCTTTCATTTATATTTTTAACGATTAACCATTCCCATTTAGATTAGGGACTATACTCATCAGCGAGTCTATCTGGATAGTAATATGGACATTTAAGTGCAGGTTATTATTGTTTATACGGTTTTTATTCACAGACAAGCAGGTTATGCGGGTCTTTGCCTTGTCTGATCACATATACTAGTATATTAACCTGCTTAGCGCGCTCACCCCAGGTAAAGCCACCTCCCCATTGACGGTCTGTCGTAACCTCTAACAGTGTGAGTTTGCTTGTTTACAGCGGGGATGGGCGCAGGTCCTTGATGAGCCTACCGGTGGACCCGCACACACCAGGTGCCGACAGGTGTCGTTCCATCCCGACCTCCCCCAGCCTGCCCACCAAACTGAGTAAGACGAGCGGTGCCTCCTCCCCCAACCTGCCCGGCCGACTCTCACGGAGGGCCTCCGGTAAGTTCTCGTTTCCCTGTAAAGGTAGCATACTGATGCACAATAATATTATGTTCTTCATCGTCATCACGTAGAACCCAAAACAGTACCCAGTCCCCGTCTTTTTTTCATATTTTATTTTGCTACCTGCCAGTTTTTCCGTTTTATCGATCGGACTGTGGAGCAAAAGATTTAGAACAAAAACACTATAATAAAAGGGGGGAAAATGCCTAAAACTGGAAAAGCGAAAATAAAATCCGGCCGGATTTTGCCTGTCAGACCATGTTACTGGAAACCAACCTTCTTTTTTGCCTAATCTGGGGTGGCCATATGTTTATGTTCATTAAGTCGTCATGTTCATGTATTTGACAGCATACTTGCCTCATTCTGTAGCTTTGTGATCAATAAAAGGTTTGGTGTGGTTCGACAGTGGGAAAAACACATTTTGCTACCTTTATCTGATACAAAGTGGGTGATTAAAGTCAAGCATATAGACCCCGGCAGAGACCCTCCGCAAAGACCCCACTTAAGGTCTGTTTGTTCCTCAGGACCATCATTGGTCACTAGTGAAATTAGTCACACGTTCTAGTGAAATGATGACGATTTGTTGGTGAATCATCCATGATATGAAATGTTTTCCTGTTTCAGCGAGTAAAGTTCGGAAAGATGGAAAGAGGTTATCGAGCGAAGTCATAGGTAAGTTAGATAATAATTTATATGTTCTTTTTTCTCAGGTTTGAACATGTTTTATTGACCTCTTACAAAATACAAAGCGTCCGGCCGTGTATCAACCCGTAGCCGTAACTTTCAACTTTCATGATACATCCATGAGTTACTCACCAAGACTGCATGCATGCATCACGATGATGAAATACCAAAATACATTAAAGCGCTACGCTGCTTAACGAATTACGTGATTATGTTGCATAATTAATAACACTACATTATTGTTCCTCATTTTCCCACGTTATGTATTTTGTGTACCTTAATTTGTGTCATATATGTAGCACTAGCAATTTAAGATGCCTCCAGCGTTATCGCGATACACAAACACGAAACCAAAACTTGAACAATCAAGGCATTGGCAAATGGTTTATTCGACAGCCTCTACCAACAACATCGCACATATAAGTTAATAACTGCAGGGTGCTTTGAAATAAAGTTTATTATTAGGTTATTGAATCATTCCTCTTTACCTTTTTCCTTCTAAACCTTTTCAATATAATCATGACCTCTTGCTATTATTTCCAGCTTTCTTTGAGGCAGTTGAGCACCAGGATTTGGATGCCGCCAAGAGTCTGCTAGAGACAAATGGGATTGACCTCAACTGGTAAGTGTACAGCTTGATACTCGTGGTGCTGTGGGCTTGAATCGATCAGATACCACGTGTGTCCATCAGGTAGGGGGGGGGGGTCGGGGGGGGGTGTAAACTAAATGGGGTAAATTAGGGTACAAGTTTGCGACCACTTACCATTCCTCCCGCCATAGACGTCTGCCCCTGTGTATACATACACATTCATTTGGATGACATTTCACCTTCCAAAATAAGTACTCAGTATCTAGGGTCTAGATTACTAGATAGCCCTGTTGTTCGGTTCGGGGGGGGGGGGGGGTCACCTTGAGGAAATCCAGCAAAACCCCTAGCTAGTAATACACGGGTAAACTGTCTGAGGAGGAGAAATGATGACGCCACACATCCATTGGGTAGTGAGCAGTACAATAACACCGGTTGAATGAAGCTAAAATCAGAAATACATTAGTAAAAAGGAATCTAGTGTTTGGACTTCCTCCCATGGTCACATGAGAATCATGTTAAAACCACCATCTCTCTATTTCCTGACCACCCCTCCTGCCTGAACAGAACCAAAACAGATACATGCATTCCAATTCCCAGTTCTGGTTCTATTCTGAGCGCTTTGGGGAGTTCCTCTGGTATGGCGTACTAAATCATTCTATTGTGACCGTGTGCTCATCTGATTGGAACCATTCCACTAGGAATGACGCACTGCACCCATTCGCGTTTACCATTCAGTCCGAGCAAGATATGCCTTAGTACCATCGACCCTTTTTTATGATGACTTCATCGGCTTTTATTCACTTTTGCGTAATTAGACGCTTTGTGACGCATCATTAATGATATAAATCAAAATATAAAGAGCTTTTATAGTGGTTTCTATAAATAGTGGTTTCTATAAATAGTGGTACCAACTCAATAGGAATACCTGGCATCCCTTCCGCCATACCCTCACCCCCAGTCGCCTACTCTAAACAGGTTCCTATGAATAGCTCGGTCAATATGAGTCAATAGTGGAAGCATGGACGCATCATGACAGACACAACGGTCAATGTGAAAGGAAAACGTGAGGCAATGTCTGCCAGAACAAACACCTACTAATCCTTAGTATGTGCCTCGAATTGAAGGTCATGGTCATTTGCTGTCATGATACATCCCTGAAGCGCCGCGGAATAATGTGTCAACATTGTATATTTGTACATGATATCAACTCTTCGGTAGTATTATAGTCCAAGAATTTTAGACTTTAGGTTGAACAAATTCGTAACAGGCCTTTTGTTTACACAAGATGCTTAGAAGGGTGCTAAAACACATACAGAAACTCCTCATACCCGGCTCATACCTCCTCCTTGAGCTCACTGGCAAATTCAAGATGGCGTCAAGTTGTTATTGAAGATGGATTGAAAATAAAATAGATCTGTCATCATCCATCACGACCGATGTCTACATAATGCTGCAAAAACTTTGAGAGAGGGCAAAATGGCTGCCACTCTGTACATTAGGCCAAAAAAAAAAGGTGTGTTTCAGGCAACATGGTCAGAATTTCTATGGTAGGTAGGTCGGATTTTCTTTCTTTTTCTTTTCTTTTTTTTAACATAGAGAGAACCAGGAATGAGTCGCGAATGGAGAAATCGACTCGCGACTCACCAGAATGATTCAATAATTCCTCTATTGACTAGGAATATCAAGAAGTTATTGCATATTCCTCTTAAAAAGCCATTTTCTGAAGTTAATCAATTATTCAGGCCTCTGAGGTCACTGGGAGCTTCTTATTCTTGAAAGAATTAGGAAAAAATGAGGAAAAAAGTAACAAAAAAAAAAAAGAAAAAAAAAATCTCCAAAATTGGGAAAAAAATGCTAGGGTCGGCCCTTTTTTGAACTAGGGTCGGGTTGCCTGAAACACACCTTTTTTTTTTTGGCCTTATCACATTCTCCTAACACATTCAAATACATTAGTATGTTGTCAATGCAACTAGACTAAACCTCTGCCTGGAGAGTGTTACTGTTAGTGACGTCACTGCTAAGTCACCAAGCAACGTTACTAGGTTACCTTTTTAGTGACGTCACTTTGGGCCTGAAGAGTTGTTTTGGTATTTTGTGGAATGAGACAATTCCCCATCGGAATGAGCCATAATTCACCGTCAGAATAAGCCACAGTTGACCGTCAGAATGAGCCATAATTCGCCGTCAGAATAAGCCACAGTTGACCGTCAGAATAAGCCATAATTCACCATCAGAATGAGGCATTGTTTGCCGTCGAAATGAGCTATCGTTTGCCTGATGAAAGGGCACCAGACGAGTAAAATCGACAAATCAACATAGGCCTGTTTAACCATTGTTAGGGCCTACAAGGGACAATACCTATTTCCCAAAATCGACAAGGGACATTGGCATTTCTTAAAATCGACAAGTGACATGAGGGCCAGTGACAACAGACCTAGGCCTCTTAACATCGACAAAGGCCATTTAAATTTCTTAAAATGGACAAGTGACATGAGGGCTGCTGACGAGGGACAAGACCTAGGCCTGCTTCTTAAAATCGACAAGGGACATTGGCATCTCTTAAAATCGACAAGTGACACAGCAACTCCCCCCCCCCCGTCTGGGGCCCTGATTCAGTGCCAGCCCTGTGATGTGGGGACAGGGGCTCACTTTTTTCCGGGATCATTTCCAATTTTATTAAGAACCATATGAACTATTTAGAGGTGGTTGCTAAGAAGATATCTTCTGTTGCTATGCAACCATGGACCATAACAACAAAGCTATATACAACCATTATGTCATTGGGGTCAATAGATGGAGTAGACACATGTAGATTATCCCTCAGATTGATTTTTTGCTATGGTTTCTAGGGAATTCCAAGATTGAAGATTGAAGATTCCAAGGTTGCCTGTCGCAACCACGTGCCCTAGCAACACAATAGCATTACCATTGAAAAGCTAAAAGGTTAAGGCATATTACATTGACCATCCTGGACCCCATCTTGAATTCCCGAGTGAGCTCAAGGAGGAGGTGTGAGGATTTTTAGTATGTGTTTCAGCACCCTTCTAGGCATCATCTCTCAAAACCTTGGCCGGTCACGAATTTGTTGAACCTTAGGTCATGTTTTGAGCTAAACTCTCGGACTAACAGTGTACGGCTGCAATTCATGCATCATATGGTGCCATATATATATATATATATATATATATATATATATATATATATATATATATATATATATATATATATATATATATATATATATATATATATATATATAATATATGACGTCATTCAGCTCTGCTCATGGTTAGAGCTACCTGGTAGTCCATGAAGAAGAATATAGATTATTTTCTTGCGGCTATTAACCCGCTATTCATTTCGCCAATACCCTAAACACCCTAAAAATATGTAAGAGCTAATTTTATTCTAGAATTTAGGCTCTTATAAGGGGGAGTGCTTTGGGATAACATGGGCAATTTGGTACTGGTGAGAAGAAGAAGTCTTCTCCTGAATACAACGTTTTCAATATCATCTGTGTAGAGGTGAACATAGAATAAATCCAAAATGTCAAACACGAAGAATAAATCCAAAATGTAAAAGAAAAAACGAAAAGGGGAAACATAGCTCATTCATTTGGTGAAGCCATAGTTCACGGAGTGCAGACCACCGCAGGATGAGGTGTTTCGCCTAACCCCGACTGACTTAACAAAGTAGCCGTGTGGCTCTAGGTTTAGTAAGATCCCGCGGCACAATCTGGCCATCTTGTGTGGAAATAGGCTGTGTATCTTGCTATATGTATTACCGCCACACCTCCTGGTTTCTGCCTTGCATGCCTTGGGGGTGAGCTATTTGGGTACAGCACGCAGTAGCAGCTTGGACGCCTTAACCCTTTATGTACCTTTATGGTACCTGGCCGGATTACCTGTAATCAGTCCTCGCATAATGCCATTCCGTAGTTGTGTATCAAATGTGTGGAGGTCACATGGTGACTGCAGCTTTGATGAGTAAATCGCAGTGGTTGTGCTAATGCGTGATAGTGACAAAATTGCATAGTGCGTTAAATCACCACGCTGCCCTTATCGTGTTAAGCTATAGTCTTTTGTATACGCCAGGTAAGATGGTAAAGATAGCCCCACCTTTACGTCAGCTGTGTGGAGGGTGTGTCAGGAAGTTCTGTTTGGAAAAGTTAGGGAACAAAGTTGTTACAATGTGCGAGTGAGCTTCAGAAGCATTATTATTATATTTATGCCCACAAGACAATGCGATGCTAAAGGGCCCCATATATACATAGAGAGCAATAGGAGTAAACTGTACAAATGCCACCATTAATAATCCTGGTATGATAATAAACTGCTACATGAATCCAGTCTATAGTCTGGTGATAAACTCAGGAGGTTTACACTTTCCCTGTTAAGTAGCCTATATGCCCTCAAAATGCCTTGTTGTAGGATATGGGGATGTCTACTTTGCTGCACGAGCAGCTCCTAGAGCCGGCTGTGTGACCTGCACCCACGTGGGAGCTGCTCTCAGAACACTGGCTTGTTGTCATACTATGGGTAGACGGTTAGACAGAGGGTCAGATATCAACCCTTTCTGTGACAGGTACACATAGAGTCACTCAGACCTGCCTGGGCGCTGGGCCTACTTCTAGGTTCTATCCGCAATCAGGTCCGCCGCAGGTGTAAGTTGTTACGGCCCATCCAGACGGGCCGGGGTCCATATTGGGCGTCAAGGAGAGGGGGTGATACACTGTATTAACGTTAATTGTGTGTCATCTACCCAAGTTTACTATTTACCCATGTGTATATGCCCCGAAACCGTATTAGAGAGGTTGTGGCCCTTTGTGTACCCCCCACCCACAAAATATTTCTGCTTGGCTTCAGAGGAATTTATAAGGGAGTAGTCAAATTAGATAACTCAACTCAAACTCATTTAAATTGGTTGTGGAATTTCGTGCGGGTGCATTTTTGAGAGGCGGTGGTACGGCGGCTCCTGTTTTAGGGGGCGGTAGTTAGGCAGTCGGCGAGTACCGTCATACCGTAGACTCCCTGCTACCGTCTACACAGATAGATGGGCAAACAGCAACTACAGCGCCCCCAGTGGTGCCAGGACGAACTAGATGACGCACCGGGAATTCACCCAGTCTCGGACCCCGACTGTATGTATACAGTCTGGGAGAGTACTTATGTACTGACTAGTACTAGACTTAAGCAATCTGGACCTCATGGGTTCGAGTCCCACCTTGGCACAATGGGTAGTAATTTTTATATCTGTACAAAGCACTTCTATTACACTATTGTCCCTATCCAAATATGTAATATGTAATATTGCTATGTCAGTATAGGGGTATTTATGTTTCAATTATGCCAAATAAATAATGTAAAAAAACGAACCTACTTTTCTGCCAAGGTGGGATTCGAACCCATGAGGCCAAACACAACATATCTATGTCATTCATGGTCATGTGACCATGGCTAACCAATCAGTAGTTGAGCTATCTCATTAAGAAATGATCCAGGATCCTGGATCATTTTCTAAGTAGGTCACAGTTACTAGATACAAATTCGTCCAGGCCCATTACAGCCTGACGGCTGCAATGGGCCTGGAGGGCTCGAGGCTGGAATTCACCCGACCACGAGAAGTATGGACACGTGTAGAGTCCTGTAGACCCTGGCAGATTGCACGGACAGAATGCAATTTAGAAAACCTGCATAGGGTGAGATGTAGGGGTAGATAGGCCAAAGCCCAGACATCACAGAGAAGCCCTCTGAATGGGGATACCGCGGATATTTCCCTGCACAAATTTACTATCTGGCCAATACAAATTCGTTATAAGCGAATTTATATCGGGACAAATTGGCTCTAATGGGATTTTCTTGCTATAGAGAAGTATGGGACAGAATTATTATGAGCTATTGTTAGAAGAAGACAATAATTCCTCAAATAGGGATCCTGACCCCCTTCACAACCCGGCCCCTCTCATCAACCCATGGCGCTAGCATGGTATACCTGCTCCCACAATGTGCTACCATATAGCATGTCCCTGCTGCTGCTGCTGCTGCGGCTGCTGCTGCTGCTGCTGCTGCTGCTGCTGCTGCTGCTGCCGTACTACCCACCAGGTGGGGGTGGCCGGGGAGATACAGACCCACACAGTGGAGGCAGTACAACTAGACTTACCCTGGGTCGTCCCGCGTGTGCACGTGTCGAGCTCACACACAGTCCAGCAGGACCCACCGTGGCAGCAGGACCTACTCCACCAGACCATGCGGCATTGGTACCATTAGATTCCCGGACCAGAAGGCAGTATATTCTTCTTAAGTCAGTAGATACTGAAGGAATGCTGATCAACAACCGTAAACTTTAGTATGTACTGATTTAACACTCCAAAAACTGCTGATTTCAGACTGCTTTATTCAGTCTAGATTCAGCAGTCTACTAACTTTCAACTGAAGTTTGATAAAAGATATGCAGACACTACTGATCACACACTGTGTACATCAGTATGGAGGCAGCAGTCTACTGCACATCAACTGCTATCCCTTTGTCTGTTCATGGTTTATTTGTGGGGTAACTGATTCAATGCTTCTAGGTCATAGCCCACAGTGGCAATGTCAGTATGATTGCAGCAGTCAACTGATTCACTGCTGAATTCCCATGATGCCCTGGTGCTTGTGGCCTAGTTATATTTAGTTTACAAAATACTGGCAGTTAGAGAAGGAGGGAAACTGCACTGGGCCAAACAAAGAAGCAGCACACAGGGAACATATTTTAGGGAAATATCCACTGCTAGATCCCAGTGGATGTTACAATAGCGGGCATACATTGCATTGAAGACTTTGTGACCACAGTGGGCCACCTAAAAAAGGAGTTGGAGTTCAGTTCGGTGAGTAAATTAGTCATATTAAATCCGGCTGTATGTTACAAAAGCCTGGGGTGGATGAAGCAGTGGAAATGTATGTATGCGAAGTATACTATCTGTTTGGTATATACTGAGTATATATCACTGTGTCTGGTTGTCAAGGGGTATAGGAGTGTCTGTAGGGGAAGGGGTACTCACAGTCAGTGAGTAGGGTCTAAGTAAGCCATAACAGTTTTGTTGGTTTTACTACATTGACCCTTTGTGAATGCATATTTAATTATGTATTTAAACATTCACTGCTCTCTCACCTTAAAATCAGTACTGCTGATTCAATGCTGCTACAGCAGTGCTAGGCAGTCCTTACTCAGTAGTACTGATTCAATGCTGCCCCAATCCCAGTTCTGCATGGGTTACTGGTACTACTGACTAGCCACTGCTGCAGCAGTGCTAAATCAGCATACACTGATCAAATACTGTCATCTCATTTACATATTTCGGACATGCTGTTTCAATGCTGTCTACATACTGATAAAGGACTGCTGCACAACTGTACCACTACTGTCCTGTTCTGTAGTGTTAGACAGTAGCATAGCAGTGGATGCTGATATGGCACTGTTTCTCAGACTGATCTGGGGCTGAAGCACTACTGCCAGACTACCCTGTTTCCATGCTTATTTGGGACTGCCTTTCAACTGCATTTTGGTCCGGGTTACCAACATACCACTTTGGATATATCACTATAACTCTACGGGAACTCTACCATTGGGTTCAGGATTCAGTAGACTTAATATATATCCCAGGGATCGGTACGACACCAACATTTAGTTGAAAACCCACCATAGTGCCTTCGGGAACTAGAGAGGGGATTGCATTGGATACCAGTATTGCACCAGTGGAGCCCCATCGTCCCCTTCGTGAGGATGAGTAACTGATACTGTGCCTCATACAACCCGGAGTCTACATCCAGAGGGTCTGATTCCTTGTGTTTGGGTTGATCACTTACACCCTCAAGATGCCTATCCAGTTCAAACAGTGTCATCGCCGGGGCTCAGGCCCTGACCCTAAAAAAAGGACTAACTTGTAAGTCCAGAGGTCATAACTTTTCAAACATTCTATTCAATATATGCTATATCCAACATCAGCGCTATGCATCTTTTATCGGCATTGTTTCTACTTGTCTGTGTTCTGAACTGCGTTTACACTATACCAACTATTCGGAAAACACATGAATTTGCAGTTCTATGTTTGGGACAAAGTGTAAATGTCATGTACATAAACCTATTTAGTAATGGCACACTGAGTATAGCTTAGCTAGCACCGTATGGTGAACCCAGGATGCATTTGTCAATCCCATATGTGTGCGACGAACACAGTTCCTTTGGAACTATTCGCGCAACCTCAACCTGAACCTCATGAAGTCTGTGTATGTTTTCTATAAACGTGTTATTATTTTGTCTTTACAGTGTTAACAGTGATGACCTAACGCCGCTAGATGTAGCTATCATGACCAATCACATTCCCATGGCACGGATGATCCTTGCCTACGGAGGGAAAGAAAATCCCAAATGTAAGTGTTTTTATTGATATCTGAATCATTCCTGCCGTTCATAATTTCCTCTTCATGTATATGACATATATCGCCATAGAAGTTACCTTTATTTATTTACTTAAAGCCACCTTGTTGCCGCTAGGAAGCACTATACATGTATTACCCTAAAACCCAACCTTATTTTATATTATTATTCACGTGGGTGTTTCTAAAGCTTGCCCTTTCTCGTCCCCAGTTCACAGGTCTAGTGAGTCGCGGGCGCTGCGGCTGATCAGCCTGGTAAAGGAGGCCGGTAAGCAGGTGGAAGACCAGACTAACCTGGTCAACAACGTCAACGCAGGAAACACCAACGTGTCGGCCGCACAGCAGAAGGAGAACGACCGTCTGCTCAGCAGGATGGAGTACAGGCACAAACTCCTCAAACGGATGAAGGCCGGCTACGAACATGCCCGTGAGTACACCATATGTACTGGTATATACATTGTATGTGTCCCCAACTTCAGGAGCAAAATTAAAATTTGTTTTTACCTCAAGAAGTTGACATGATCTGTGTCAAAATGGTGTGATAGGATTCTGTACGTCAACACGTCAGCACATCAACATTATTTTAAACACTGAAATGCATGTCACTACAATTGAAGCAATGATCGATGATTTGAGAAACCAACAAATGTTTTGTGAGATTCTTTTACACATTGTTTTCCACTAACCAGTCTACCAGGAATGTAAACCAAATGAAGGATTGTTTCTGTGTTAATTTTTATGCTGACCTAATGTACATTATTTGCCATCCCCTTCCATTTTCTGGAATTGCCTCTATATATGGACTGGTTGAGGAATGTGGTATTGTGTGTGGTATGTGTGTGGGTTGTGTTCGGCTGAACGACCATAGAATGTCTCTATGGAACTGTGTGCTAGTGTGAGATTACACAGAATGCATTAACCATTGAAGGACGACATGATGTGTCAATGCATCATGTTCATTATGATGCACTGACGCAGTAGAAGAGACTGATCTGCCAGCACTCCATTGGTGCATCATGCCGACCCTACGATACTGGATCAGCCCCGTCCGTCAGATCAACATGGTGCATGAATGTAGGATCCAGGGCAATAGTCTACATATAGTTCATCAAAGCACTCTGCTGCACTTGAAGGATAAATAGTTCATACCATAGGGGCAGCTAAATATAGGAAACGTAGGAATTGAAAGAAGGATCATAATCAGTCAGATGTATATTTTCAGCAAGATGTAGTGACTTATCCTTGCTGCATTTATGCATCATGTTGACCCTCCACAGTTGACAAATTGCCGAAGTTGCACCGACTCAGTGTTGACGAGGTACTTGCCGGCGCTGCGCTGGTGCATCAGGTCGACAAATGAACATGACCCCATATCGGGGAATCATGCCATCCGTAAAGGGTTAAACCATTCTGTATAGGCATACACAGGCGGTGCATAGAATGCCACTGATGGGTATCAGCAGCTGGATATCTACCATAGTTTAACTGTTGTTAAATCAGCATCAGAAACCGGCTGGTGTGCCAGGGATTCGTTTTCATTTGTCGGCATGTTACACCAAAGCAGCACCAGGGAGTAACTGGTCAGAGCAGGGTCAGAACAGTGTCGGGTTGCCATAGTTCGTAAAAGCACTGTGCCTCTACATGGGTAAAAATCGACACGGGCAACGCGGCGATACGACCGTTTCATAAATCGACGGAGCCAGGAAAATTAGGGGTAAAAAATCGACCCACAGGGATTTTTAAGAGTTTTAATATACATAATATTTGACACAGTGACACCGCCCTTTTGCTTAAATCCGACACGGCAACACGGTCAAAATTGTGGGTACCCATGTAGAGGCACAGCACTACATTGTACTGGGTATGCTGGCCTTAAAGTTGAAGTTAAAAGGGTAATTGCCACATTTACATGCATAAATTACAGAGTCATCTAGCTATAGTCTTTCCAGAAAGGTTTTTTAGCGTTTGTTCCAGAGGCATGCTTACACATTCGTAGTAACATCTGACATCGTTTTATTCAGAACACAATTATGTAAGGGATGAGTGATAGAAAATGGTAATAATTTGAATAAGTGAAAATTGCAAAATCTATCAGTAGTTAGCTCGTCAGCACCCAGCAGCATTTTTATGGTCGCGCAGACCAGACAATGTGCAAATGCCGCACCCACTGCCTATTAACATAACAGGTCCACCACCCACTTACCTGACACGTGGTGTTATTGGTGCCTGTTGAATCAGACCCCACCCTGCTGCCTCTTTGTGTGAGTGGTGACATTAACAGGTTGCAGCATCTTAACCCTTTAAGGATTGCGTAGTGCTTACTTGCACTATGTCATTTGTCACCATGATGCATGAATCGAGCACCGGCGAGTAACTCACCAGGGCTGCACCATACATGGTTGATACACTTTAAAAGTGCCAGCACCACGAACCAATGCACTTGCGTCGGCAGAGCTGCGTTGGCACATCATGATGGTAACATGCCAGCCTTAAAGAGGATCCCTAGTGTTGTGTTGTGATGGTTCACACATGCAGTGTCCCCTCCTTCTCCTCCTCCTCCTACCCTCTAGTCTGCATGTCAGTAAAGTCAGCATTTCAGCCTCCCACACTTACCCACAGCCCTCATCCTCCGTACATATTTTCCCCCGGTTTTCTCTTGTGCAGTTGCTCCTTCGCCCCCTTCTTAACTTACACTTTCTTCCTCTCTTCTCACCCCGCCCCCTTGCCCAATGCCTGCCTCCCTCCCCCATTTCCCCTATACTTTCACCCCTGTCTATACCATCTGCATTCCTTATCTGCCTGTTTACCTCCCTATCTGCCTGGCTCCCTTCCTGCCTGTCTGTCTGTCTGTCTGCCTCCTCCCTCCCACAATAACCTAACCCTTCCCAGTAGCGTTCTAGGCTTTTGATAAGGGAAGGGTGCGCTTTTTGAAGATGTTCTCCTGAGTCTCTTCTGGGCAACATTTAACAGTAATGTAAACCACCCCCCCCCCCCCCAACCCTAAATTCGGCACTGCTCCCTCCATGAGTCGGTCCCAGCTGATACCTGGCCGGTCGCCCTGTGCTCCCGCTGCTACAGTGGCCTCCAGTGGCCTGCAGAGATCCTGGTATGGCCACCATGAGGTCTCCTCCCGGCCCCCACACCAGGCTGCCACAAAGCACCACTTAAGGATCGCCCATCTTTTCTTTTGTCCATGGCTTATTAATGATGGCCAGTTTTGATTTCCTCCACTTTTAGGTTAATAAAGTCATGTCCAGGTCCTCTCCCTCCTCTGCCTCATCCTCCTCCCCTCTTCCCGCCCACCACAATCTTCAGCCCAGTCAGAGCCTCCACCTCGCCTACCTGCCTTCCTTTGAATCCCTCCCCTTAAAAGTGCATCGTCTTTTTTGAGTTGGACACAATCAGTACCGCTGCCATTGGTATTTACGTCGGGTCCTTTTTGTACATCCTCATTTACCTAGAGCAGGATGCGCGTTTAGAGGTTCGGTTGCCCTGGATGGTCTTTCATAGACTTTTCCCAGATTAGAAATAAACCAGTGACTTTTACATGCATACCACTTATACAAGACTATATTTAGGGAATTTGGGATTTTAGGTGTACCGATGAAGCTTCTATGAATGCTGATGAAACCATTTCTAGACAAACTATGAAATCCCATTGGAGTTAGATAACATGTTCTATGTAGAACTTCAGTAATACTGGTCTGATAAGGAAAACTATCAAATGCTAAATTATCTGCAGGTTGATAACATTGATGTCGAATAAAATTAATGGTTTCAATACAGGACTCTATGAATACAAAATAGTGACAAACAAATATATAAGTACGTTCTTCTTGTTTGGTAGACGAACCGTCCGAGCCGACCAATGTAACCCTGGGGGTGGCCAGTGCGACCAGTCTACTGCTCAAGTTTGACGAACCCCTGTGCCACAACGACGCCGTGGTCACCCGTTATAAAGGTAAGATACACCTTACACAATATATATATGTTATTGTTTGTCATGATGCACTCATGTAGCTCTGGTCAACCCCAGTCTTTGCGAAAACTTTTCATCCCACAGGACATTTGGTCCTGCAGATTTTCATTGTTGCATATGGCATATGGCCCCAGTTGGACAAATCATAGGTGCCTAAGCAATTCCATTGGTAATGTTATTATCATAAATAGAGTTCAACGTCACTACCGCAAACGGTTGCCCCCTAGTATTGGTAACAATGGGAATCTATTACTAACAATTGGATTTTATTGGTACCTATAGGATTCTATTGGTGCCTTTGATGTGGCTTTCTTAGCGACCCTTTGAACCCTCGTGCACCGGATGAGTCCAATTTATTCACTTAGATACAGCAAAGTTGCCGTAGTAGTGAAAACTGTGGGCTAATTTCTTTCCGCAGAGTGCAGCCTTCAGCTTCATCAATTTGTCCATCCGCTATAATTGGATTCTAGTCAACTATTATGAAATAGGTGAAGTTGTGTCTATAAACCGGCAGAACCTTGGTACTATTAAATTCAAGTGCAGATTTCCCCATTTGCGTCATTGGAGGCAGGTGAGTTAAGGACAGGTGGCAGAGTGCATCAATAACCTATGCACCGATGCCCTCTTGTCGTCATGATGCTGACATGCAGGGGCCACCAATGCAACGCTGGCGAGTTACTGGCTGGTACTGCATTTTTAAATCTTGCCGACAGATGACGTCCTGAGGGCTAACCTTGATGTACGTTAGCCTTAATGTTGTTATGGTCCTTGAACACAAGAATAGGAGCACGTGGCATGTTGCCCCAGATTGTGACAACATGACAGGTAATCGTACAACTAGACGGTGCTTAACAGGACCTGCAAACTATGGGCTACTTTTTCCCACTTGGTAAATGTGGATATCGTCGAATCGTGTGCACGCGAGTCTCGTGACCGGGTGTGTCTGGGACCCCCCCCCCCCCCAATTGTCCCATCTTGCAGTCATAATTATCATCTTAATATTTTCCGTAAAAAAGGAGTCATAATCATGCTCAAATTTGGGATTTCTAGGAAGGAATTGGGATTTCTGTACCAACAAATCAGCGCAAAGGGGATTGATTTTGTGCGCAGCTTTAATTTGATACCTAGTCTTCCATTTGGTCATATTGCAGGGACCAGGGCTTTTAGGTGTTTGTCCAACCATGTTGTCGTGTTTTGTCTTTCCCAGCCTCATCAGGTGCTTTTTAACAAGGTTTTTTGCTGCGTCCATAACAGCCATGCCGCATTACCGACACCAATTTAAATTGCGTCAGTAATGATTGGATGATGTCCTGGCCATGATACTACATATGATGAGAGTTGGGGATGGGGGCAGGGGCACCTGATGTAAGGGAGTATTGGGTCAGAATCCTCTACGGGTGAGGGAGTGTCATGTAGAAGGTGGGGGAGGGGGGAATGTGCCAGAAGTGGGGAAGGAACTACTTAGCGGGACAGTAGCTAATGGGTACGGGGTAGGAGTGACAGAAGCCCAGAGTATGAGCGGGACAGGGCTGCCCGCGTGGTGACGTGAATGAGCAGCTCCCACAGCCAGGTGAGCAACACACGGGAGGGAGGGGGTGAGCAGCGCAGCAGTTGTTGTGGAGGCCGAGTGTAACAGCCAATCACAGCCCTACCTGGCTGCGGTGAAGGCAGCTTTCAGTAATCATCCTCAAATAGGACTCTAGTCTGCGAGTGGTGAGTCACTCACTGGGTATAAAGAGCTGCTCCTCCCACATACTGATTCATAGTTAGACCACGCAGTGAGCAGATCGGAGCTACTCGTACCTTAACACAGTGAGCAGTCCACTACCACAGGGAGGAGCTCATACCTATACTCTGGCACCAGCGTGCCTAATCTACACACTCAGAGCATCAGCTCATACGCCACCCAGTTAACATGGGCAGTATGGATGCCATGGCCCCGCTATCTCCTAGTAAGTTCATACACAGTTGTTGCAATGGACCCCTACACACAGAGATTCAACTAGGATTATTATACAGTTTGTTGGTTCAAGCCAGATACATGCCTCGGTGGTTTCTATCCAGTAGAGCAGAGTATCCAGGAAATTACTAGTTAGCCTTCTAGACTGGTTTATATAGAACCAAATCGGATCTAACCTATAGGAAATAGTCCTCGATTAATGTATATCCGCCTCTATATCCGCAGTTATTAATGTTTATAGTCGCTGTTATTAATGTATTTTTCCCTTTTGTTTTTGCAGTGGAGTGGAGTTGCTTTGAGGACTTCAGCGTTCTGGCAGGTGAGAAGGTGCTTGACGATGTGAGGAACATGAACTACGAGGTGCCGCACCTGGTACAGGGCAACATGTACTATGTGCGGGTACGAGCCTCCAACATGAAGGGCTTCGGCCCCGCAGCCATCTCCAACCCAGCCTACTCTGTACCCTCATGTAAGTAGAAACCACCTCACAGCATCTGATACATTAGCATTGGATCACCAATATATTACACAGATATCTTCTCTCTATAATACCCATCATATTCCCCCATGCTTTATGATTTCGATACATTTTCAAATCATTTACTAATTAAATAAATAATAAAATATCCTCCCTGTGGTTCAGTTGTTGATACGCAATTCTAACGTTGCATTGTGTCTTCCCTTCTCTAGGTTGGCGTGAGGTAGACAACCTCAGACCACGCCCAGAGGGTCGGCTTAAGCTCATGGATAACCTCTTCACAAACATCAAAAACTCACGACCTGCCGACGCCTCAGCCATCAAGGATGGCCTCACCCCATCCGGCTCTCCCATCCACCCCCGCCGCTCAAACATGAGGAAATCCCTCAAGAACCTGTTCGCCTCGGCGCCCAAGTTCCAAAAGACGGTGAAGCGGGGTGTTTATCTGGCGGCACTCATGTACAGCGAGGACAAGGTGGTGGTGACCAACGACGAGGTGCTGCCTCTGCTGGAGGTGGACGAGAACTTCGCCCTGAGTAACCTGCACGCCGACTTCCACTGGCTGATGAAGGTGGCCTGTACGTGGGAAGATGTCAAGACATTGAGGCAGGACATGGACAAACTCTCTAACTCCTCGGCCGTTCTGTTCCGCAGTCGGCTCCTCAACACAGTGGCACAGCTGCAGTCGGCACTGGGCACCCAGGACTTGGGACAGTTCTTCTATAAACCAGTGAGAGACAGTAACGGCAGCATTATCCTGGTCACAGTGAACTATGTGCGCGACCCTAAGGTGATTAACACGACACATGTTAAATGGATGCCTTTCTCCAAAGTGCAGAAACGTGTGGCCGGCTCCCCGGACGAGATGCCAACGCCAGAACTCATGTTCTCTCATATCTCGGTGAGTTGTAATTTATATAGAACTATGTTCGATTTTTCTAACTTAAAGCAGGTTTCATGCTGAATCTGTGATTTGTATTAGAAAATAATATCTTGATTTGGAAATGTATCAATCTATAGAATGTAGATAATCATATTGATACATATTATATTTAACATTAAACCGTATCTACTGGCACTATAATTAACAAAGGATTACTGCTATCATGGAACGAGGCCTACTAGTACCATTATCAGTATAGCTAAATCTGGTGTATGTTGATTGATGTAGGCCCCTACGTTGCTGTATGCTAATGTATGTTGATTTCTGTGTTACAGGAGATGATGCTATATAACCAGGTGAACACACTCCCCCTCGCTAAGGGTCTCTACATGGGCTACCTTAAGTTGAAGAGTTCTGTGGACCTCATCCGGATCATGGTTCCGGAGCGGACGCCAAATGTACTACCCAACGTCCGCATCAGGGATAACAATAATGTCTCAAAGTAAGTTAAAAGTCTTGGTTTTGTTTTAAACATGTAATGTATTAACTATTTAAGCTAATGGTTAAGTGCGTGTGCCTGATATCTAGTACCAGTTAGTCTTAATTTTTAACTATTTATATACGTTTCCTGTTGAAACTAACAGTTTTATTCATTTGCTTACAGAGAAGAGTGGGAATGGCTACGGAACCTTGACAACAATGACGTCACAGGACCGCCGTCAGCCTCTCAGGCGGCCTTCCACCGGCAGCTGATGGCAGCGTCAGAGCACCTGCTCGAGAGTATCGGCATCAACGAAGACGAGGCCATCTCGCACCGGTTGTACGACTTAGAGGTGGTTCAGCTGTCGGAGGACGTGTCCTTCATCCTGCTGCTGCCCCCTATAGAGGGTGTGTGCAGCATCCCCGGCCACAGCGAGGAGCTGATCGAACAGCCCGGCTACATCACGCTACCCGTACAGGTCTTCGAAATGAGTAAGTAGACAGTCATTTTGGTGTCACACAGTTAGACATATATTATATATTATATATATATACATCTAGTGTAAAGTGTAATGTTTTATTATGCAACTTCTCTATGAACATTGTATTAATGAGTGGTATTATTACCTCTGTGCCATTGACACACGTTATCAATGATTTGCCTATTTTTCTCCCTTTCAGTTCACATGTGCACTTACCAGTACGACCTCATAAGCAGATACTCACGCCTTTCCTCCATCCTGGAAATGGACACTTTCCTAGCTCAACAAGCCCAAAGAGAGGTAGGCATCCATTATCAATATGTTATTCACTTGACTATTGAAGACTGATTGGTAAACAACAGTATGTATTTGGTAAACATTACCTATATATCTATGAAATGATTTGTAACTGCTCTTAAATATATTCCTACTCAGGCAATCACAACTTCTCATACACAAACAACAGCAAATTAACCATAGCTAACGGTTCACTAATCGACTTGTTTCCTCCCGTCCAGGCTTTCTCCTCAGACGAGATTGCAGAAACCAAAGAGCGCGTGGAGCAGCTGAGCTGTTTCCAACAACGCCTTGACGAGGTGTGGCGCGGGCTCCGATGGACGATGGATATCATCCAGTATGCCCGTAACAAGACAGTGCGCGGGGGGCTACCCCTGGGGGTGCTCTTCGCTCCTCCGCCTTCCCCCAACGACTCGCCATGCTTGGACCGGCGGGAAGTTGGTCCAGCCGACCACACAGCATCGTCCAGTTCGAGTGACATGGGTTACCATAGTGACCGCAGTTCATTGGACCAGAACATGGACATGATGACGTCATCACTAGACCCCCATCAGAGCGGGGTAGACTGTAGTTGTGACACTGGTATCAACAATGACAATAGTGGTGCGGCGGGTGACAGCACGGTGTGGTCTAAGCACCCAGCACAGCGGGGTATGTTGCGTGTGTTCGCGGCATATGACACAGGGTTGGCACAGGCCACAAGTGTCAAGCTGCATGTGACACCTCGCACAACGTCACGCGAAGTAATAAATCTGGTCGTACAACAACTTAACAAACTGGTGATGACGCGCGGCCGCCCTGAGCCTTGCTACAACGATGAGCAGCTCGAGGACTTCTGCCTAGTGGCTGTAATAGGTGCCCGCGAGCGCGTTCTCAGAGACGATTACCAGCCCCTGCAGCTCCAAAACCCATGGACGAAAGGACGCCTGTTTGTACGCTTAAAGAACAACCTGCTCGCAGCACTGGAACAAGGCCATGTGACTTCGGTGTAATACATATATTTGTCGTTTACCTCTGTTATAAACCATGAACTGTGAACCCGCCACCAAAGTCATGGCCACGCTCCGCTATCATCAAGAGCAGCTGAGTCTCACCGCTTGTTGTCCACAGTGAGGGCTGTAGGGTGGAGCAGTGAGCCATGGCAGCCTACGTAACGACCGTGTGTTGATGTGTAGACAATAGTGTCATATGGTGAGCAAGAATAATAGACAATGTGCCAAAGACAAACAAGACTGCCACTTGTGTCTGTTGTGTATTTTAATTGTTATGATGATAATTACAATCTTTATGGTACCACAATTGTAGATCGTTGTCACACGGGTAGTATAAAACTAACACATGTACAGGAATAATTATATTATTTATAATAACCGAGATTATTATCATTGTTATCTAAAGGACAGAAATAACTAGGATTGATCCCCTTGTCGATATCTTCAGGATATTGTGCTGCTCAAAATTCCAGATGCGACTGGGAGTTATTTCCACTGTTCATCACCTCATGAATGTAGTCGGTTGTTAGGGCGAAACGCGATGTCTGATGTTGATATTGGTGTTACATATCTAAAAGTGTACATAGAGAGGGAATATCTAATAGTAGAGCCTTAGAATGGTGTATATGTATATGGAAGAAGCTGGACGAAGCTTGATTTTAGTGGTAATGTACATTGCTTTAGTTAACTTATGAATGTTTGGAGCTGAGATAAAGGCATGAGATAGTAAACACTGGTACTACAAACTGTTAGAGGGATCTATGGTTACCTAAGTAACCATGGTTACTGAAAATCATAAATGGATATTATACCCACAGACTTTGGTAGTGAGCACATGTCAATATTCAGACAGTGTTCTACTATCTTTTCTCCATGTTATACACTAATTTCAAATGAAAAAAGAGTTAGCTACACCTTAATCTTCAACACACACATACACTAACACCCACAGACACCATAACTACAAAACAAAACTGTCACCGGTAGATACAAGTCTATGATAATCACAAAGTGTCAACTATTGACAGTCACAAAATGTCAACTACAGAAATTCCCGCCAATTCTGTGATCACTCCCATACTCATGTCGTCTAACTTCTGTAGAGTGTACATCCGGGGACCAACAGCACTTAGGGAAGAGGGGGAGACTGTTGTCATTCCATTTATCCTCACCATGTCATAAGAATAGTCAACTGTGTGATAATCAGTTACTGACACATAATTATGAGTTTTTGAGGTTAATTATCATAATAGTTATACACGTCTATGTTATCGTAAAGTGAAGATAACATACTAATTCTATTTTATTTATTTGTATTTTAAAAATGATTCCGAAATGTTTTGTTCCACTGTTTCAATTCCACAATAGTGAAAAAAAGGCTTAAAGTATTTTATTCTCATGTGTCGAGAAAATTAACTTCAAATATCACATGTCAATACAGAAATGTCGCATTTTAATTGGTTGTAAGAAGCATGTTACAGACCCAGACTATACATACAGATAATAGGTATGGTAGTACCGGTTTGATTATTATCAGCTCCGAGTCGTCTTGTCCATTTTGTTGATGTAGATACGCAGATACATATGTCTCTATAGTTTTATTGAATGGACTGTCAATGTGTATCACATAGACAATATGGATAGTGCTCGAGTCTTAAGACAACCAAGTGATATTGTCATACGAAGTGTGTACATAGTTGGTTAGCCCATACTACTCGCATGGTGCATCACAAATAGAGTGGCCCTTCTCAAGTCGGATAGGCTTATGTATTTTAACATATATATATATATATATATATATATATATATATATATATATATATATATATATATATATATATATATACCATCACTGGTGTTCATTCAATATATATATATATATATATATATATATATATATATATATATATATATATATATATATATATATATTATTGCAGTGTTATCAAAAGTGCCACTCTGCCTCCCAAACAAAGTCAGTGTCATTGACTGTCCTTAATGACCCCTGATTTGTACAATAAAATTGTTATGTTGCGAAAACAAAAGAGAATACGAAGACTTGTTTTACTTTACCTTACAGAAACAGTCGGATTATCCATATAATATCATTTAGAAAATATGTCAGTAAAATGGAAATGAAGTATTTAGAAATTACCAGAAATCATGAGAAGGACGCATAAAATTGGAAAAGGAAGACGTCATAAAGTAACAAGAGAATTTATAATAGGGCCGTGGAGTTTCTTTGATGCAATATTCAAGGATTTAGTGTAATGTATCACTAAGAAACAAATATGGGAATTTATAGATTGGTGCTTAGGGGGTGGTTGGGCCGAAAGATTGGAAAGCGTTTCAAAAGAACACTAACAAGGGGGCATGGGAAGCAATTACTCTTAGAGGGCTTTATGAATCAGCTGATAAACCTCCTAGCATGAAATGATCGATGATAGATGAAGGTTACTCACTGTAATTCCTCATAAAGTTTTAGCCAAGCGAAACTGCTTTTCAAATTCTTCTAGTAGAATTCCCACTCTCACAGGCAGCGCGGGAAGAACTAATGGTGGTGCCATCTGCAGGGAATGTAGTGAATTGGAGCTTGGGTTAAGTAACAGTTTGGTCATTCAGGAGACCACACAGTTGCCACCTGGTGGCAAACAATTTTACTACAGCAATTACTCAGGGGGCCGGTACTGAATCCAATGTGGTTGTAGAGGAACCATCTAGCTTACCACTGGAAGCAACCCTACTGGCTGAGTTGGGCAAAGGTATCAACCCTAACCCTGTCCGAGTGTTGGAGGCAGCGAAACTGGCTTTGATCAATCGTACCAAAGAGCACTGTCTCAAGGGGGTTGATAGTAAACAGGTCGCTTTGGTAGAACTGCAGAACGAGTCCTTTAGTTGGAAATGGGTTATTTTAGCATGGAAATTGTTCTTTATGTGTACCACATGAGGCCATTGGTATTAAGTATAGAAGGATATAAACACCATGAAAGTTTCTACAATTTTATAATGATGAATGCTATGTGACTGCTGTTATATCTCTTTCATGAGATACATATCCCAATTACATGTATTATACTATCACAAACGTAGCTGTGTACACTGAAAACTCAGGCATATGTAAAACTAATCACTATTGATTAGTTAAGGTAATCATAGCCAGTTGATTAGTTGAGGTAATCACCGTGATTACCCAAAGTCATCGTCTTGATTAGAATGTTTGCCACCAGGGGGACCTACTAGACAGTAATAGAACATGCAGTTCCTACTCTATGATATATCTGGATTCATATTTATATCAACTCTAATCATAGAAACTTATAAAATGATATATGAAGAATATTGGCACTTAAGTAAGTAACTCAGGTTATTTACAATTAAGATTTTTGCAAATTCATCAAGAGCATACACATATGTACACATACACACCTCTTTTGTGCCTGAAACCATATCTACTAATGTAAGATATATGCTGCTGGTTACTGTATTCACAAATATGCCTTATTAGGCTTGCTCTGCGGGCTAGAAGTGCTCTCAATCAGGGTATGATGACAAGATGAGGGGGTGATTATAAACTGATTAGGGATTGATATCTTGTTGTACAGAGAAATATATTATATGTAATTAGTCATCGATTTTTTTTTAAAGTAATCATGGTGATGACCCAGGGTTATCACATATGATTACTCTAGTGATTACCGAGTATTCACTTGTGTCACAATCACTGTGATTATAAAAAGTAATCACCCTTGATTACTTTTTCTCCCCTAGAGTTTTCAGTGTACCTCAAACCACCAATGTGTCATTTCCCATGAGAATATGGTTATTAAAATGTTAGATAGATACATTTAGGGGTTGTTAGATAAAGACCTAATGCTGGGTTTCACTTCTGTCAGATAAAGACAATTTTGTCAGATAATGGCCCCATAGCTCTGCACAGGCTGAGGTGTTGAGTGCTACCCATGTGTTGTTGAGTGAGGGGCATTGTTCTGTTGGTCTTACACGTTACAGGTGGATAAATACCGTAAAACCTTGCGTATAAGCCTAACTCGCGTATAAGCCGCACCCCGAGTTTGGTGCGATCCTATAAGCCGCAGAGGGCATCTGAAAATTGTTAATTTTGTACCGTAGTATACTTATAAAAACTCTCGTATAAGCCGCACCCTATATAGGCATGTTTGGCATCAAAAGAAAGCTGAGTCTGATTTGTGTACAAGCCGCGGCTTATACGCGAGGTTTTACGGTAGGTTGGACTTTCACATGAGTGTATACCATGTAATTTGATTTTACTAGTATGAGGTAAAATGCAGTGCTAACAGTTGAGTAAGGCCTCTGGGTGCATGGTTGTGTATACACTTAAAGTATGCATAAACAGCCAAGGGTAATCCATGTAAATGGTATATTATAGGCTTCTTTCTGTACAATCTTGTAATTTGAGTTAGCCTAGTCCTTTATTGTTAGCCTAGTACATGCAACATGATCCTTGTTATGGGCCAATTCCTTCTCACTTATGCAGCTGGCTCTTGCTTTATGCTTTGCATGCACTATGTTATATCTCCATACCAATATGACCAATGCACATCCCATAAGGGTCCTAAGCAGGCACTAAGTGATCAATTTATATCATCTATCCCCTTCACCAGCAACTTAGTTAGCCCCTCAGTATTTCCTGCTCTTACAGATCACTGTACCCCCGGGGCGGGGGGTGGGGGCACTTGGTATATTTTGTATACACAGGTGTGCGGAAGGGTCCTTTTTGAGCAAAATCCCCCTCACCAGCTCACCAAGGGTCTGCTTTTCACCAAAACCCCCCTAACCAAGAGTCAATTTTCACCAAAATCCCCCTCACCAAGGGTCACTTTTCGAAGATTTCAACAAAATCCAAAGCCAAAATCCGCGCAACAAGGGTCAATTTTGACCAAAATTCTTACATCAAGTGCGACTCCTGGGGTAAAATTGCTAAAAACTAGGCACTTTTGTCGAAAACCCCCCTCAGCAAGGGTCACTTTTCACCAAAATCCCCCTCGCCAAGGGTCACTTCTGACCAAAATCCCCCTCACCAAGGGTAAGGGTTGTCAAAGGGCCAGTCGCACACCCGTGTCAAAGAAAATTTGACTGCCCCCCCCTCACGGACTCTACCCCAAAACCATTAGTGCACTATATAGTACATGGCCATAGCCACCAACACATAACTTTACAATGTTCAACTCCCTATAAATACTGTGCAATCACCCCCTGCAGTTTTGCTTACAAACACAACCACCCACCATAAGCTACCATAAGCTAACTATTGACTGTTCCTACAGTGCACAGGTTGGCTGTGGAGAAGCTGGTACGTCAGAGAGTATAAGGTGAACAAGAAGTTGCAAACATATATAAGGAAACATAAAATTAGGTTCCAAAAGAAAGATGTCATAAAGTAACAAAAGGATGTACAAAAAATGTATAATAAGTTCATGGGGTTTCTTTGGTACAATATTCAAGATTGTAGAATGATGTATGTATAATATAGCACCTATGAAAAAGAACATTTTCTATCCATTTGGTACCACAAAGTGATTCTATCGACTATGAAAGATACCAGAACATATCATCGTCATACCGGTGTGCCAGACACCCACCAGAATGTAACAGATCCAGTTATACACAGGGCTGACATTTTCGGAACATAAAGTCAGCTTTGGTTCCTGCAGAGTGTGATCAAAATGTTTTCTGTTGTCTCTGAATGGACTCTATGAGACATATTGCGGCAGTACGCTGCGACAAGCAATGGTCACACCAGGTGGCGAACCATAAACCAGGCCAATAACATTATGAGCAATATCCGGTGTAATACCCTGTTTAATGATATTGGATGCTTTCGACACCAACGCTGCATGGGGGCAATCCGTAAGACTATATAAACCATATCAGTCTTAGTGAGTCACAGAGGTACCACAGTGAGATCGACCCTTCTCCCCTGAAACATGAACAAGATCCAACAAGGGTTAGAACCAATATCTGTCAGGAATTCCAGGTCACTGTCCTTATAACAAAATCATATATTTCTACGTTATTTTCCACTCTTTTGGCATCAGTGTGTTAAATCGACGTTAGTGTCCGCTCACTACCAATGACCAAGTAGAGCCCTTTGTGGTCAACGGGGGTGCAGATGGGTCCCCCCCTCAGGTCGGAAAGTCGCCGAAATTAAGGGGCCCAGGTCGAAAAGTCGCTTTTTTGGACCCTTTAATCTGTTGTCAATTTTGTCCAAAAGTCGCCAGGTCGCTTTTATTATTGCCAAAAGTCGCCTCCAAAACAGCCAAAGTCGCCAGGTTGCTTTTGACCCATCTGCAGCCACGTCAATCGCTGTATCAACGAGGCACATTCGCCCCAGACCTAGTCACACATTCATGTGCATCTCACGACACGTGTGGCTGAAATCATTCCATTGTGTCAGAAACACAGAAAATGGCCAGAGCCAGAAAGGTCAACTCTTTCTGTGATATGCTAAAAAAGGTCCATGCCTATTCTGAGTAGACTATGCTTTTACAGAGAAAACAAGTAGAATCACTGTGACTCCCACTTGATCACTTAGGTAACTGTGATGCTGGAGGGTATGGTGGATGTGTCCTTGACACCAACCTTTGAAAAGTATATATATATATATATATATATATATATAAATATATATATATATATATATATATATATATATATATATATATATATATATATATATATATACGTATGGGCCCTCGATCCGCGGATAACATCCTCCTCTTTGTAGCTACCAAGACCTGGTGGACCTTGTGGTGTCACGATACATATTTGCCTCCGTTATCAGAGGACCTGGTAAAAGCAATATATATTAGTTGTAGTCATGATAACCTGGGTTAATGCTGGTGGGTGTCAAAGTTAAAGGTCGAAGGTCGAGACACGTTTTTGCCTTTAAATAAAGGGTGATTTAATACGGCACACTCAATAGAAATTTTCTGGCTATTTGAAAGTGAAAAATATGGTTAGAGATTTCCCCTCCCAATAGAAAAAGATGAGGTTTGTGCTATTAAAAGTGCCTGTAAACTGGTGTTATCAGAATACATCGTGATAGCCCTCTGGTTCTCTGATCAAGTGCCCCATCCAGTATACATAGAGAGGGGTTACGCTTCAGGTAAGTTAGACAGTACAGATGTATGATTTTCACTTCAACTTGTCGTTTACCTCTATTGATATTGCTATAATTCTATTAGTTGAAAATATGGTGAATATAAACATTGACTTGTTAATATATTTATTCAGTAGGAAAATACATCAGTTCAAAAGTAGATCACAGGAAATCAATCACAGCAGTAGCTTTACAAGAGTTCAGTGTTTATAACGTTCAGCAAATAATGTTATATTATGTTATTCATATCATATACCATGTACAGTCACATCAGTAGTTACGAAGTACCTGGGAATCGAATTGAATGTGCATCTTACCAAGAGGGGGTAAGAAAATCTTTATAATTATGTGGACACCAGCTTGATTAATACATTATTGTATACTACTTGTCAGGCATTGTATGTTTAGAATAGTTATATAAAAATAGAGATGATAGGCTCACTATGTGTAACTGTATCTGTAAATGTCTGATATAAATGACAACGACACTTTTGTATGGCAAGGAATTGGACATTTTGTGCAAGCCTACTGTAATGCTTTTGTCATGTGGAATCTATCTCTAGGAAAACATATGCTACATGATCATACTGACATCATAGTTAATATACCTGGTATTTATATGCTACCAGCATACACAATTTATTTTGATATACATGAAACAGCTTTAAACGACATATTTCTCCAAATGCAAACCAGCTGCAAATACAACACATTATGTTAACAAAAATGACATTTAAGTATAATGATACAACCACTGATGAAGCAATAACAGGGTAATCATACACGTGGACGGGTGCAGGGCCAGTCCACACCCCCTATTTTGGTGGAAATTTCTCCTGATGATTTTGACAGCCTTTCCTGTGTGTCTTATGGTTCCATTCTCAATTCTGCCCCTACTACATCTCAGGCATATATATATATATATATATATATATATATATATATATATATATATATATATATATATATATATATATATATATACCGTATTCGACGCACATCTGACGGGGTAGATCGGCAGTTGTTTGCTAATGTTTCATGCGAGCAGTGTGCCAAGTAGTCAGTCAGCCACTTCTTCAGTGCAGTATGTATATTTAGGCGATTAATTTTATAAATCAGAGTGGGGTGGTGTACACTGTCAAATGCTTTACACTATCGACTACACTATTGACTGTATGGTTCAAAATCTTCTTCTTTATCATTTTTTCCATGCAATAGTTTGTCTATAGTCTCCGAGAATAAGGACAAGGGGTGCTTATAAGACAAATACAGGATTATCATAAACCAAGTCAGATTGATCCTACAGATTGATAGATAGTTTAAGAAAGACCTTCCCCAATCCTTACACAATTATTACAGTTATTTCAAATCATATCAAAGTCTTTCTGTATGGCCTTGACATTGCCAGGGTCAGCGAACGAGGTGAGCATCATGCGTGCCATCACCCTCCTCATCTCGTCCTTATTCTCCAGGCGTAGAAGTGCTGCCTTGCCAGCCGCCCCGCCCACCGCACCCTTCACTCCCATCACCTCGTTACGGTCAAAGTAGACCTACAAAGGAATATTGGAAGTTGATATGGCACGTAACGTACTCACTGATACAGTACAAACGGTGCTTGCTATCGTGTGATAATAAGTAGTCATTGTATAAAAACACGGGGAGGGGTGGTGGATCTGGGGTGGGGAGCTATCCCCAGAAACCAAAAGCAGTGATAGAATGCATACATACATGTGCGTTTCTACAGTTTAATGTGGAGCTATTCATGGAATCATGCGAACATCCACCGGGCTCCCTATTCAATAACCAATTCCTTATACTCTAAGAATTATTTTAATGGTAAACAAGGAAACAGGAGCATATACGGTGATAGCATAAACAAATATAGGCATAGCTGAACCTCTATCCCCGAGTTACAAGCCGACAATGGCGGCTCCAGGTATGGATGAACAGGTAGGGTGGGTTGATGGTGGCGCCCCCACTGGGGTCAGCCTACACTAAATAGCTATAGTCTGTTTCCCACAATATATCACCATATTGGCGTGACAATATACTTCACATTTCGGTGGTTACAGTCTGAAGACGTAGCGTTTTGTGCTCATTGGTTGGTGTTTAAATCAGTTTTTACTTAATATCTTGTTTCACATGTCGGAATTGCCAGATTATTATCCGATCGTTTATTCCAGGTAAAAAATTTTAAATCTTATTTATTACGTCTTTTTAAGATACTTTTTTGGAGGATATCTTATGCCTTGTTTATGAGATACCCGATGGGGAAAATAAATGTATATGAAATCACAATAACATGCTTAACATAGCATACCGGGTACCTCCAATTCTATGTCATCATCTATTAGCACTTCTTTAAATGCCACACTCTAGGATTCTAATACTTTTTTTTAATCCATAGAAGGACAATGAAATGTTATGGTTTGTCCATAAGTTATCACAACTTGTTATTCTATTAAAGAAATATCTTTTTCGTCCCGAAATATTTAAATAGGTTTTGTTGAACAATTTAAAATCCGCTGAAATATTGACGAGCACAATACAGATAGGACACAACATTTTAGTTACCAGAATAGTACATTTTGGAGTTACAACAATGGGTATTATTTACACGCATCTACACACAGGTGCAGGTAACATATATTTACATATAACATGTGAATTTACACATTATAGTCCAGACCCCACTAAGGCATCACTGGTAGCTATGAAATATGTAGTAGAGATGATTTTCTCCTGAAACACAGCAATCGAGCAAGTTTGAGGGGTTTTGAGATTTGGATATCTTATTTGCAAAAAAATCTCCGGCTAAGGAGTATTAAAAGTTCCACAAAGTCATGAAGAAATACTGTTCTCTAAGGCTAATATGTTATTGACATATTCGGTAATGTTTTTGCCCTTGTGGGACCTCGACTTAAGTCAATTCAACTAAGACAGGAACTACATGGATATGGGTCGGATGCTGGGGTGGATACGGCAGTGACAAATCAACGCAAGAAATGATTTTGATATGAACAGTGAACTTAATTGTTTAAAAGTGAGTTAGGTTAGTTCGTTGGACATAATTATTTGCTCGTCATTGATCGGTATGGATTAGTGGGTAACGTCTAGCTGTGCAACGCTCCGTGTTCGCTGATCTTACCAGGAACCAGCTTCAGTCTACCCAACACTGGATCCTGATTGGTCCATCGATTTGTTTAAGCTGAGACTTGTCGTAGGTTCAAGCATCCACTGCCGATTTTTTCGGTCAACTGAACCATTGATTGGTAGCATTAAATAAATGGAAATCATTATCAAACACTGTTGTGTGATCATGTACAATCATAATTCATTAAAGTTTGCTAAGGATAAGTAGTGGAAAACGAGGGTAAGCAGACCGCAGACCGCGGGTGTTGGCTACTGCATCGCCGTGGCGTGGGAGCAGGGCTGGGAGACCGACCATTGTCAAACACATCTCACGGGAGCAGGCGCTGTCTCTCCCGCCACAAGCCCCCCCCCCCCCCCCCCCCCCCCCGGCCCGGAGTGAAAAAAAGGGCAGAGACTAGAAAACCCTGAGGGTTTTCTGATTGCGCAACATCTAGTTGGCCTCGCTACTCTTATCCCGCGGACTGGCCGCGCTTGTCGCTCCCTACGCGGCCCTCGTCTGCCGCGCCAAGCAGGCGCTATGACGGGCCTATTCTGTGTGTGTGTGAGGGGGAGGGGGGGGGGGGGGAATACAAATTTCTGCACAAAAGAGGGGGGGGGGGGTCCTTCATGGAGGACCCTGCACAATGTTAACTTTGGCTTTCTAGATGCCACCTCACCTCCCCACACCCATACAGGTGTGGCAGTCACCCGGGGGGGCCACCTGTACAACCGTTATCTGCAGTAACCAACGTTAACTGCACTACTGCACATAACGGCAGGTCTTGCAACCGTTATCTGCATCAAAATGACGTTATCTGCATCAATTTATGTGTTGCAAAAAGCAGTTATCTGCATCAATGGAAGTCTACTTGTCAGCTAATATGGTCTTTGTCTGACATTACCCAGGGGCTATTTGGGAGTATCTAGGAAGTAAATGGTGATGGTATAGTCAGAATAAGGTAATGTAAGATGAAATAACTAACAAAAAATATGTTTTAAAAAAAAAGAAGTTAATTTCATGAAAATGTCCAATTTGATGAGAAAAGTGTCAAAAGTTGTTTCGAAGTTTAAGTACTGAAAATGATGAATTTGGCGACAAAACATTGACAAAAATCTTGAATTGTCAAATTTCCCAAAGAAAGAAAGTGAATTTGTCGAGAAAAGTGTAAAAATCTCAACAAAATTCATTCACATGAAAGTAGCCAATCATAGTCAAATCTCCTGAAAATGGCCAATTTTGCAAGAAAAATTGCAAAAACTCATGGCATTTTACATGCTCATCTAGACTATACATCATTGGTACTTAAGGCAGTTACTACAGATAACGTTATCACAGCAACCCATAACTGCATCAATCACCCTTAAATGTATTAATTGCAGACTTCATCTTAATCATGTTACCCTATCCTGCCCTGGCTTCCGAATGCCCTAGTATAATCATTTGTGAATGTTCAGGGGTGTGGCATGTCCCCCCCCCCCCCCCCCCCACTTTTGACCAATCCCAAAAAAGGTCAAACCAAAAAGGTCACGTAAAAAGGGGTCAAAAAGAGTAAAAACCCCTGACTCAGTAAACACAACTACGTTGGTCAGACATAGATTTACGTTCATTTGGGGTATGAGCTACGTAGTTTTACTACCGTAAAACCCCGCCTTTAAGACGACCCCGCCTTTAAGACGACCCCCAAACTTTAGAAAAAAATTTGTCTTGTGTAAAAAAAAGTATGACAATTTAGAAAACCCCGCCTTTAAGACGACCCCCGACTTTGGGGGTCCTGCCAACCCCCAGACCCCATCTAAATCACCCAAATTACAAGTTTTTGATGTCTTTTTTCCGTGAATTAGTATAGCCTGCAGTACAATACAAGTTATCTTCAAAAACTAATAAAGGTAAAGTTCACAAATTGTACCAGTTTGTTGATATGTCGTTTCTTTTTTTTCTGCCCTTTTTTCCAAATCAAGATTGACAAAACCCTGCCTTTAAGACGACCCCCTACTTTAAGTAAAAAATCCGTCTTGTAGGAAAAATGAATCCCAAAATAAATCCGTCTTAAAGGCGGGGTTTTACGGTAGGTTTATGAACGTCAAAAGTTAAGGTTTAGTTACGTTCAAGAGACGTATATGTTGAATTTACGTTTTTCTACCTCATTCCGAAGTAAATACATGGCAAAATTACTGATAACTTGATGGATAAGATAACTCCATTTAATCTAGATTATCAGGATTTATTTATGCATAGAGCTATTTTATTTGAATATATTGTGAATGAAAGTCTCATTGCATAATATAAGACCGGCCTTGTGTTTTCTTTCCCAGAAGCCACATTATTCTATACCCGGCCCCCGCACTTGGTCTCATTTCAGACACCATCATCATTTACAAAACGCGGAAAAAGGGGTCATATTTCTCCAAAATCCGCGGATTTGTGCTTTACAGAAATGGGGGTATTTTTTTCAAAAAGAGTCCGTGAAGACCAAAAAAGGGGTATTCTCTTTGCAAAGTTATTAAAACGTACACAATGACAGCAATGTTGCTAGTCACTACCAGCATGTTTACAAAATAATAGGTGCAGGGCGCCAAAACGCGATGATAAGGTAGTTCTTTAGATATTAAATACATAAATATATTCATGTACCACCAGGTATACCACAATGCCAAATACTTATAAATGTGGTCCCAAAAACGGGATTACTGCAGATAACGTTCATTGATGCAGATAGCGGTTGCATGTGCCATAAATTGGTTACTGCAGATGGCGTTTGTTACTGCAGATAACGGTGGCCTGTTGATGCAGATAACGTCATTTTGATGCAGATAACGGTTGCAAGACCTGCCTTTATGTGCATTAGTGCAGTTAACGTTGGTTACTGCAGATAAAGGTTGTACAGGGCCACTCCCTATATGATCTATAGTAACCATGTGCGTACACAAAAACCCTTTTTGGGCCATTTTAGAGCAAAAGGGGTATGTTTTTAGACCAAGAATATCCAACCAAAAAATCGAAAAGTTCCTGTAAAAAGGGGTATATTATTTGAGAATTTGTGCCAAATCTAGGGTGGTATCGCACTAAAAGGGGGTCAATTCATGAGGTATCTTGTTAAAAGGGGTCTAATTTTGGCCAATTTATGGGCATATCCCGTTGAAAGGGGTCTAATTTTGGTAAATCAAGAGTATCCCGCAAAAAGGGGGTGCATTTTGGCCAATTTAGGGTAGTGTCCCACTAAAAGGGGGGTGATTTCTACACATTTTAGGGGGGTTATATATCCCGCCAAAAGGGGGGTATTTTTGTGGATTTTGTCCCGGGAAAAGGGGTCTAAATTCAGGGTGATGTACGCACATGGTATCCATAAATGGGAGAGTGCCCCCCCCCCCCCCCCGGGGGCAGTCAGCCTCCACACCTCCAGGTGTGATGTACATGTGAGATGCTTCTGTCACAGTTACCCCACCCGTTGACCATGGGACATAATATTAGGAGCTCCAAGCCAAGGGGGGGGGGGGCTGGGGGGTCAAGCCAGATGCGTACATGGGGGACGGGGGTCAAGGACTATTTTAGGTTACGCATTGTGTACGCATAGGGGTGTTTTGGGGTCACTTTGGGCCTAACAATATGACACTTTTGACCTCCAATATACTCTGGAGGCCTCTGTAGGCCTATGTGGTAGAGTAGTCTCAGAGTACCATGGAGAGAGTAGTATGCTCAGAGCACCTCTAGGCTTATAGCCGCTGTAGGCCTATGTGGCAGAGTGCCACTAGTACTATAACCTCTGTAGGCCTATCTGGTAGAGTATCTGGTGTGGCCCTGCCGGTGGGAAAAAAGGGAGGCAATAACAGCTATAGGCCTACCTTTAATATATCTCGGCCTAACAATTGCGATTTTAATGATACCAAATAGTATACTTTGCCCTAGTAATATAATTTTGCCAAAGACTAATAAGGGAGTGGGGACGTAACAATGACAATGACAATGACTCCAGAAAGTGGACGATACATATGCTCTTTGTTTTATTATAAAACCAGAAAATGGACGATACGTTCTTTGTTCTATTATAAAACCTCAAAGGGACTCAATTTTTTAACCCCCCCCCCCCCCAAGCCTACCACCACCCCCCCATAACTAATAAATGAACACCCCCTAACTAATAAATGATCACTCCCTAAAAACCTACTCCAAGAGTACGCCTATCCTACCTTATTTGAGACTCTGACTGTGCTGGTAGAGTGGGGAAATGGGGACACCCCCCCCCCTCCCTCCCCTTCCCTCACATCCAACCCCTCCTTATCTCCAAGTCCAACGTGAGGAAGTGGTAGTGGACGTGAGGAGGTGGTAGTGGACTTGAGGAAGTGGTAGTGGATGTGAGGAGAAGGGGTACGCCAGTTGGACGTGAGGGAGGGTTGGATGTGAGACAAGGGGTTGGATGTGAGATAAGGGGCTTGGATGTGGGGGGGGAGGGGGAGGGATTGGACATGAGAGAAGGGGTTGGAGGTGAGGGAGGAGGTTGGAGGTGAGGGAGGGGTTGGACGTGAGGGAATGGGGTTGGATGTAAGAAAGGGGGTTGGACGTGAGAAAGGGTTGGACGTGAGGGAATGGGGTTGGACATTATGATTTGTAAGAGTAAGAGATTGGCGCCTACAGGCCGGGGGCCTGTAGTCAGGGTGGCCTAAAGGCAGGGGGCCCCAGAAATCCGGAGGGCCTGTGGGCTGGGGGCCTACAGTCAGGAGGGCCTGTATTCCGGATAGGCCTACCCCTCAGGAGGGCTCATTTTTACCCCCCCCCCCCCCCCCCCGCCACGTAGAGCTTATGGAACATTTCGCGCCACCCCCTCGCCGAAAATCCCCTCCTTTGAACTAACTTTTTTTGCTAAAAAGGGCAGTCTATACGAAAACTTTTTCACCATGCAGGACATTCGGTCCTGCAGATTTTCCCCTTTGCAGGCCCGGCTCAATTTTTGCAGGCCCGGATATCGAAGTACAATCTTGCTATTTAAAAATGTTATGTAAAGCAAGTCTTTGTACTAACAATGATAATGAATAGGGTTTCCCTGTATATTACAATAATATTAACCATTTTAACATGTAAATTGCTGCAGAACATTACAGAAAATATTCAAGCTTTCTGTTTTATGCTGTAGAAACCTTAATAATGGTCCGATTTACAAGCCGTATAAAAATGACATATAGGCAAGAATCGCTTGAATACAGCCAGCCATTTGGGCCAGCAGTAGCCCTCTTTCTGACGGACTGCCAGAGTTTTTGCCGGCTATAGCCGGTGTCCGGCAGGTTTTCGTATAGACTGAAAGGGACTCAATTATTTAAACCCCCCCCCCAAGCCTACCACCACCCCCCCATAACTAATAAATGAACACCCCCTAACTAATAAATGATCACTCCCTAAATACCTACTCCAAGAGTACGCCTATCCTACCTTATTTGAGACTCTGACTTTGCTGGTAGAGTGGGGAAATGGGGACACCCCCCCCGCCCTCCCTCCCCGTTTTAGATTGGGGTAAGGGGGACACCCCCCCCCCCCCCACACACACACACACACACCCTACCCCACCCGTCCCACCAGGCGTCCCCGCCCAGCGCGAGCGCAGACTGCATTACATAATATGATCTAACGGGGCCAGTCGTTCCGCGGCATAAGGTCTTGCAGTTGGCCTGCCCCCCTGTGCTGCCACCTTCTGTGCAGTTCTGAACTAGTCTGGGGGGGTTACTCCAGAGAATTATATTCTTAAAGGTCGCATGGAGGAGGAGGAGAGGGTGGGCTGGGGGTGGGGTTGAAGGTGGAGGGTGGGGTGAGGGGGTGGGGTGAGGGGGTGGGGTGAGGGGGGAGGAACCTACAGGGGCTGTACTTTTGGGAGCTGTGCATGGTATTTATAAGAGTTGGTGGGTTAGGCTGGGCTTCTGGGTACCGTAGGTATGGGCTGGGCTTCTTCATATGGGCTGAGGGTGGGTTGTGCTTTGTTGGGAGGGCTTCTTTGCAGGTTGAGGTGGGCTTTGTTGGCATGGGCTAGGGGTGGGTTCGGGTGGGCTATATTGGCATGGGCTAGGGGTGGGTTTAATCTCTATACCCGGAGGGAAACGCTTCCCAATTACGTCTCAACTCCCAAACTAGATCACAAATTTACGGTCAATCAATATTGACCCCCCCTTTAGATTTTTTCGTCATCTGACACATTGGACACCCCTAATTGATCCAAACAAGCTCTCCTGGTTTTATTCACTATACAGCCAAAAATCCTCAGGGAAACCCGTCCTAATTACTGCTTGACTCCCAAACTAGGTCAGAAATGTTTGGTCAACCAATATTGACCTCCCCTTAAGATTTTTTGGTCATCTGACACATTGGACCCCCCTTTAATATTGATCCAAACAAGCTCTCCTGGCTTTAATCACTATACAGCCGAAAACCCTCAGGGAAACCCGTCCTTTATTACGTCTTGACTCCCAAACTAGGTCAGAAATGTTCAGTCAGCCATTATTGCCCCCCCCCTTGAGATTTTTTGGTCATCTGACAAATTGGACCCCCCTAATTGATCCAAACAAGCTCTCCTGGTTTTAATCACTATACAGCCGAAAACCCTCAGGGAAACCCGTCCTTTATTACGTCTCGACTCCCAAACTAGGTCAGAAATGTTGGGTCAACCAATATTGACCCCCCCTTGAGATTTTTTGGTCATCTGACACATTGGACCCCCCCTAATTGATCCAAACAAGATCTCCTGGTTTTAATCACTATACAGCCGAAAACCCTCAAGGAAACCCATCCTTTATTAAGTCTCGACTCCCAAACTAGGTCAGAAATGTTTGGTCAACCAATATTGACCCCCCCTCGAGATTTTTCCGTCATCTGACACATTTGACCCCCCTAATTGATCCAAACAAGCCCCCCTGGTTTTAATCACTATACAGCCGAAAACCCTCAGGGAAACCCATCCTTTATTAAGTCTCGACTCCCAAACTCGGTCAGAAATGTTCGGTCAGCCATTATTGACCCCCCCCTTGAGATTTTTTGGTCATCTGACACATTGGACACCCCTAATTGATCCAAACAAGCTCTCCTGGTTTTAATCACTATATAGCCAAAAACCCTCAGGAAAACCCGTCCTAATTACGTCTCGACTCCCAAACTAGGTCAGAAATGTTCGGTCAACCAATATTGACCCCCCCTTGAGATTTTTTGGTCATCTGACACATTTGACCCCCCCTAATTGATCCAAACAAGATCTCCTGGTTTTAATCACTATACAGCCGAAAACCCTCAGGGAAACGCATCCTTTATTTCGTCTCGACTCCCAAACTAGGTCAGAAATGTTCGGTCATCCAATATTGACCCCCCCTTGAGATTTTTCGGTCATCTGACATATTGGACCCTCCCTAATTGATCCAAACAAGGTCTCCTGTTTTTAATCACTATACAGCCGAAAACCCTCAGGGAAACACATCCTTCATTACATCACGATTCCCAAACTAGGTCAGAAATGTTCGGTCAACCAATATTGACCCCCCCTTGAGATTTTTTTGTCATCTGACATATTGGACCCTCCCTAATTGATCCAAACAAGGTCTCCTGTTTTTAATCACTATACAGCCGAAAACCCTCAGGGAAACCCATCCTTTATTACGTCTCGACTCCCAAACTAGGTCAGAAATGTTCGGTTAGTCCTTATTGACCCCCCTCTTTGGATTTTATGGTCATCTGACATATTGGACCCCCCTAATCCATCCAAAAAAGCTCTCCTGGTTTTAATCAATATACAGCCGAAAAAACCCTCAGGGAAACTCGTCCTTTATTACGTCTCGAATCCCAAACTAGGTCAGAAATGTTCGGTCAGCCATTATTGACCCCCCCCTTGAGATTTTTTTGTCATCTGACATATTGGACCCCCCGTAATTGATCCAAAAAGGCTCTCCTGGTTTTAATCACTATACAGCCGAAAACCCTAAGGGAAACGCATCCTTAATTACATCACGATTCCCAAACTAGGTCAGAAATGTTCGGTTAACCAATATTGAACCCCCCTTGGGATTTTTTTGTCATCTGACATATTAGACCCCCCTAATTGATCCAAACAAGGTCTCCTTGGTTTCATCACTATACAGCGAAGAACCCTCAGGGAAACGCATCCTTTATTACATCACGATTCCCAAACTAGGTCAGAAATGTTCGGTTAACCAATATTGAACCCCCCTTGGGATTTTTCGGTCATCTGACATATTGGACCCCCCCTAATTGATCCAAACAAGCTCTCTTGGTTTTCATCACTATACAGCCAAAAACCCTCAGGGAAACGCATCCTTTATTACATCACGATTGCCAAACTAGGTCAGAAATGTTCGGTCATCCAATATTGACCCCCCCTTGAGATTTTTTGGTCATCTGACACATTGGACCCCCCTAATTGATCCAAACAAGATCTTCTGGTTTTCATCACTATACAGCCGAAAACCCTCAGGGAAACCCGTCCTTTATTACGTCTCGACTCCCAAACTAGGTCAGAAATGTTCGGTCAGCCATTATTGGCCCCCCTTTGAGATTTTTTGGTCATCTGACACATTTGACCCCCCCTAATTGATCCAAACAAGCCCCCCTGGTTTTAATCACTATACAGCCGAAAACCCTCAGGGAAACCCATCCTTTATTAAGTCTCGACTCCCAAACTCGGTCAGAAATGTTCGGTCAGCCATTATTGACCCCCCCCTTGAGATTTTTTGGTCATCTGACACATTGGACCCCCCTAATTGATCCAAACAAGCTCTCCTGGTTTTAATCACTATATAGCCAAAAACCCTCAGGAAAACCCGTCCTAATTACGTCTCGACTCCCAAACTAGGTCAGAAATGTTCGGTCAACCAATATTGACCCCCCCTTGAGATTTTTTGGTCATCTGACACATTTGACCCCCCCTAATTGATCCAAACAAGATCTCCTGGTTTTAATCACTATACAGCCGAAAACCCTCAGGGAAACGCATCCTTTATTACGTCTCGACTCCCAAACTAGGTCAGAAATGTTCGGTCATCCAATATTGACCCCCCCTTGAGATTTTTTTGTCATCTGACACATTGGACCCCCCCTAATTGATCCAAACAAGATCTTCTGGTTTTAATCACTATACAGCCGAAAACCCTCATGGAAACCCGTCCTAATTACATCTCGACTCCCAAACTAGGTCAGAAATGTTCGGTCAACCAATACTGACCCCCCCTTGAGATTTTTTGGTCATCTGACACATTGGACACCCCTAATTGATCCAAACAAGATCTCCTGGTTTTAATCACTATACAGCCGAAAACCCTCAGGGAAACTTGTCCTTTATTACGTCTCGACTCCCAAACTAGGTCAGAAATGTTCGGTCAGCCATTATTGACCCCCCCTTGAGATTTTTTGGTCATCTGACAAATTGGACCCCCCTAATTGATCCAAACAAGATCTCCTGGTTTTAATCACTATACAGCCGAAAACCCTCAGGGAAACCCGTCCTTTATTACGTCTCGACTCCCAAACTAGGTCAGAAATGTTCGGTACCAATACTGAGCCCCCCTTGAGATTTTTTGGTCATCTGACACATTGGACCCCCCTAATTGATCCAAACAAGATCTTCTGGTTTTAATCACTATACAGCCGAAAACCCTCAGGGAAACCCGTCCTTTATTACGTCTCGACTCCCAAACTAGGTCAGAAATGTTCGGTCAACCAATACTGAGCCCGCCTTGAGATTTTTTGGTCATCTGACACATTGGACACATCTAATTGATCCAAACAACCTCTCCTGGTTTTATTCACTATATAGCCAAAAACCCTCAGGGAAACCCGTCCTAATTACGTCTCGACTCCCAAACTAGGTCAGAAATGTTCGGTCAACCATTATTGACCCCCCTTTAGATTTTTTGGTCATCTGACACATTTGACCCCCTCTAATTGATCCAAACAAGCTCTCCTGGTTTTAATCACTATACAGCCGAAAAACCCTCAGGGAAACCCGTCCTTCATTAAGTCTCGACTCCCAAACTAGGTCAGAAATGTTCGGTCATCCAATATTGACCCCCCCCTTGAGATTTTTTTGTCATCTGACACATTGGACCCCCCCTACTTGATCCAAACAAGATCTTCTGGTTTTAATCACTATACAGCCGAAAACCCTCAGGGAAACCCGTCCTAATTACGTCTCGACTCCCAAACTAGGTCAGAAATGTTCGGTCAACCAATACTGAGCCCGCCTTGAGATTTTTTGGTCATCTGACACATTGGACACATCTAATTGATCCAAACAAGATCTCCTGGTTTTAATCACTATACAGCCGAAAACCCTCAGGGAAACCTGTCCTTTATTACGTCTCGAATCCCAAACTAGGTCAGAAATGTTCGGTCAGCCATTATGGACCCCCCCCTTGAGATTTTTTGGTCATCTGACAAATTGGACCCCCCTAATTGATCCAAACAAGATCTCCTGGTTTTAATCACTATACAGCCGAAAACCCTCAGGGAAACCCGTCCTTTATTACGTCTCGACTCCCAAACTAGGTCAGAAATGTTCGGTCAGCCATTATTGACCCCCCCCTTGAGATTTTTTTGTCATCTGACACATTGGACCCCCCCTAATTGATCCAAACAAGCTCTCTTGGTTTTCATCACTATACAGCCAAAAACTCTCAGGGAAACGCATCCTTTATTACATCACGATTGCCAAACTAGGTCAGAAATGTTCGGTCATCCAATATTGACCCCCCCTTGAGATTTTTCGGTCATCTGACATATTGGACCCTCCCTAATTGATCCAAACAAGGTCTCCTGTTTTTAATCACTATACAGCCGAAAACCCTCAGGGAAACGCATCCTTCATTACATCACGATTCCCAAACTAGGTCAGAAATGTTCGGTCAACCAATACTGACCCCCCCTTGAGATTTTTTTGTCATCTGACATATTGGACCCTCCCTAATTGATCCAAACAAGGTCTCCTGTTTTTAATCACTATACAGCCGAAAACCCTCAGGGAAACCCATCCTTTATTACGTCTCGACTCCCAAACTAGGTCAGAAATGTTCGGTTAGTCCTTATTGACCCCCCTCTTTGGATTTTATGGTCATCTGACATATTGGACCCCCCTAATCAATCCAAAAAAGCTCTCCTGGTTTTAATCAATATACAGCCGAAAAAACCCTCAGGGAAACTCGTCCTTTATTACGTCTCGACTCCCAAAGTAGGTCAGAAATGTTCGGTCAGCCATTATTGACCCCCCCCTTGAGATTTTTTGGTCATCTGACAAATTGGACCCCCCTAATTGATCCAAACAAGATCTCCTGGTTTTAATCACTATACAGCCGAAAACCCTCAGGGAAACCCGTCCTTTATTACGTCTCGACTCCCAAACTAGGTCAGAAGTGTTCGGTCAGCCATTATTGACCCCCCCCTTGAGATTTTTTTGTCATCTGACACATTGGACCCCCCCTAATTGATCCAAACAAGCTCTCTTGGTTTTCATCACTATACAGCCAAAAACCCTCAGGGAAACGCATCCTTTATTACATCACGATTGCCAAACTAGGTCAGAAATGTTGGGTCATCCAATATTGACCCCCCCTTGAGATTTTTTGGTCATCTGACACATTGGACCCCCCTAATTGATCCAAACAAGATCTTCTGGTTTTAATCACTATACAGCCGAAAACCCTCAGGGAAACCCGTCCTTTATTACGTCTCGACTCCCAAACTAGGTCAGAAATGTTCGGTCAGCCATTATTGGCCCCCCCTTGAGATTTTTTGGTCATCTGACACATTGGACCCCCCCTAATTGATCCAAACAACCTCTCCTGGTTTTATTCACTATACAGCCGAAAACCCTCAGGGAAACCCGTCCTAATTACGTCTCGACTCCCAAACTAGGTCAGAAATGTTCGGTCAACCATTATTGACCCCCCCTTTAGATTTTTTGGTCATCTGACACATTTGACCCCCTCTACTTGATCCAAACAAGCTCTCCTGGTTTTAATCACTATACAGCCGAAAACCCTCAGGGAAACCCGTCCTCATTATGTCTCGACTCCCAAACTAGGTCAGAAATGTTCGGTCATCCAATATTGACCCCCCCCTTGAGATTTTTTTGTCATCTGACACATTGGACCCCCCCTACTTGATCCAAACAAGATCTTCTGGTTTTAATCACTATACAGCCGAAAACCCTCGGGGAAACCCGTCCGAATTACGTCTCGACTCCCAAACTAGGTCAGAAATGTTCGGTCAACCAATACTGAGCCCGCCTTGAGATTTTTTGGTCATCTGACACATTGGACACCCCTAATTGATCCAAAAAAGATCTCCTGGTTTTAATCACTATACAGCCGAAAACCCTCAGGGAAACCCGTCCTTTATTACGTCTCGAATCCCAAACTAGGTCAGAAATGTTCGGTCAGCCATTATTGACCCCCCCCTTGAGATTTTTTGGTCATCTGACAAATTGGACCCCCCTAATTGATCCAAACAAGATCTCCTGGTTTTAATCACTATACAGCCGAAAACCCTCAGGGAAACCCGTCCTTTATTATGTCTCGACTCCCAAACTAGGTCAGAAATGTTCGGTCAGCCATTATTGACCCCCCCCTTGAGATTTTTTGGTCATCTGACACATTGGACCCCCCCTAATTGATCCAAACAACCTCTCCTGGTTTTCATCACTATACAGCCAAAAACCCTCAGGGAAACGCATCCTTTATTACATCACGATTCCCAAACTAGGTCAGAAATGTTGGGTTAACCAATATTGACCCCCCCTTGAGATTTTTTTGTCATCTGACATATTGGATCCCCCGTAATTGATCCAAAAAGGCTCTCCTGGTTTTAATCACTATACAGCCGAAAACCCTAAGGGAAACGCATCCTTAATTACATCACGATTCCCAAACTAGGTCAGAAATGTTCGGTTAACCAATATTGAACCCCCCTTGGGATTTTTTTGTCATCTGACATATTAGACCCCCCTAATTGATCCAAACAAGGTCTCCTTGGTTTCATCACTATACAGCGAAGAACCCTCAGGGAAACGCATCCTTTATTACATCACGATTCCCAAACTAGGTCAGAAATGTTCGGTTAACCAATATTGAACCCCCCTTGGGATTTTTCGGTCATCTGACATATTGGACCCCCACTAATTGATCCAAACAAGGTCTCCTGTTTGTAATTACTATACAGCCGAAAACCCTCAGGGAAACGCATCCTTAATTACATCACGATTCCCAAACTAGATCAGAAATGTTCGGTCAACCAATATTGACCCCCCCTTGAGATTTTTTTGTCATCTGACATATTGGACCCCCCTAATTGATCCAAACAAGCTCTCTTGGTTTTCATCACTATACAGCCAAAAACCCTCAGGGAAGCGCATCCTTTATTACATCAAGATTCCCAAAGTAGGTCAGAAATGTTCGGTTAACCAATATTGAACCCCCCTTGGGATTTTTTGGTCATCTGACATATTAGACCCCCCCCTAATTGATCCAAACAAGCTCTCCTTGTTTTCATCACTATACAGCCGAAAACCCTCAGGGAAACGAATCTTTAATTACATCACGATTCCCAAACTAGGTCAGAAATGTTCGGTCAACCAATATTGACCCCCCCTTGAGATTTTTTTGTCATCTGACATATTGGACCCCCCCTCATTGATCCAAACAAGCTCTCTTGGTTTTCATCACTATACAGCCAAAAACCCTCAGGGAAGCGCATCCTTTATTACATCAAGATTCCCAAAGTAGGTCAGAAATGTTCGGTCAACCATTATTGACCCCCCCCTTGAGATTTTTTTGTCATCTGACATATTGGACCCCCCTAATTGATCCAAACAAGATCTTCTGGTTTTAATCACTATACAGCCGAAAACCCTCAGGGAAACCCGTCCTTTATTACGTCTCGACTCCCAAACTAGGTCAGAAATGTTCGGTCAGCCATTATTGACCCCCCCCTTGAGATTTTTTGGTCATCTGACACATTGGACCCCCCCTAATTGATCCAAACAACCTCTCCTGGTTTTCATCACTATACAGCCAAAAACCCTCAGGGAAACGCATCCTTTATTACATCAAGATTCCCAAACTAGGTCAGAAATGTTCGGTCAACCATTATTGACCCCCCCTTGAGATTCTTTTGTCATCTGACACATTGGACCCCCACTAATTGATCCAAGCAAGCTCTCTTGGTTTTCATCACTATACAGCCAAAAACCCTCAGGGAAACGCATCCTTTATTACATCACGATTCCCAAACTAGGTCAGAAATGTTGGGTTAACCAATATTGACCCCCCCTTGAGATTTTTTTGTCATCTGACATATTGGACCCCCCGTAATTGATCCAAAAAGGCTCTCCTGGTTTTAATCACTATACAGCCGAAAACCCTAAGGGAAACGCATCCTTAATTACATCACGATTCCCAAACTAGGTCAGAAATGTTCGGTTAACCAATATTGAACCCCCCTTGGGATTTTTTTGTCATCTGACATATTAGACCCCCCTAATTGATCCAAACAAGGTCTCCTTGGTTTCATCACTATACAGCGAAGAACCCTCAGGGAAACGCATCCTTTATTACATCACGATTCCCAAACTAGGTCAGAAATGTTCGGTTAACCAATATTGAACCCCCCTTGGGATTTTTCGGTCATCTGACATATTGGACCCCCCCTAATTGATCCAAACAAGCTCTCCTTGTTTTCATCACTATACAGCCGAAAACCCTCAGGGAAACGCATCCTTTATTACATCACGATTCCCAAACTAGGTCAGAAATGTTCGGTCAACCAATATTGACCCCCCCTTGAGATTTTTTTGTCATCTGACATATTGGACCCCCCCTCATTGATCCAAACAAGCTCTCTTGGTTTTCATCACTATACAGCCAAAAACCCTCAGGGAAGCGCATCCTTTATTACATCAAGATTCCCAAAGTAGGTCAGAAATGTTCGGTCAACCAATATTGACCCCCCCCTTGAGATTTTTTTGTCATCTGACATATTGGACCCCCCCTAATTGATCCAAACAAGGTCTCCTTGTTTTCATCACTATACAGCGAAAAACCCTCAGGGAAATGCATCCTTTATTACATCACGATTCCCAAACTAGGTCAGAAATGTTCGGTCATCCAATATTGACCCCCCCCTTGAGATTTTTTTGTCATCTGACATATTGGACCCCCCTTATTGATCCAAACAAGCTCTCCCGGTTTTAATCAATATACAGCCGAATAGTCCTCCCCATATCAATCTCTATAGAGTGCAAAACTCTGAGGGAATCTCACTCTGAATTGGTCATGACTCTAAAAATGGTCCATATGTGTTGGGTTGACTACCATTGACCCCCCAGATAAACATTTTAATTGTCAGACCCCCTGGACCCCCCAAACAGGCTCAGAAGAGTCCTCCCCATATAAATCTCTATTGAGTGGAAAACTATGAGGGAATCTCACTCTGAATTGGCCATGACTCTAAAAATGGTCCATATTTGTTGAGTTGAATACCATCAACCCCCATGACAGAGATTTTCATCGTCTGATCCCCTGGACCCCCCAAAACAGGCTCAGAATAGTCCTCCCTATGTTAATCTCCATAGAGTGAAAACTCTGAGGGAATCTCACTCTGAATTGGTCATGACTGTAATAATGGTGCATATTGGTTGAGTTGACTACCATCAACCCCCCTGACAAATATTTTAATTGTCGAACCCCCTGGACCCCCCCCCCCAAACAGGCTCAGAATAGTACTCCCTATGTTAATCTCCATAGAGTGAAAACTCTGAGGGAATGTCACTCGAATTTGGTCATGACTCTAATTATGGTGCATATTTGTTGAGTTGACTACCATCGACCCCCCTGACAGAGATTTTTATCGTCTGACCCCCTGGACCCCCCCAAACGGGCACAGTAGTAATACTGACCACAGTACATTGTTTTGGAATGTACCTATACAGGTAACCCAGCTAACAAAACAACATTATTTTACGTCAAAATAACGTTTTAAATCTTGGTAAAATGTTATGCCATAGTAAGGAGCCTTAGAGAAACGTTATACATGTATAACTTTATAAAATGTAGTATAACGTTTTTTGTTTACTGGGAAGCCCCTACCCAGTAAACAAAAAAACGTTATATATCGTCAAAATAACGTTTCCTGAGGGGGTGGAAAACGTTTAAAAAAAACACGAAATATAACGTTATTTAACGCAAAATCGTTGCCTCCAATTACAGTATATTAATGGTATATCAAAACGTTTGAATATGTAACGTTATTTGAACGTTACATATTCCATGATCTTGAGGTATAGAGATCCACGTCTTACAGGGCAAGTTGGAAACGTGAATCATGGTAGTGAAGCTCTATAGATGTGTCTTATGTTAGCTAATAATTTATAATAACCTGCATTGGTGGGAAAGGTATAGACCTATGTTACCAGTTACATCTACGTTTTATGAGCTTTGATATGGTTGCTAAAAGGCCCCTAACAAGAGCTCCTTTTTCTGCTCTGTTAAAGTAGGCCTAACCTGCATACTTTAATAGCCATACGTATAACATGGAGGCACTAATACAAACATATCAATCAAAATCACTTTGATGAGACACTACTGCATAATGACTACCGGCTAATTTACAATTCATTCTTTTTAAGCTATAGGAGACATATAGCATTACATATGCAGATGGCAATCAGTGAGAAAGGTGACGGCGAGAGAGGGGACGGGACGGCGAGAGAGGGGACGTGACGGCGAGAGAGGGGACGTGACATGCTCTCAGAATTATGTGAAATCATGGGAGTAGATCTAATATAACTTTCAGATTTGCAGAAGATTATTTGGTTGACCTATTCTGGGATAGCGCTAGGACAGTTTACTGGTTAGCCAGTCTGGCGAATTTGAGCCAAGATTGATTAGCCAGATTAATAATGAATTCGCCAGTTTGCAACACACTGTAGGAACTGTGTTTAAGAATAAACACCAAATTACCTGAACATATATTCATTTTAAACATGTTTAGAAATAAAGGTTAGACTTTAAACACATTCAATTCAAACATGGTTTGTTTACTCATAAAACACACTTGTTTAGATATTAAACACTTGTGGTTTAGCCCAACAGGTGGCAGTTAAGTTGATGAAAATACCTTTCATACAGAGTTGATAGTTAACTGATTTAAACATGATAATGAAGACTGTGAATATAGTTAGTTTATGGCCCATACTAACATTCAATATCCAAATCAGAGCAGCTGGTAATGTAGCTGATCTTATAATGGGTAAATGATGTGCAGAATAGAATTAGTTGCTAGAGACACCCATTAGATTCGATTATCCATAGATGCGGTCACTGCTGTATAGGGCAAGTTTCAAGTTTTCAAGTTTTGATAATTTATTCACTTTTTTTCATACATAAGAGTTCAATCATTCTGAGAATCAGATAAGTATACAATAAACATATCATTCTCAATTCATTTTTAAATATATATCCATCTATAAGCACATTTTCAGAGGTTATAGTAGACATCACCCTTGACACGTGATAATACCTGTGAATTACTCTATGTATAGTGAAAAGGCTGCTGCTTAGGCTATACGCCCAGTTTTCGTTAGCCACCTTATTGACCCATATGATTGTACACAATATTATTTTAATATAAAGTTGAATAAAGGATATTACCTCACTAAAGTTAAATATTCTAAAAAAATGAGATAACTTATATAATAATATATATAATTTACTAGTTAACAATCATTCCACTAAAATCAATGTTAATCATTTGCTATTTGATATATGCATTATTTACAGTAATTTCAATATTTCAAGTAACTAATACAATAAAGTATATAATTTAAATCACTTACATACTACATTCTGAATTTGCTATTATAATTTAAGATATGTACAAAATTGATTAGTAATTATTGTATGTACAGCATTCCAATATTAGATTCCAATATTGATTATGGTTAATTACAGGACAAACATGGACTTTACAAGCGATATTGGTATTTTTGCAGGCAACAGAAAATATACATTTATACAATTTATACAAATTTATGCAATGTTGGAAGTATTCACATAACATCATATATATTACATTGATCTGATGTACAGAGCTAATTTTCAAGTATATAGTGAAGACAAAATGCACAAACACAGTAATGTTGGTTTCAGAATAATATAACACAAATTACCTTGCTAGGTTACCCCTGGTTCCAATGGGATAAGACATCTCATGTCCCTTTTAAGCAATAGCTTAAATTTATTCCTATCTCTTTCATTTCTTTTGAAGGGTGATAAATTATTCCACCATGTGGAGACCGTATACTCTAAACTTCTTTTATAAGCCTCACAATGGGGTAGCTTATTTTTTAGGAGTATACCATCAGCACTGCGTGTATGAACAGTCATGTGTTTTAAATATTTGCTCATAAAAGACCTTTTGTGACCCTCAATTAGAACATGTGATACCCTTCTATCAGACAGGAAATTAACCTTAGCTTTAGCATGGATTAAATCAGTTGACGTTCTCATGGGCATATAAATATCTGTCCTACTACTGCAAGGCAGACTACCACTATTTGTGGATGACTCCTTGCCAACGGCTGGATGTTAAACAAATCAATCAATCAATTATTCTGTTGAATCTTAAAACAGATATAGCAATATTATCTCATTCATCATGTCGTACATAAATTTTGGTTACTTTCCCTTGCTTCGCTTGTGACCATACAGATTCTAACAATTGGTCCACTTTGATGGTCAAGCCCCCCCCCCCCCACAAGAAACTCTGGATACGGGGTTTTGCCTGGTGACACTCCTTGTGGCTGTTACAAAATTCTATATACTCTCTACCATAAGACTTAAAGTATCAATATGATATAAAAATATCCATATAAACATAGCATTATAGAAATAAACATGTACCCTTTTATTCAAAAATAACCAGGAAAAAAAACTAATGCTTACACAATATATGCATGTAAATAATGCCCCAGATCCCACTACACATGCAGGTATCATCTGAATGCATTTGGTCTGACCCCCTCTGCGTGCATATGACAATTAATAGATTGACTATCACACAGGGAACTGGTAATTAGCTCAGAAGGGTCAAATAGATACGAGGAATTCCCTGATAATAGATACATATATAGGAGAAAAAATGCTAGAATTTTAACTATTTTCTTTAAGAAATTGGGAAATTTTGGGTTCTTTATATATCTGAGTGTGCTTTACATGACTGTTCCTCTCTTGATCTTAGCTTTCTAACGGTATATTATACATGGTATTCCCAATAATGTCAATGACATTCTGGTGAGGAATTCGCCAGTCTGGCGAATTTCATTGGAGATGGGATCGCCAGTTTGAGTTTTAATTCGCCAATAGCGATTTGGCGAACGGCTAGCGCGAACCCTGCAGTATTAATCTTGTTCCTGGCTTTGAGTTTTCTATTTTAGCCTTATAAAACGTTAAATAATGTTAAATAACGTTATACATTGAAACGTTTCATAACGTTATTAAACGTCTATTGTTCATTGGGCTCTAGTATCCTTAATAATTACCCGATTTACAAACCGTAAAAAATGACATGTAGCTAAAGATGTAAATGCGCGAACATGTCCCTATATGCAGAAGCGCGAAAATTTAGCTGCGCGATGATGATGAGCAAGTGAAGGCAAAATATGTTGTACGGCGATGGGAGAGGTATGAATTCTTGAATAGAAGTTGGGGAGGGGAAATGATGACTACTCAAGCCGATAGGACCTACCACCCTACAGCAAAATGTGTAAGAAAAACAGCACCTAATTTCAATGGCTATGTGATGCTTGAAGAGGGAGAGAAGGACATAGCGAAAGAGAGCGATATGCAAGATCTTGCCAAATCAGGGGTATATGTATATCAGTAAGTGACTAGCTTATAAGTTATTAACCTTTCATTGTGAAATAAAAGAAATCTTTATATTTATATAAAATTGATGTTTATATAAACTGAGAGGTGCTGGTTGCTATAAAATAACCATCATGTATCACCAGTCACACTGGAAATTCATATAGTTAGCCCAGAACTATTTGAGTAAAGTGGTGAATCCACTAAGGCTAAATTGGTCGGATCGGATGCACCTCACAATGTTAAACCTATGGACGAATCTGGTCCGATCCGACGGATTTACCTCAGTGGATTCACCCCTAAAAAATATCTGCAACATGATTATTGTACCATTAGTGAATATGCAACAGTGGAACTTGATGTACTGACATAAGGGTCATATTACATTTACTGAAAGCTGTTGCAATAACCTTTATCATGGTAAACTCCCAGTATGAACAAATATATTTCTGGTACCCATGGCAACCAGAAACATTCCATTTGTTAGATATATCAAACTTTGCCTTAGATTGACTGTAATTTGAGCGATGGATGAACCTTGTAATCTGTTACCATAGCAAAAATGGAATGCTTTTATCACATCCCCAAAACGGGAACGATAAAAAAAACTAATGAGATCAGTTACATAGTTTGATGTACATTTTTCATATTGCTTTGACAAATATAACTAAGATGAAAGATGGTAATATTATCATGTTAGAGAATATTCAGCCTCAGCTTGTGGGAAACTTGGAACCCAGTTGTATAGACTCAAAATTTCTATGATAGAACCTTGTAGGACTTTAGATACGTGCAAAATATGCCATTTTACGCCATTTTCACGCCACTGGGCCTCTAAAGCACTTTTTATACAAATTATTTTGAGGTGATATTAGATGGTGTGGGCAGACATTTGCCCAGGCAATAAAAACTTTCATATATCCACTAATGACTATGTTCTGATCTTTGTTTAAGGGGATTCAGGGGAGTTGAGCAGTAGTGTCTAATGTGTCAGATGACGGAAAAATTTCAAAGGGGGGGTCATCAACATTGGTTGACTAAACATTTCTGACCTAGTTTGAGAGTCGAACAGTAATTAGGACGCGTTTCCCTGAGGGTTTTTGGCTGTGTAGTGATTAAACCAAGGAGAGCTTGTTTGGATCAATTAGAGGGGGTCCAAAGTGTCGGATGACGGAAAAATCTCAAGGGGGGGTCAATATTGGTTGACCGAACATTTCTGACCTAGTTTGGGAATCGTGATGTAATAAAGGACGGGTTTCCCTGAGGGTTTTCGGCTGTATAGTGAATAAAACCAGGATAGCTTGTTTGGATCAATTAGGGGACTCAAATGTGTCAGATGACGAAAAAATCTCAAGGGGGGGTCAATATTGGTTGACCGAACATTTCTGACCGAGTTTGGGAGTCGAGACGTAATTAGGACGGGTTTCCCTGAGGGTTTTTGGCTATATAGTGAATAAAACCAGGAGAGCTTGTTTGGATCAATTAGGGGGGTCCAATGTGTCAGATGACCAAAAAATCTCAAGGGGGGGGTCAATAATGGCTGACCGAACATTTCTGACCTAGTTTGGGAGTCGAGACTTAATAAAGGATGGGTTTCCTTGGTTTTCGGCTGTATAGTGATTAAAACCAGGAGATCTTGTTTGGATCAATTAGGGGGGGTCCAATGTGTCAGATGACCAAAAAATCTCAAGGGGGGGTCAATATTGGTTGACCCAACATTTCTGACCTAGTTTGGGAGTCGAGAGGTAATAAAGGACGGGTTTCCCTGAGGGTTTTTGCCTATATAGTGAATAAAACCAGGAGAGCTTGTTTGGATCAATTAGGGGGGTCCAATGTGTCAGATGACCAAAAAATCTCAAGGGGGGGGGTCAATAATGGCTGACCAAACATTTCTGACCTAGTTTGGGAGTCGAGACTTAATAAAGGATGGGTTTCCCTGAGGGTTTTCGGCTGTATAGTGATTAAAACCAGGGGGGCTTGTTTGGATCAATTAGGGGGGTCAAATATGTCAGATGACAAAAAAATCTCAAGGGTGGGTCAATATTGGTTGACCGAACATTTCTGACCGAGTTGGGGAGTCGAGACTTAATAAAGGATGGGTTTCCCTGAGGGTTTTCGGCTGTATAGTGAATAAAACCAGGATAGCTTGTTTGGATCAATTAGGGGACTCAAATGTGTCAGATGACGAAAAAATCTCAAGGGGGGGTCAATATTGGTTGACCGAACATTTCTGACCGAGTTTGGGAGTCGAGACGTAATTAGGACGGGTTTCCCTGAGGGTTTTTGGCTATATAGTGAATAAAACCAGGAGAGCTTGTTTGGATCAATTAGGGGGGTCCAATGTGTCAGATGACCAAAAAATCTCAAGGGGGGGGTCAATAATGGCTGACCGAACATTTCTGACCTAGTTTGGGAGTCGAGACTTAATAAAGGATGGGTTTCCTTGGTTTTCGGCTGTATAGTGATTAAAACCAGGAGATCTTGTTTGGATCAATTAGGGGGGGTCCAATGTGTCAGATGACCAAAAAATCTCAAGGGGGGGTCAATATTGGTTGACCCAACATTTCTGACCTAGTTTGGGAGTCGAGAGGTAATAAAGGACGGGTTTCCCTGAGGGTTTTTGCCTATATAGTGAATAAAACCAGGAGAGCTTGTTTGGATCAATTAGGGGGGTCCAATGTGTCAGATGACCAAAAAATCTCAAGGGGGGGGGTCAATAATGGCTGACCAAACATTTCTGACCTAGTTTGGGAGTCGAGACTTAATAAAGGATGGGTTTCCCTGAGGGTTTTCGGCTGTATAGTGATTAAAACCAGGGGGGCTTGTTTGGATCAATTAGGGGGGTCAAATATGTCAGATGACAAAAAAATCTCAAGGGTGGGTCAATATTGGTTGACCGAACATTTCTGACCGAGTTGGGGAGTCGAGACTTAATAAAGGATGGGTTTCCCTGAGGGTTTTCGGCTGTATAGTGATAAAAACCAGGAGATCTTGTTTGGATCAAATAGGTGGGGTCCAATGTGTCAGATGACCAAAAAATCTCAAGGGGGGGTCAATATTGGTTGACCGAACATTTCTGACCTAGTTTGGGGGTCGAGAGGTAATAAAGGATGGGTTTCCCTGAGGGTTTTCGGCTGTATAGTGATTAAAACCAGGAGATCTTGTTTGGATCAATTAGGGGGGTTCAATGTGTCAGATGACCGAAAAATCTCAAGGGGGGGTCAATATTGGTTGACCGAACATTTCTGACCTAGTTTGGGAGTCGAGACGTAATTAGGACAGGATTCCCTGAGGGTTTCCGGCTGTATAGTGATTAAAACTAGGAGATCTTGTTTGGATCAATTAGGGGGGGTCCAATGTGTCAGATGACCAAAAAATCTCAAGGGGGGGTCAATATTGGTTGACCGAACATTTCTGACCTAGTTTGGGGGTCGAGAGGTAATAAAGGATGGGTTTCCCTGAGGGTTTTCGGCTGTATAGTGATTAAAACCAGGAGATCTTGTTTGGATCAATTAGGGGGGTCCAATGTGTCAGATGACCGAAAAATCTCAAGGGGGGGTCAATATTGGTTGACCGAACATTTCTGACCTAGTTTGGGAGTCGAGACGTAATTAGGACAGGATTCCCTGAGGGTTTCCGGCTGTATAGTGATTAAAACTAGGAGATCTTGTTTGGATCAATTAGGGGGGGTCCAATGTGTCAGATGACCAAAAAATCTCAAGGGGGGGTCAATATTGGTTGACTGAACATTTCTGACCTAGTTTGGGAGTCGAGACGTAATAAAGGATGGGTTTCCCTGAGGGTTTTTGGCTATATTGTGAATAAAACCAGGAGAGCTTGTTTGGATCAATTAGGGGGGTCCAATGTGTCAGATGACCAAAAAATCTCAAGAGGGGGGTCAATAATGGCGGACCGAACATTTCTGACCTAGTTTGGGAGTCGAGACGTAATTAGGACGGGTTTCCCTGAGGGTTTTCGGCTGTATAGTGATTAAAACCAGGAGATCTTGTTTGGATCAAATAGGGGGGGGTCCAATTTGTCAGATGACCAAAAAATCTCAAGGGGGGGTCAATATTGGTTGACCAAACATTTCTGACCTAGTTTGGGAATCGTGATGTAATAAAGGATGCGTTTCCCTGAGGGTTTTTGGCTGTATAGTGATTAAAACCAGGAGAGCTTGTTTGGATCAATTAGGGGGGGGTCCAATTTGTCAGATGACCAAAAAATCTCAAGGGGGGGTCAATATTGGTTGATCAAACATTTCTGACCTAGTTTGGGAGTCAAGACGTAATTAGGACGGGTTTCCCTGAGGGTTTTCAGCTGTATAGTGAATAAGACCAGGAGAGCTTGTTTGGATCAATTAGGGGGGTCCAATGTGTCAGATGACCAAAAGATCTCAAGGGGGGGGTCAATTATGGCTGACCGAACATTTCTGACCTAGTTTGGGAGTCGAGACTTAATAAAGGATGGGTTTCCCTGAGGGTTTTCGGCTGTATAGTGAATAAAACCAGGAGAGCTTGTTTGGATCAATTAGGGGACTCAAATGTGTCAGATGACGGAAAAATCTCAGGGGGGGTCAATATTGGTTGACCCAACACTTCTGACCTAGTTTGGGAGTCGAGAGGTAATAAAGGACGGGTTTCCCTGAGGGTTTTTGCCTATATAGTGAATAAAACCAGGAGAGCTTGTTTGGATCAATTAGGGGGGTCCAATGTGTCAGATGACCAAAAAATCTCAAGGGGGGGGTCAATAATGGCTGACCGAACATTTCTGACCTAGTTTGGGAGTCGAGACTTAATAAAGGATGGGTTTCCCTGAGGGTTTTCGGCTGTATAGTGATTAAAACCAGGGGGGCTTGTTTGGATCAATTAGGGGGGTCAAATGTGTCAGATGACCAAAAAATCTCAAGGGGGGGTCAATATTGGTTGACCGAACATTTCTGACTGAGTTTGGGAGTAGAGACTTAATAAAGGATGGGTTTCCCTGAGGGTTTTCGGCTGTATAGTGATAAAAACCAGGAGATCTTGTTTGGATCAATTAGGTGGGGTCCAATGTGTCAGATGACCAAAAAATCTCAAGGGGGGGTCAATATTGGTTGACCAAACATTTCTGACCTAGTTTGGGGGTCGAGAGGTAATAAAGGACGGGTTTCCCTGAGGGTTTTCGGCTGTATAGTGATTAAAACCAGGAGATCTTGTTTGGATCAATTAGGTGGGGTCCAATGTGTCAGATGACCAAAAAATCTCAAGGGGGGGTCAATATTGGTTGACCGAACATTTCTGACCTAGTTTGGGAGTCAAGACGTAATTAGGACGGGTTTCCCTGAGGGTTTTCAGCTGTATAGTGAATAAGACCAGGAGAGCTTGTTTGGATCAATTAGGGGGGTCCAATGTGTCAGATGACCAAAAGATCTCAAGGGGGGGGGTCAATTATGGCTGACCGAACATTTCTGACCGAGTTTGGGAGTCGAGACTTAATAAAGGATGGGTTTCCCTGAGGGTTTTCGGCTGTATAGTGATTAAAACCAGGGGGGCTTGTTTGGATCAATTAGGGGGGTCAAATGTGTCAGATGACGGAAAAATCTCAAGGGGGGGTCAATATTGGTTGATCAAACATTTCTGACCTAGTTTGGGAGTCGAGACGTAATTAGGACGGGTTTCCCTGAGGGTTTTCGGCTATATAGTGAATAAAACCAGGAGAGCTTGTTTGGATCAATTAGGGGGGTCCAATGTGTCAGATGACCAAAAAATCTCAAGGGGGGGGGTCAATATTGGTTGACCGAACATTTCTGACCTAGTTTGGGAGTCGAGACGTAATTAGGACGGGTTTCCCTGAGGGTTTTCGGCTGTAGAGTGATTAAAACCAGGAGAGACGTAATTAGGAAGCGTTTCCCTCAGGGTACAGAGATTAAACCCACCCCTAGCCCATGCCATTGCCAATATAGCCCACCTGAACCCACCTCAACCTGCAAGGAAGCCCAACCCACCCTCAGCCCATATGAAGAAGCCCAGCCCATACCCAGAAGCCCAGCCCAACCCACCAAGAACAGCCCCTGTAGGTCCCTCCCCGCTCCCCCTCCCCCCACCCCCTCCCCCCACCTTCAACCCCACCCCCAGCCCAACCCCCTCCCCCTCCCCCCACCCCTACCCCCACCTTCAACCCCACCCCCAGCCCACCCCCTCCTCCAATGGCTCTAAACTGAACCCAGCATACACAGTTTGAATGAGGAGTGGCCTCCCCAGTGTGTTAGTTGGACCAGTTAACACTAGGGCGGATGAGGGCAGCACTGATTGAAAACCCTCAGGATTATATAGACTGCACCGAAAAAAAGATCAAAACCTAGGGACTTGCGGCCAAGTCCCCAGGACTTGCGGCCGGGCTTGCGGCCAAGTCCCTAGGACTTGCGGCCAAGTCCCCATGCAGGGCCTCGAGGGCTTGCGGCCAAGTCCCCAGGGCCTCAGGGCTTGCGACCAAGTCCCCAGGGCTTGCGGCCAAGCCCCCGGTACCTCTAGGGGCTCTGGATGGGGGGTCCCAATTTCCCATGTCGATTTTAAGAAATGACCATGTCGCCCTGTCGATTTTAAGAAATAGCCATGTCACCATGTCGATTTTAAGAAATGTCCATGTCCCATGTCACTATCTCTAATATTCCTTATGTCGCATGTCACTAGGCCCAAAAACGGCCATGTCGCCGTGTCGAATTTAGTGGTCCACACCCATCCTCTAGGCCTATGGCCTATGTAGGCTTATCTGTGGTATTCTCAGAGAAGGGCCTACCATGGAGGGAGCAATATTTTCAGAGAAGAGCTACCTCTAGGACTTGCGCCAAGCCCCCAGGAGGTCCAGTATCATGGAGTACCGGTACCTTTTATATATAGGCCTATAGTCTATGCCCGGGGGGGCCACTCTCACATTTATGGATACTATGTGCGCACATCACCCTGAATTTAGACCCCTTTGGGGGTCTGGATAGGGGGGTCCCAATTTTCCCTGTCGATTTTAAGAAATGCCCATGTCGCCCTGTCGATTTTAAGAAATGCCCATGTCACCATGTCGATTTTAAGAAAATGCCATGTCCCATGTCGTTATATCTTATATTCCTCATGTCGCATGTCACTAGGCCAAAAAAGGCCCATGTCGCCGTGTCGATTTTAGTGGTCAACACCCATCCCTTTTACCGGGACAAAATTCCACCAAAACACCCCCCTTTTGGCGGGATAACCCCCAAAATTGGGAAAAAATCAGCCCCCTTTTCGTGGGGTACCACCCTAAATTGGCCAAAATCAACCCCCCTTTTAGCGGGGTACTCTAAATTGGCCTAAATGGGGCCCCTTTTAGCGGAATACCCACTTAAATTTGGGCCAAATTCTGAGAAAAGTATACCTTTTTTAACAGAAACTTTGGGACTTTTTCATTAGATATTCTTGACCTAAAAACATACCCCTTTGGCCCAAAAATGGCCCAAAAAGGACCCCTAATGGCGGGTCCGGCCGGACCCGCCAGTGGGGCCCAAAAAGGACCCCTTTCCCGGGATTTTGTGTACGCACATAGTTACTATAGATGACATAGGGAGTGGGCCCCGCCGGGAGTCTATGTAGGCCTATAGGGTAAAGTAGTCTCAGAGTACTGTGGAGGGACTAGTATGATCAGAGTACCCGGGGGAGTACCCCCGGTACCAGTAGGCCTATAGGGTAAAGTAGTCTCAGAGTACTGTGGAGGGACTAGTATGATCAGAGTACCCGGGGGAGTACCCCCGGTACCAGTACCGGGTACACCCCCCCCCCCCCCCCGGCCCAGAGTGAAAAGATAGAAGAAGAAGTAGTCTCAGAGTAGGCTACCATGGAAGGAGTGGTATGCTCAGCATACCCCTCTAGGCCCCCAGTCGACTTCTTTAAAAAAGATCAAAACCTAGGGACTTGCGGCCAAGTCCCCAGGACTTGCGGCCAAGTCCCCAGGACTTGCGGCCAAGTCCCCAGGGCCCCAGGGCTTGCGGCCAAGCTTGCGGCCAAGTCCCCAGGGCTTGCGGCCAAGCCCCCGGTACCTCTAGGCCTATGGCCTATGTAGGCTTATCTGTGGTATTCTCAGAGTAGGGCCTACCATGGAGGGAGCAATAGAAGGCCTACCTCTAGGACTTGCGGCCAAGCCCCCAGGAGGTCCAGTATCATGGAGTACCTTTTATATTGATAGGCCTATAGTCTATGTAGGCCTATAGGGTAAAGTAGTCTCAGAGTACCGTGGAGGGACTAGTATGATCAGAGTACCCGGGAGTGGTATGCTCAGAATACCCCTCTAGGCCCCCAGTCGATTCTTTAAAAAATATCAAAACCTAGGGACTTTAGGCCTATAGGGTAAAGTAGTCTCAGAGTACTGTGGAGGGACTAGTATGATCAGAGTATACCAGGGCATAGATCTGCTATGTACAGTTAGTATAAGTCAAGGCCATGCCCCCAGGGCATGGATCAGTAGCCTACAGTGCATAGATCAGTAGTCTACGATTTGTATAAGTTAAGGCCATGCCCCTGGGGCATAGATCTGCTATGTACAGTTTAATAGTAAAAGTTAAGGCCATGCCCCCGGGGCATAGATCCGCTATGTACCGTTTGAATATTTTGAGACCATGCCCCCAGCATATGGATCAGTGGCGTACAGTTAGTATAAGTTAATATAAGTCAAGGCCATGCCCCCAGGGCATATATCAGTAGTCTACCACTTGTTTAAGTTTAGGCCATGCCCCCAGGGCATAGATCTGCTATGTACAGTTACCGTAAATTCTCGCGTATAAGCCTAACTCGCGTATAAGCCGCACCCCTAACTTTGACAAATTATATAAGCCGTAGAGGGGGTCTGAATATTGCGATTTTGGTACTGTAGTATACTAATAAAAACTCTCGTATAAGCCGCACCCTATATAGGCATGTTTGGTATCAAAAGAAAGCTGAGTCTGACTCGCGTACAAGCCGCGGCTTCTACGCGAGAATTTACGGTAGTATAAGTCAAGGCCATGCCCCCAGGGCATGGATCAGTAGCCTACAGTGCATAGATCAGTAGTCTACGATTTGTATAAGTTAAGGCCATGCCCCCGGGGCATAGATCAGTAGTCTACTATTTGTAAAAGTTAAGGCCATGCCCCCGGGGCATAGATCCGCTATGTACCGTTTGAATAATTCGAGACCATGCCCCCAGCATATGGATCAGTGGCGTACAGTTAGAATAAGTTAATATAAGTCAAGGCCATGCCCCCAGGGCATATATCAGTAGTCTACCACTTGTTTAAGTTTAGGCCATGCCCCCAGGGCATAGATCTGCTATGTACAGTTAGTATAAGTCAAGGCTATGCCCCCAGGGCATGGATCAGTAGCCTACAGTGCATAGATCAGTAGTCTACGATTTGTATAAGTTAAGGCCATGCCCCTGGGGCATAGATCTGCTATGTACAGTTAGTAAAAGTTAAGGCCATGCCCCCGGGGCATAGATCCGCTATGTACCGTTTGAATAATTTGAGACCATGCCCCCCAGCATATGGATCAGTGGCGTACAGTTAGTATAAGTTAATATAAGTCAAGGCCATGCCCCCAGGGCATATATCAGTAGTCTACCACTTGTTTAAGTTTAGGCCATGCCCCCAGGGCATAGATCTGCTATGTACAGTTAGTATAAGTCAAGGCCATGCCCCCAGGGCATGGATCAGTAGCCTACAGTGCATAGATCAGTAGTCTATGATTTGTATAAGTTAAGGCCATGCCCCTGGGGCATAGATCTGCTATGTACAGTTAGTATAAGTCAAGGCCATGCCCCCAGGGCATGGATCAGTAGCCTACAGTGCATAGATCAGTAGTCTACGATTTGTATAAGTTAAGGCCATGCCCCTGGGGCATAGATCTGCTATGTACAGTTAGTATAAGTCAAGGCCATGCCCCCAGGGCATGGATCGGTATCCTACAGTGCATCGATCAGTAGTGTGCCTCTACATGGGTACCCAACTATTTGGCCGTGTCGCCGTGTCGATCTTTAGCAAAAGGGCCGTGTCGGTGTGTCGATTTTTAGGTATATAAGAACTTAGAGAAAAATCCCTGTGGGTCGATTTTTATCCCAGATTTTCCTATGTCCATCGATTTTTAAAATGGCCAAAAAGGGCCGTGTCGCCGTGTCGCCGGTGTCGAATTGAACCCATGTAGAGGCGCAGTAGTCTACGATTTGTATAAGTTAAGGCCATGCCCCCGGGGCATAGCTCTGCTATGTACAGTTAGTATAAGTCAAGGGCATGCCCCTAGGGCATAGATCAGTAGTCTACCACTTGTTTAAGTTGAGGCCATGCCCCCAGGGCATAGATCTGCTATGTACAGTTAGTATAAGTCAAGGCCATGCCCCCAGGGCATGGATGAGTAGCCTACAGTGCATAGATCAGTAGTCTTTTTTTATTTAGTTACTCACATCAAAAAACGTGATCTGCCTAACTAATTTTTCTGGCTCACCTGTATATAAATTGCTTAATTAGTGATAGTTGTTCTTACAATTTGTATAAGTTAAGGCCATGCCCCTGGGGCATAGCTCTGCTATGTACAGTTAGTATAAGTTAAGGCCATGCCCCTAGGGCATAGATCAGTAGTCTACCACTTGTTTAAGTTAAGGCCATGCCCCCGGGGCATAGATCTCCTATGTACAGTTTGTATAAGTCAAGGCCATGCCCCCAGGGCATAGATCAGTAGTCTACCATTTGTATCAGTTAAGGCCATGCCCTGTGGCATAGATCAGCGGTCCACCATTTGTATAAATTAAGGCCATGTCCCCAGGGCATAGATCAGTAGTCTACCACTTACAAGTATAACTTAAGGCCATGCCCGCAGGGCATAGGTCTGCGATGTACTGTTTGTATAATTCAAGGCCATGCCTCAAGGGCATAGATCGGTAGTCTACCGTTTTTAGAAGTCAGCCCTTTTTAGGAACCTAGAGAGGGTTGGGTTGCCTGAAACACACCTTGTTTTGTATTAAGTCAACTTTTTCTATTGAATCCCTTCCTTACCTCAAGTACACAAGTCATTGCCCTTCTCTACTTGAGATACACAAGGCACTCCTTCTCTACCTCAGGTACACTTGGGTGCCTTCTCTACATGAGATAGACAAGGGACCTTTTCTCTACCTGAGACAGACAAGGGGCACCTTCTCTACCTCAGGTACACTTGGAGTGCCTTCTCTACCTGTGATAGACAAGGGGCGCCTTCTCTACTTCAAGTACACAAGACCCTGTCCTTCTCTACTTCAGATACACAATGGACCCCTTCTCTACCTCAGATACACTTGGGGTGCCTTCTCTACCTGAGATAGACAAGGGGCACCTTCTCTACCTCAGGTACACTTAGGGTGCCTTCTCTACCTGAGATAGACAAGGCGCGCCTTCTCCACCTTCAGTACACAAGGCCCTGCCCTTCTCTACTTGAGATACACAAGGCACTCCTTCTCTACCTCAGGTACACTTGGGGTGCCTTCTCTACCTGAGATAGACAAGGGACCCCTTCTCTACCTGAGATACAGAAGGGACCCCTTCCCTACCTGAGATACAGAAGGGACTCTTTCTCTACCTCAGGTACACTTGGGGCGCCTTCTCTACTTCAAGTACACAAGGCCCTGCCCTTCTCTACTTGAGATACACAAGCCATTCCTTCTCTACTTTAAGTACACTTGGGGTGCTTTCTCTACCTGAGATAGACAAGCCATTACCCAGTGAAAAAGAAACGTTATTTTAACATTCTGAAACGTTTCTACAGGGTTGGGAATACAACCTTTGTTTTAAACGTTATTTTAACATTAAAATAACATTGGGAAATGAACTCTTAGATCTGGATATATACGTTACAGGTGCCCATATGACATTGTTTAATTGCATAAAATAGCCAGCTAGCGCATCACGGCCCTCAGGGCCTGAGCTAACGTAACAAGTTGTATCCTGCATAAAGCTTTGCCTTGCCAATTGTATGATTTAGGCTGACCTAGAATTACCAAATGCATATAGTAGTCCTGATTTAGAATTCCTACAGCATAATACCACAGGCTATCAGACTCCTGGCTACAAGCCATACAGTCTAATATGGCCCTAACAATGAAAACATGGATGAATCTTTTAAATTATAATGTTAAAATAATGTTAATGTTAATTGTGGTAAATATAGATTTGAAAGCCCTTAATCGAGCATATTGGGCCACACCAAAAAAAAAGTTGGTCAATGGATTTCACTTTTCAAAAAATGGTGCGAGCGAGCAATTTTTTTTTATTTTTTTTTAAGAATTTTTTTTGTCAATGGATTTTGTCAGTGGAAAAGTGGAGCGAGCGACAATTTTTTTTTTTTGAACCCACCCTTTGACAAAAGTTCTTAGTGGACCCCTAACAGAAAAATTTATTGGTTGATCTGGGGGAATTACTGGGAGAAAAATTTGGAAAAAAAAAAAATCTCAATTTTGAAAAAAATGAAGCGAGCGAAATCCATTGACATTTTTTTTTTCAAAAAAAAAGAAAAATTTCCATTTCCGAAAATAAGGTGCGCGAAATCCATTGACCAACTTTTTTTTTTGGTCTGGCCTTATGATGACAAGGTTCATGAGAATATTCTTTTATTTCAAAGAATAATTAAAAAGATTCATCCATGTCTTCATTGTTAGAGTAAATAGCATGAATTTTCACAAAGATATTATGATATTGAATGCCAATATTAGTGCCAAAACATATTTGTCTATATCTTACAATTAAAGCACGATTTTGAGGGATATAACGCCCCAGCTGCAGTAGAGTATTATTAGCATTATCAACTAAACTGACCTCTGGTGAGATAAATGGAAACAATGACAAACGTTATAAAAACATTAATGTAACATGGTTATTTATCTCTTAATCTCATGAATGGTAACTCTATGTATATAAGGGAGCGTTCATTATTTATGCCGGGGGGGGTGTGCAAATCAGGGGGGGTCTTTTTTTTTTAGGGTATTCAGAGGGGGGGTCTTTTTTTTTCAACCTATTCTTAGGGGGGGGTCTTTTTTTTCAACCTATTCTTAGGGGGGGTCTTTTTTTTTCAACCTATTCTGAGGGGGGGGGGTCATTTTTTTTAGGGGTATTTATTTTTGGAGGGGGTATTTTTTGACACAACGTGACGCGAATTTCACGACGCATGTCACGAATTGGGGTCATAAAGACAGCAGAACTAAGTTTCTTGCCTACCCATCAACACTTTGAATGATTCACTACTTTTCTTTTCCTAAAACAACAATAACTGGGGAAAGAACATTAATTCAACACGAGAATAGGAGTACAGAATGTAGGGGGTCTAAACAGCAGTGTGTAGCTAGATGAATGTTATTGTGGTGCCGAAATATAAGAGTACGGTATCTGAAATAGTTTGGGTTAATTGGACTTAAGCCTCGCCCTATGACGTTTTGGCGTCCATATGCTAGGGTGAAGTTGCCTACATGTCTAGACTACACTAGACCCTGCTTTTCTTCCCAATAGAGGAGCACAGGTACAGTATGCAAGATGCAGATCTACCTCATATATTGATACATTGTAGCTTAGCTCCACTCTAGCAGTTAAAGGTGATTACACCAGTCATGATACACACATTTCCTTGGTGTCTTTTACCAGACCCTGCTAAATGGGCCACAGTGTTTTTGATTGCAGAGCTCTCAATTCTTTTTGAAATAACTTCACTATCTCCCTGATAGCTCCCTGCTTCTCATAGACTCATAGAGTAAATGTGATCATCCCACTATAAATAGGTGTACCAAATGCCTTGAAATGTAGCAAATAGCCACTAGATACACAGAATTTTCTGCTGGGGTGCAACTCCTTCTGTTGCCAATTTCTAAATCTCCCTCTAGTTTCATCTTTGGCTTCAACAGAAATCAGGCACTCAATTATCATTGCCACCTGATGGGATCCAAACAGGCACTGCTGGGAAAACATCATTAGCATGATATTCCACTTACAGTGTCCCCTATAGTGTCACATACCATAAAACTTCATACATAGGCCACGGCAAGTATGCAAGTCAGATTGCCACTGCAGCTTATAATAGGATCAGGACAAAGTCAAGGTGCTGCTTCATGCGGGTTTTTATAGGTTAAACTAGACTACCCGGTACTAAATTCATAATTTGGGCTTAAAGGGTTTGTCAAAGTTGGGAATCTGGCTTAAAGCAATGCTATAATCCTTCTTTTACTGATAGCTCAACACTTTACATGGTCTTCTACCATAAAGAAAGACAAGTGCTACTGCCGACACAGGGGAGGGTCCTTACCCTAGAACTTTGAAGGCAGCTGCTATGGTCAGCAGTAACCCCCGGCAGTAACCGTTTCACAGCTAGTGATAGTGGACGACTTTAACAGTGGGTCAAGTATAAAGGCACATAAAATAGTGAAATGTCCGCATGGCTGGCCTTTCCTCAAATGAAGGTTATCAACTATGGTGCATGTTACATCCATGCATACCATTGGTGACTTAAGCCATTGTAATTGATCTGTGCTGATAGCTCAACACTTAGGCCTAGGCCTATATACCAAGACACATTCCCCTGTGACTCTTTGTCCAACTTCAAATTCTCACCCTGAGCTCCCTATTTCTTACTGATCCTAGCCTATGGAAAACAAAACTAGGTTTAAATAGTGATCTTGTTCATCTAACTGCAAGTTATATATACCAGGATACATTAAAATGGTCCAATTGACCTCTAGATTTTCGAAATTTTCCTCAGTTTTGCCACTATTATAACGTTATAAAGTATCCCTTCATCAAAAATCAATCTTTGTTTTAAGCTGGGACATTTCATGGTACTTCTACCAACCAGTATCAGCAGGACTTGTAGATGGAGACCAAAAGAATTAGGCCTACACCCATTTTTAGCAAAATAAAATCGATGCGCTACGAAACCAGAAAATGTACGCTCTCCACATGTTGGAGATGCAAAAATATTCAACATAGGGGGCCAACTGTTAAGCCCTATAGCCACTCCCTCAAATAATGGTTAAGCACATGATATAATAGGTTATAGTAAAGGACTATGTAGACTTTGTTTGTCATTGATGCCATTATTAAGTATTTATAAACGTCTATGGTAAGGGGGGGGGGTCATTTTTTTTCAACCTATTCGGAGGGGGGGGTGTTTTTTTTTCAACCTATTCGGAGGGGGTCTTTTTTTTTTTACCCATTCGGAGGGGGGGTCTTTTTTTTTGACGTATTCGTTTTGCCAAACGCCCGCCCCCCTGCCATAAATAATGAACGCTCCCTAACCATGCTATTTTATGCAATTAAACAATGTCATATGGGCACCTGTAACGTATATATCCAGAACTTAGAGTTCATTTCCCAATGTTATTTTAATGTTGAAATAACGTTTAAAACAAAGGTTATATTGTGCCTCTACATGGGTAAAATTCGACACGTGCGACACGGCGACACGGGGGGTTTAAAATTTGACACATGCAACACGGGGGTTTTAAAAATTGACGGACACAGACATTATAATCAGGGCCTAGTCTATTCTATAAGTATAATAATCGACACGGCGACACGGCTCTCCTGCTAAAAATCGACACGGCGACACAGTCAAAAAAACGGGTACCCATGTAGAGGCACTATATTCCCAACCCTTTAGAAACGTTTCAGAACGTCAAAATAACGTTTCTTGTTCACTGGGTAATGGCTTGTCTGTCTCAGGTAGAGAAAGCACCCCAAGTGTACTTGAGGTAGAGAAGGAATGCCTTGTGTATCTCAAGTAGAGAAGGGCAGGGCCTTGTGTACTTGAAGTAGAGAAGGCGGCCCTTGTCTATCTCAGGTAGAGAAGGTGTCCCTTCTGTACCTCAGGTAGGGAAGGGGTCCCTTCTGTATCTCAGGTAGAGAAGGGGTCCCTTGTCTATCTCAGGTAGAGAAGGGCAGGGCCTTGTGTACTGAAGGTGGAGAAGGTGCGCTTTGTCTATCTCAGGTAGAGAAGCCACCCTAAGCAGAGGCGTAGGAAGCAAATTGTCATTGGGGGGGCCCAGGGGGGGGCCCGTTCCAACGAACTTTTCACACCAGCTTTTATGCATGATGTATCATATGAACACTTATATATATATGATTGTATAGAAAAGTAGTATTTGACCCCCTTTAGTTCTGATTGGGGGGCCAAGGCCCCTCTGCCCCCACTTTTCTCTATGCAGGAGAAATTGGATATAGTGTAAATATATCACAGGTCTTGACAAATTTTGGGGGCCCAAACATATTCAGCCCCCCCCCTCCTCAGTGATTGGGGGGGGGGGGGGGGCAGGGGCCCCCCGGCACCCCCCCCCCTTTTCCTACGCCACTGCTAAGTGTACCTGAGGTAGAGAAGGTTCCTGTTGTCTATCTCAGGTAGAGAAGGCACCCCAAGTGTACCTGAGGTAGAGAACGGGTCCCTTGTGTATCTGAAGTAGAGAAGGGCAGGGCCTTGTTTACTTGAAGTAGAGAAGGCACCCCTTGTCTATCTCAGGTACAGGTGTCCCTTCTGTATCTCAGGTAGAGAAGGGGTCCCTTGTCTATCTCAGGTAGAGAAGGGGTCCCTTGTCTATCTCAGGAAGAGAAGGCACCCAAGTGTACCTGAGGTAGAGAGGGAGAGCCTTGTGTATGTCAAGCCCGGGGGGGGCCACTCCCCATCTTTTCTATAGTCACTATGTGTGAACATCACCCTTAATTTGGTACCCTTATCAAGGGGGGACATTTTCGAACAGCTACCCTTTTCAAGGTAAACTTACCAGCAAAACGGACCCTAATCACAAATGGCCCTGCAAAAATATACCCTACCGTAAAACCTCGCGTATAAGCCTAACTCGCGTATAAGCCGCACCCCGACTTTAGGCCGATTCTATAAGCTGCACCAGCGATCTGATTATGGTCACTTTTAATACTGCACCATAGTAGCAAAAACTCGGATATAAGCCGCACCCTGACCATCGGCCGACCCTATTAGCCGCACCCCCAATCTGATTCGCGTACTAGCCGCGGCTTATACGCGAGGTTTTACGGTAATCACAGGGTGACCGTGAGGAAATATCTGAATCAAGGGTGACTAAGAAATATTGTAGGAAAATAAAGGTAAAATACCTTTTGAAAGGCCATTAAGGTCTGAAAATGGACTCCTTCTCTCCAAATTTGCTTAAAAAGCACCCCTTATCAAGGACCCTCGCAGGTCCGTGCCTGGGACCCAAAAACGGAATCCCTCGGAATCATGTTCACACATATGTATCCAAATCTGAGGGAGTGGCCCCCCCCCCCGGATGTCAAGTAGAGAAGGGCAGGGCCTTGTGTACTTGAAGTAGAGAAGGCGCCCCTTAATTGTCTATCTCAAGTAGAGAAGGTGTCCCTTCTGTACCTCAGGTAGGGAAGGGGTCCCTTCTGTATCTCAGGTAGAGAAGGGGTCCCTTGTCTATCTCAGGTAGAGAAGACACCCCAAGTGAACATGAGGTAGAGAAGGCGGCCCTTGTCTATCTCAGGTAGAGAAGGGGGTCTCTTTTGTACCTGAGATAGAGAAGGAGTGCCTTGTGTATCTCAATTAGAGAAGGACAATGCCCCAATGCCTTGTGTACTTGAGGTACAGAAGGGATCACATAGAAAATGTTGACTTAATACAAAACAAGGTATGTTTCAGGCAACCCAACCCTCTCTAGTTTCCTAAAAAGAGCCGACTTTTAAAATCTGGAGACTACTGATCTATGCCCCGGGGGCATGGCCTTAACTTATACAAATGTTAGACTACTGATCTATGCCCTGGGGCCATGGCCTTGACTTGTACTAACTGTAGGATACTGATCTATGCCCCGGGGGCATGGCCTTAACTTGTACAAATGGTAGACTGCTGATCTAGACCCTGGGGCCATGGCCTTGACTTATACTAACTGTAGACTCCTGATTTATGCCCTAGAGGGGTACTCTGAACATACTACTCCCTCCATGGTACTCTGAGATTACTCTACCACATAGGCCTATAGAGGCTATAGGCCTAGAGGTACTCTGAGCATACTACTCCCTTCATGGTACTCTGACACTAATCCACCACATAGACCTACAGAGGTTATAGGCCTAGACATACTCTGAGCATACTTCTCCCTCCATGCCATGGTACTCTGAGACTACTCTACCACATAGGCCTACAGAGGCTATAGGCCTAGAGGTACTCTAAGCATACTACTCCCTACATAGTACTCTAGGACTACTACACATAGACTATAGGCCTAAAGGTACTCTGGGCATACTACTCCCTACATAGTACTCTGAGACTACTCTACCACATAGACCTACAGAGGCTATAGGCCTAAAGGTACTCTGAGCATACTACTCCCTACATAGTACTCTGAGACTGCTACACTTAGACTATAGGCCTAGAGGTACTCTGAGCATACTGCTCCCTCCATGGTTTTCTGAGACTACTCTACCACATAGGCCTACAGAGGCTATAGGCCTAAAGGTACTCTGAGCGTACTACTCCCTCCATGGTCCTCTGAGACTACTCTACCACATAGGCCTACAGAGGCTATAGGCCTAAAGGTACTCTGAGCGTACTACTCCCTACATAGTACTCTGTGACTGCTACACATAGACTATAGGCCTAGAGGTACTCTGAGCATACTGCTCCCTCCATGGTATTCTGAGACTACTCTACCACATAGGCCTACAGAGGCTATAGGCCTAAAGGTACTCTGATCGTACTACTCCCTACATAGTACTCTGAGACTACTACACATAGACTATATGCCTAGAGGTACTCTGAGCATACTGCTCCCTCAATGGTCCTCTGAGACTACTCTACCACATAGGCATACAGAGGCTATAGGCCTGTCCCTCTCACACCATGTCTATGTGGTGTCGGAGGTTAAAGAACCCTTGCTTCGGTAAATGTGTAGGAGCGGGATTTCTATCTTTTGGCTCATCTCATAGATTCGATCATCCTGGATACGATCACCCGAGGTAGGCCTTCGGCCTACCTTTTAACTTGTGAAAAAAATGTAACTTGAGTAAGTCTCACCTGCATAGTCAGTGGGACGTTAAACTACCCAAACAAACAAACAAACTAAAGGTACTCTGAGCGTACTACTCCCTACATAGTACACGAGACTACTACACATAGACTATAGGCCTTAAGGTACTCTGAGCATACTACTCCCAACATAGTACTCTGAGACTACTACACATAGACTATAGGCCTAGAGGTACTCTGAGCATACTGCTCCCTCCATGGTATTCTGAGACTACTCTACCACATAGGCCTACAGAGGCTATAGGCCTAAAGGTACTCTGAGCGTACTACTCCCTACATAGTACTCTGAGACTACTACACATAGACTATAGGCCTAGAGGTACTCTGAGCATACTACTCCCTCCATGGTCCTCTGAGACTACTCTACCACATATATAGTATTCTGAGACTACTCTACCACTTTTTCCTATTTTCCCCGAACTTTTCCCGGACATGAGGAAAATTTCTCTGTAAAATGACCCATTAGGGAGTGTTCATTTATTATTTAGGGAGTGATCATTTTTTATCAACCGGGGGGGGGGGTTGGTTTGGGGGGGGGGGCAAAAAAATTTGGACCCCTTGACCGGGGGGGGGTGTAAAAAATTTGGACCCCTCTTGGGGGGGGTCAAAAAAATTTAACCTGTTTTGGGCCAAAAAGCCCGCGCGTTACTATGCTTCAAAGGGCCTGCGCGCGCGCCGATTTCCGACCCGTAGGGGGGGGTAAAAAATTTTGACCCGTTGACCGGGGGGGGTGAAAACAATTTCGCGCGCTCCGCGCGGAAAACCACCCCCCCCCCTGTTGTTAAAAAATGATCACTCCCTTACAGGGGGGGGTGGTGGGTTTGGGGGGGGGGCATAAAAATGTCCGACCCCTCCTGAGGGGGGGGGCGTAAAAAATTCTGGCCCCTCTTGAGGGCGGGGTGTAAAAATTTAAGCCCCTTTTAAGCAAAAAAGCCCGCGCGTTACTATAGTTCAAAGGGGGGGGGGGCGAAATTGTCCACCGCCTTCGGCGAGGGGGGGGGCGCGAAACGTGCCATGCACTCTCAAGGGGGGGGGGGGCGTGAAAAAATGTCGCCCCTCCGCGCGAAATCTCACCACCCCCCCCCCCCCTGTAATTAATAAATGAACACTCCCTTAAGTACCAGGTATATATTTCGTGATATTTTTCGTCAAAACAACGATTTGTGGGCCAAAAGTGCCCTAGCAAGAGTATGTTTTGGACACAAAAGCTCCGGCGATTCTGACAGTATCCCCCCCCCCCCCCCCCCCCCCCCCCCCCCCCCCCCCGATCGTCTCCCGTGGCATGCATCGGCTGCCTGTGAGGTAGAGGGCCGCCTTCAGTCATGACAGCGGCCGGTCTCTAGATATGGGGGGAGCGGAGGAGGAACAAATCCAGGCCCTGTGTGCTGTTTAATCTGAGACTTAAATAAACCGATGGACCAATCAGGATATAGCATGGGGTTGACTGCAGCTGGTTCTGTGCGATATGACAGGAATCAGCATCAAGGTTACCCGGCACCCGCGCGGTACTAGCAAACCCTGAGTGTTGCACACGCAGCTAATACGGGATTAGTGCTTGCGCATTGCTGCCCCCTGGTGAATAAACTATACATTATAGTAGGTATGATCTCCATTCACATACTCCACCTATACTACATAAGGTAAACTACTTGTGGTTCTTGTTTATGGCTCAGTCTCACGACTTTGTAACAATTGGATCGTCTTCAAAGATTTTTGCTTAGTTGTGAAAGGCACTGTATTAAACTTGCGTGTCATTTACGAATGCGTTGTGCGCAATGAGTGAGGGATAATGTTGGTATGACTCATTGACAGAATCTTTGTATTTATATCATATCTTTGATAGATTTTTACTGACATGAAATACGAGTTCAGACATATCCCATGAGAAAAATAATCTCTGTTCCCTTTATATTACTGAAACATCCTTTGGACCGCTGGATAATCACATAAAAATAAATAGGTGGGTACATGGATAAACAGTGGTGCTGATGGTGTCAGTTGCAGGATATGCTTCATAATTATGTACATTCATACAGAAAAAAATCAAATACGTCACCTTTTCGTGAAGATGTTCAAAGAATATGATCTGGAATACATATTTGATTATACTATTTATTATACATGCTCCGTATTTAACTGATGATATGGTAGTATTTTTCTCTTAATTACCAATGTGGGTATATTGAACATTGATAATAGTCTATTATTATTATCTTTATTTATCATGTCAATATTTATTAATAATACCAATGGTACCAACAATTTAAAATGTTAAAATTTCAAAAGGTAACATCATGATGCATGAGTGCTGCCCTGACGTAGGACTAACCAACCAGAACTACATTCAGGCATGCTGAGTCTACTGACCAGGTGCACATTACAGATATAAAACCTTGGGGTATACGATTCATTTAATGGGTTACAACAGAAGTTACTCTACCTTGCTTATACAGTTAAGGAGTCGGTCCACTTTCTGTGGGAAATGTTCAATGTTGAACTCGAGACTGGGTCCCACTTGACAGTCTGTGTCATCCTCCACTCCCCACTCGTCCCCAGTAGGCGGGGCCGCACCGGTCCCCTTGTCAGCAGCAGCCCCAATACCCAGCAGGTCCTGACCAAATGAGGCATAGCATAGATTAAAGTCGTTATACTTACCCTTGTCATCTACAGCTAGCAAGAGTCATTTATAACCATGTGATAGTTATTTTATTATTGGCGTTTACTAGTACATGAAATAATAAAGTCTTATATCAATCAGAAATAGATTTAGAATACTCTTTCGGTTCAATCACTGGTCTGTAAAAGTGTATTCATGGATCTCTATCACGTGATATCTACTGAGTCTCAAATAATTGGATGAGGGGACTAAATAGCTGAATGCCGTCTGTTAACATGGGTGCAGCACTGATGATACATGTCTGGTTCTGCATTTATTATGCCCGTCCTACAGGCCTGATACGACCCCAACTGACGGCATGATGCACCAATGCAATGGTGCCACGTAACTCACTGACACTTAATGCATCATGACCATCATGCCGACCTGCCACCTTTAAGCACCATTGCATCATTAAGGGGGTGGGGGGAGTGGTAACGTGCTCACCTTGAACCTGCCCATGATGAAGGACACCATCTCGTAGTCGTTGGACTGGAGTGCTAAGTCATTGCGTACAGCGGTGAAGGACTCGTTCAGGATGCTCACGAACATATTGATCAGGATGTAGGCACAGGCAATGATGTATACAAAGAACCTGTCAGCAAAAATATTGTACATTCATTCTCTCTTTTTTTCTACTGTGATATAGACTTGCTGTAGTTATGTACTTTGATATCTACATTTGTAGTTGTTAGGAGTCAAATCATTGGCAAACAGAAACGGTTCCTATTACATACTAGAAATAGTTTGTCTGGTCTGGCAAAATAAGAAACTAAAGGACAGGATGTTATGACAAGTGTCTCTGTTCCAGTTTATGTTACTAACCTGAACCTGAACCTTGAAAATACCGATATCAATCATATACTTCCCTTTGAAATCACTCTTCCTTGCTGCATAATCTAGGCGATGATAGTAAATGTATATTTTACTTATCAAAATGTTGTATAATTATATCAAAAATTATATTACAAACCAGATGGAGCCCAGATACGGAGACACGACCTTCATATCCTCAAAGTCAAACCGGCCCAGCATCATCTGGACGCACGTCTCCACTGCGTGGGTTATGGTCCTGAAGTTAATGAGGTCCTGTGAGGATAGTGAGAAGGTATTATTGTACCGGCGTGTACCCTAGTAGCAAGCCCGCACGGGGCCAATTTGGTTTTAGCTCGGATTGGCTGTTTGAAGTTGGGCAAAACTGAGCTGGGTTTCATGTTGGGCAGATGGCTGGGCTGAAGTGTGGCCCCGATCGGGGTGCCCATTTTGGGCTCAGATCAGTTTCAAAGCGGGCTGCCCGATTTGGGCTCAGATCAGTTTCAAAGAGGGCTACCCGCTTTGGGTTCATATTGGCCAGATGACAGGAAACCCGTCCAAAACCCGTTCTGAGCCCAATTTGGGCAGCCCACTTGGGGCCACACCAAAACCCAGTGCCCTAAACCAACGGGCGCCCGTCGGTTAGCCCACTCCGGGCCGATGAGGGCTGAGGTTGGGTTTGGACAGGGCAACTGGTCTAATAGTTCTGATGATTGACACCAGATGTCACGACTGTACAATATCTAGAGTTTTCCAACAAAGCCAGATGAAATTGACATTATATAATAATACAATAAAATGTTTAAGTGATGTAGAATAGGAAACAATAAATAGATGTTCTCACAGTTTGGAAATAAGATAGAATATATATTTGAATGATGAAAAGGAGGTTCTCTAAGCAGCTATCCAGTGTAAACACTATTTCTGTGGCATTACAATCTTAATACAAGACTCATGTGCCCCATGTAGGTATGAACTATGGCTTTGAAGGCCAATGTGCACCATAGACACTTGTCTATGCTGCATGTGGCTCAAACCTGATGATAATAGGCCTGCTTGATACTTGCATTATTGGGTGGGAAGAGTATGATTATGCCTTGGGTATATTAGCAGGACCTAGGATATCTGGTTCAACAAATACAAGAAATCATTGGAGAATGATTGAATAGATTCTAAAAACCCATAATTATCCAATCTTAGCCCGCTTTCAACCAGTCCAAAAACCGATCTAAGCCCGCTTTCAACCCGTCCAAAAACCGATCTGAACCCACTTTCAGCCCATCCAAAAACCAATCTGAGCCCAAAGTGGGAAGCCCGTCCAAAGACTGATCTGAGCCCAAAGTGGGCTTCCCGTCCAAAACCCGATCTGCGCCCAACATGGGAAGCCCGCACGGGGCCAGACCTAAACCGACGGGAGCCCGTCGGTTAGCCCACTCCGGGCCAGACTTGCAAACACAGTCTGGCCCCATCCGGGGCCAGAGTGTGTTTGCTACTAGGGTAGGGGATGGACGTTACTGAGATCTCGATGGGAAGGGGAGTGATAAGGTGTTATTAATTTAATTTAAAACGACAAGACTGGTTATGTAGCTATTTTAACGACGTCACCGAGGAGAACGTGGCTGTGGAAAACGAGACACAGTTTGGCTACGGGAGAGGTGTAGAGAACGCCAAATCCAGTAACCTAAGCATGTAGTAGTCTTTGTTTCGCCACATGAACTAAAAGTCCAGGTCCCTCGTGAGTGTACTCTGATATACCTCAGTCTGCGGAACATGGGGCTATCCATTCACAAACCATCATAGGTTTGGAGGTGTACCTCACGGATACAGGCTTCAGAAGAATGGTGATCTCAGAACAAACTCGTTACTTTCCGATTTACTGACTAAGCGCCCACCATTCCTATCACATTGCACATACCTTGTAGTAGATGAGATAGAAGAACTGGACGAAGGCGAAGAAGACGATCTCAAACATAATGGAGAACATGAACAACGATCTGGCACCATTCTTTAAGGTGGCAGCTAACATGGACATCCTTCTGTTAAACCTGTTGTTACATACACGATACAAATGAGGTCAATCTTTGAAGGTCAGTATAGTGCTTTATTTATTATACCAGTGTACAGTACTGCCGAGTCACTCGCAGGTGTAGCATTCAGGCATGAACAAATGATATTAAAAAGATTTCCCACTGCCCGATGGGATTCTTTTGAGGATTGGACAAAAAGAAAGTATATGCTGACCACCAAAAACTCAACATGGCCTTTCAATTTGGGGATATTTCTCAATTTATCTTCATTTGATAGCCCTAAAGAGGTATTTTCCATGCGTCTTTTTTTTCTTTTTTGCCCCCGCCCCTTGGATTTTTGGGACCCCACTTTCCCTAAAAAGAAGGGTTTTTTTTGCTGTGAAAGCCTGAAATATAAGTTATCAAAAACAAGTGGCCTTTCTCTCCGACTTTGAGTTCAATGCATCATGCTGACAAACACGCCGTAATGCTGTCCTGTTTTAATTTCGTATCATAACAATTAGTAGTACCACAACAAATAAAGAATTTTAAACACACCTGAGCAATTTAAGGAATTTCAGGTTGGCGAGGAAGACCAGCCAGCCGACCATGTAAATGAGCAGCTCCTGCCAGTACCCCACATACTGGAACTTGATGTAGCTGTTACCTGGAATACCAACAAGATTGGTTCAAGTTGCGTTTTGCACAAAATCTCCTAAATGTGGGGCCCATAATGCCCAGTATTGTTGGGATATACACCCCTAGGAGGTGGTTATATTTAAGAGCTCTTTTTCTCTTTGAGAGCCCGGGTATCTAGCAGGATCCGTACCCACAACCTCAGAACTATTGAGCCCACCAGCTAACCAACTGCTCCATTGGGACTCATGCAATGATACTCATCACCCAATAGTATATGTACTGCTTCTGCCTTTTGAGACCAATGAGTAACGCTATTTAAACATTTTGAGGGGTTTGAACCATATTTGTCCCAATCCCAACAAGAAGTACCCTGTACCATAGCAGCAGGACCACACAGACATGTGTTTGAGTCTGGTAACTAAGGCCTATGGTGGTGGGGCATTGTCCCATTATACAAAGTTAAGAGTGCTGTTTAGTTGGTGGTCCTATTGTATAAATCGGGGGCTCTGCCCCCGCACCCCCATTTTCTTTTCTTTTTTCTTTTTTTGTTTTTATTGAAATATCATAATAGCCAAAGAAATAAAAAAATGTATATCAGGCATATCAAAAGTTCTGCTCGACATTCAAACCCAGTTTCTGGAAGTCCAAACCAGAAATACCATGTACTCAATGATGTTTACCACTATGTCTGGCTGTGAGTCTTGGTTCATGGTAAGTATTAATATTATATATGAGTTGGTTGTATCAGAATGAGGCTACACTCTTCAAGCATATGCTATGGTCATGGTATTTCTATGAGAACACACAGAGTATGTGTTTGATGATCATATAACCTCCTAGGAGGGTTATAAAGGATATCCTCCTAGGCCACATGTGTGGAAAAAGAGCTGTAATCAGGCTATTATACATAATCAATATATGCAAGCGGGCTGTATGTTGGATATACTCCTGGTATCTCTAGTCAATATCATTGATATAAGCCTGGGGGGCAATAAAATTAGAACTAAATTGGAGGGAATTAAAACAGATAGGAAGTTAAATATATCATTTGTGAAGATTCTTATATTCATCTTTAGGGAAAAGGTGGTTTTTTGTCCCACACATTGGATGTACTAACTTTAAGGACTCTGACAGGAATCATATTCAAAATTGAACTAATGGCAGATTAATCTCTAATGGTATTGGCATTTGTCCAATTGTAGTTTTCACTGTATTCAATAGATTGCCAGCCTTAATTGTATCAGATTATATTACAGTAATATGGCAACCTAAGATATCCAAAAATAATGCTTATTTGATCATCTGTTCATCTAACATCATATTATATTACAGTAATATGGTAACCTAAGATATCCAAAATTGAAATGTTCATCTAACAGATCATTATCAAAGATACTGTGGCATGTATACTACACCATTAGGATGTGGTTAATAACATTTGGCCAAAAAGAAGGTATGTTTCAGGTAACATGGAAAGAAAATGTAGGATCGGTAGGTCGGATCTCTTTTTTTTTAAACATGAAAGTGCTAGCCAGCCTCTCCAAAGACCCTAGAATTTACCAAAAAAGGGTAAAATATGGAGATTTCTTTATAATTGCATAGAAAAAAATCGGGTCAGCTTGTTTTGATAGGGTCGGTCGGGTGACCTGAAACAAACCTTTTTTTTGGCCTTACCATGGGATTCTTTGAATTTGGTGGTAAGATCCATAACAACAGTCATGCGGAACACGTAGATGACAGCGGCAGCGACGGACAGGAATATGATGATCATTTCTACCCAGTTCCAGAAGAGATGGAAGTACTGCCGCCCCTGACGGTGCATGTTACGGGCCTCTTTTACAAAGAAGAAGATGATGAAGCAGCCATAGCCGATCTGTGCAGGAGACGGAATGATGCATTTAACATACTGAATGTGAAAAAACATACAGTCAGTGTGATAGTTAGAAGCAATCTTCCAGTGTCATACGTCACAGGTGCACTCTGATGCCATAGACTACGCATACACTCATTGTGTCCAAGTTTAGGAGTGAAAAGTCAACTTGTAATTGGACGAATCGGAATAGCAGACTATAGTGTGCGGCCCATAGTGCTTCAATATGTTATAATGGTTATTACATCACTGTTGGCTGAGAGAATAAAAGAAATGGCCTGACTGTATTTTACAAACATGGCTGTATGTTGACATGGTCCACTGAGCACACTCTCCTACTGTGGGTGTAAGTCAAAAATGATACGGGTGACTAGCTACATGAGTTTTGATAAGCCTTGGACAATGGTAATTATCCGCCGCTGATGCCTTGGACAATTACCCTGTCCTTGGCTTGTAACACTCATACAGCAAGTCACTTGTATCATTATCAGCAACGGCTCTGGTGTATACACCCGCGATATTAAAGCTAACATACCTAATGTCATTACACACATAATGTCATGTGTTAAACATTTTCATAGTCTAACTTATGAGTTGAACAGTCATTGTCTAGTAGCTATAGCAAACAGTTACTCCAACTGTAAACACGTTCTTAACCATGGTATCAAGCTTATCAAAACCCATCATAACTGTTATTAATAATGTGATACAAGGAATCTCGAAACTAATATTTTTGTTTCTGCATCAACCCACTATGTTCATGCACCATGTATTAATGTAATGACAATTATCTAATACGTATATTGTACCGGTTACAATTGAACCGACATAGATATGGCGGATTTCACCACGTGTATGTGTGTGAACATGACATGCTATTTTCTGGATCAATACTAAGTTGTATTATACATCTTACTATGAAAACCGCTGGCTTTCCGACGGACAGTACATATACATGTACTTTTTGATTGAACGTTGTATTTGGAAAATCAGTTGATGAATAAATACACACTACAAAATCAAAAATGATCTACCACGTAAACATGTAAAAGGATACAAAGCAGTATAAGAAGCTTACTTGTGCTGCGAGTTCGAACAGGGCCATGGGTCCGTAGTGGGTGAGGAGGGTGACTGGTTCCACGCGGTACATAGGGAAGATGCCCCCACTCGGCAAGAACTCACCCACTATGGTGATTATGGAGAAGAGGTTCACCTGCAATAGGACATGGAGGTTATACGTGTACTTAAAGTCTCGTTATAGAGGTGGGATTCATAATTGTACATATTTTATTAGTTTCATGCACAGATAGGAGAACTGCTCGGGATTAGTACAACAATTCATGTATGCCACACTGATCCACACTGTAAACAATTGGCTGCCATTTTTGTAGGTGTACAGTAGAATCTACTGTAGGTGCACAGTTTAACCGTAGAATCTACTGTAAATCTACAGTAGTTGCAGTAAAACTACAGTAGGTTCTACTGTGTACTTACTATTTACAATTCACGCCCCGCCCTATATAGATTACGGTGATTCCGTGAGGCTATTTCAATTTATTTCCATTTTTTCCACATGAGGTGGGTGCAAGTCTCCCCCTCCTCATCTCCCCCTACTCTAGTAATATCATCTAAGAATCATTTAATTCTTTTTATTATATTACAAAGCAAAAAGGAGGTGTGACAAAACAATTAATTAATCTGTTACTTATAAGGAATGATTCACAACTTCTTTTACTCCAACTGAGGAGACTGTTGATGTCAGCGTTAATTTGTGTAATAAACTATTAAATTGAAATTGAAATTGCAATGGGCGATGCTGCCTACCCCCGGGTTGTAGGTGGTGAACTCCAGGAAGACGGCCCTCGTGTATCTATCCACCCATCGCTGCTCGATCAGCTCCGTTATCTTTTTGTCTATAAGTCTCCTGTAATGACCGAGGCATGTTATGGGATCATTTCCACACTGTCAGAAGTTAGTGTAGCTGCACAGCTATATCCATCGTTATCCTGAATATGCTTGGTTTCTTGAATAGATGCACAGCAGCTATGTTTTAAATTATAATATAAGATATTTTTTGATTACGTTAGAATTATTGTATAACACAGTATCATCAATGTAACTTACAGGCTGCCCCTTAGCTCAACGACATATCCGCCACCGCCATAGAAGCCTTTCTTAGCCAAGAATGGGTAGCTGTCAATTTCAGACCCAGTTCGGTATGTGTAATGCTCTCTGCCACTGTACAAGTAAAAGGGACGGAAGGGGAATATTGAATTACAGATACGAGATAAATAAATGTTTTCAAAGTTCAAAGATTGGTCAGCTAAATCATGTATTGCTATACTGACTGGACCAACTCTAAAGCTGTCCTCAGATACGGTGAGTACAGTGGCCCAAGAGGGTCTGGATCTGATTTGAAAAATCAACTTGACTTTATGAAGAAAGTCAGTCAAAGTGAATGGGTTGACAGCCTGACAGCACCCATTTCTCAAACTGAAAATCACTTTTGACATTTTCACTTTGACTCTAACTTTTTTTTGCACAGTCAAGTTGATTTTTCAAATCAGGTTTTTACCCTCTTGGGCCACTGTAGATGAGTATTATGTGTCTCCTTGCGAGCTGGGTTGCCCCCTGAACTTGCCTTTACTGAATTCAGTTTCAACACAGGTCCTGACTTGTCCCACACTCTCGTTATCTATATATATGTGTAATATCATTATGTCGGGCCAACAGTTCCATTCAGAAACAGTAGAAATTGCCTTAGAACAAGTAATGTAGACCATAATACATTTAAACTATTCCTTTTTAAATACAAGGTCCACATAATGAATATTGTAAATATCAACATACGCAGTGTTGGTATCGTTAGGTCCGATTTGCGTCCATCGGGGTCCGTAGTTGGCGTCGTCTTCTGTGGAGAAGCCGTACTCCTCATTGCACTGAGGTGTCAAGTGAGTCATCAGCAACATACCCTCACACGTATCTGAAACAAAACATGGTATGGTACACAAATTAACTAACTAATGCCATACTGGGCCTCTCGTTGTTAGTGGAGGCTATTAACTACTTGCCAGATTTTATTAGGCATGCTATATAAAGCATGATATTGTAATTCACACAGAATGATGCCCTACCATATTTAGGGCATGGAAATACACAGGAATGCACTTGTCTTCGCTAAGAAGACCTAACTAGCGATTATAATCGGTGCATGCAAAATTTCATGACAGTTAACAAAATGAAGAGTATGTTTAATATACTTTATGTCTTGTGCCAAAATGGAGGAGTCAGTCCTGATCTCAATATGGGGGACAGCACACTACCAAAATGTAAGTCCTACTACGACCTGGTTCTCGCATTTGTTGGCATTTAAGCAAAAACTTAATGCATCTTGAACTCCAGTAAATGCTACTTAAAGCCGCTTACCTCATTATTTTATTGAATTTAAAGCCACTTAAATAGTTATTTTAAGCAATAAAAAGGGGCACCTTAGTAGGTGATATATAGATATGTCAGATGTGATATTTCAATTTTCAGCGTCAGCGCAAGCATCCAACTATAGTCACTATAATGCGGGAAGAATTACCTGTAGGGATACCCTATTGTGGGACGAATTAGACCAGATCCAGAAGAACACTTCATCTAAGAATGCCTCCAAGTCAAATTTCAAACTAAATTTCAAACTAAATTAAACCAAGACTCTGTCGTGGTACAAACTATAACCTGGTACAAGCTGTAACCATAATCAAATGTAATCTATTTAAACGCATCAATCAATGACAATGTATCCAATATTTTCCGCTTTTCAGGATTATGAATCACCTGATGAAAGATCGACAAATACTGCTTGCATTAGTTTATTTACTTCACATCTGTTGGGGCCCATTCCCACTCATTGCTTTAACTTTGCAATTTAAAAGACTGGTAAGGGAACAAAGCAAAAGGCAGTCTATATCTTGGCAAGACTGACCATATCTGGTGTACATTATGCTAGAGAAACATTTTCTCCTGTTGTATTCATGAATCATGACGATCAGTGTATTCCTGTACTATGCAGTTCTATACCTACCAGGTCTGACCCTCAGCTGCCGCATGGTGGCATAGCCCATGATGCGGTTCGCACGGTCGGCCAGGAAGCCCTTGGACATCGGTAACCAGTCACCATTGTACCACCGTCCTGCCATGAGACCAGGTAGGAAGGTAATGTTCAACCAGTTCCAGAACTGCTGATGCGTCGCAATCTGTTGAAGAATCATTGTTTTTTTACAGATACTGTATAGGTGGGGCTCCACTAACCGATTTTGTTCATAAATCGGGGCTATTCTCACGAATCTGACTCAGTCATATCCCATAACACTTACATGCCTTAAACAGGGAAGTTTATGTTTACAAACAACGTTTTTATTCATCAACAAATGAAAAATAGAATTGCCAAGGCAATATGACATGATTAAGGTCCCGATTTATATCCCGATTTTGCAACCCAGGCCGATTTTGGCTCCCAAACTCATATCTAACAGGTTTGATTTTCATTGGTCTGATCTGCAGGCCGATCTATATACAATTTATACAGAAAATGAATGGATTAATTGGCCAGATAGATTTCTGAAGGCTTTGTTTATACCTGAACAAATTGTATAGACATGTATGATCGGATCGTGAGAATTGCCCAAAATATCGGGTAGTGGAGTCCCAGCTTCTGGGTACCAGGGTATGATCGGATTGTGAGAATTACCCAAAAAATCGGGTAGTGGAGTCCCAGCTAAAGTGAATTCCATACTGTCCTTCTTTCTATATGAAAATAGGTTGAATACCTCCTATGAGAATAAAAGTCAACCAACTGTAAACCGGATACCCAGTAAACAAAAAACGTTATACAACATTTTATAACGTTATATAACGTTAAATAACCTTTGTCTAAGGCTCCTTACTATTGCATAACGTTAAATGAAATTTTATAACGTTATTTTGACATAAAATAACGTTTTTTTGTTAGCTGGGTAACAATAACAATCTGCAAATTGCTGACTGAATGCTGCCTCCTGGTAGGTGAGAGGCGTACTAGTAGACTGTGTTTGTGAGTTGAGCAATGGAAAACTTCCAGGCTCCTCTCCACTCAGTACTGCCACCTGATGGCTTTTGTCAACACTAAGTTACCAAACCCCACCAGAATATAAATGATAGTTGGAATTGAAGTCTTCTATTGCACACATAAAGAATCTCCTGCCAAAGTAAATGACAGATTATAAGAGGGAAAGGGTTACACAATCATAATGAGATGCAAATGAAGAAAATGTAGGTTTGAGTGTGTCAACTGGTATAGCCGCTTTCACCCAACTAAGAGTCATTCGGTTCTATCAATGGTGACGCCTCTATCATATCAGCACGGGGTAGCTTGAACTGAGGGACATGACGTCATCAAAGTTAAATGTTTATATTTCAAAGTGTGTATGATAAAAGGGGCGTGATATACCTCTGTATTATATTGTTATTTACGGGTCCCACTGAACAGCAACCTATAGCGATAATTCTGGTGGCTCCACATGCGCTGCCATCTAAGTTCTATCCACGGAATATCCCGCGAGAATTTGCTGGATACCACACACCCACACACCATACCTTGCAAGGAACAAGCTACATTCCGAGATTGGGACCAATATCTCACAGGAGCTGCTTCGTTTATCCCGGGAACAAGTTCCCTCCCGTTTTATGGGTATAGAAACTCGCTATTGAATCAAAAAGCTACATTAAAGAACAGCAAACAGATTGAACCACTACATAGATAGTAATTATCATTACCTTCATGAAGTCTTCCATAAAAGTTTGGTTATTTCGTAATCCTTGATCGATGAAGTTGGTCCTGACCTGGTCCTTGAGCGTGAAGCCGATGGCGGGTCTAAAGGTGTAGCTCACCACGAGCAGTAGCCACAGGAAGACGCAGTAGAAGACGATCTCACGGAGAATGTCGTACATCTTGAGCTCTTTGATGCGCAGCTCCCGGGCCTTCACCAGAGCCTCAGGGTCAGGTGGTCGGTAGTTAACTTGTGTGGGCCGGGCATCAAGATACCCTGCATATTGATGATGAAGTGCATTTATGGCTTCTTTCTTGCGTATTATAGGCTGGGTAGCCTCATTTTTGATAGCTTGGATTATGGGCTTTTAGAGTTAATATTTTGAGCGGGAAGATGGGGAAGTGTCCAAAAGTTGCGAGCGGGCAGAGGGAAAAACACATGAAAACCCTCATCTTGGGGTAATGTAATGAAGTTATATTGAGAAATATCCTAAATCTGAAAGGCTTCATACTAATTTTGCTGGTCTTTTTTTTTAATTCTCAAAACGTCTCGGCGGCGGATCCGTAATCGGATCTATCAGAAGAAAAAATGTCTTGATGATCACATAACTTTGTCACAAACTGTATGATTTGATTGGTGAAATTTGCTTTGGGGGATTCTGATGAAGTGTGAGTTCGAGTAAGCTGTCTCAACTCCGGTAGAAACATCACAGTGATGACTTCTTCAAATCAGAGAACTTCAAAAAGGTAAGAAATATAAGGTGGGGCTCCACTACCCGATTTTATTCACAACTGGGGCTATTGTCACGAATCTGACTCAGTTATATATCATAACAATTATATACCTTAAGCAGACAGGTACTATTATAGACCATGCCATAGGTTTATGTTTGTAAATAATGTTTATACATGTCTTTATAGTGGAAATTAGAATTGCCAAGGCTATATAACACAATTTAGGTCCCGATTTAGGTCCCGATTTTGCAACCCAGGCCGATTTTGGACCCTGGTCCCATATCTAACTGGTTAGATTTTTATTGATCTGAACAGTGCACTCTCTAGACCTATGTATTTACCCATTAAAACTGTATCCATAATACATATGTTGTAAATATAAACAAAACCTAACACTTTATTTGTGATCTGATCATCCCCTTAATATATGGGAAAGCTAGGGGTACCAGGGTATGATCGGATCGTGAGAATTAACCAAAAAATTGGCTATAGCCAACCTTCTTCAGGGTCAGGTAAAACCCACTCCTCGTTGTCCTGTAGCGGTGGTCTCTCCTCGTCCTCATCAGCCTCCTCACGGTCTAGGCTGGGTTTCTTGAAGATGGCTGAGAATAGCATGGCCATCAACAGCACCTGGGGGAAGGGCAACAGGGAAATATCTATTTTGATAAGATTTTAATCAAAGGAAGTTATGCAATGTATTTTTGAATAGGATTGCTTGTATACTTCATTATATACATTGATTTATTACTGATACAAAGGACATTTCTAACTGACATTTTAAATTCAGACATAAGTTCACCTTAATTAGTTTGAGTAAATACAGGAACTCAGTTTAAATTGAATAAAGGTGCTATATTTCACCGACCTGAAGGGGCTGTGTTAGGAAGATTGAGGTTACAAAGGAGATAATCATCGAGGAAATCCACTTCTTCGACTTTTCGTCGCCAAACATAATCCCATAGGTTGTAACAAAGAAAGCTGAGGCCCCGACTCCAGCCCATAGCAGCAACCATGCTATTATGCGGAACCACCAGGGCAGTTCCCACTTCTTCTTTTTGCCCTTCTGTTGAGAGCTTTCATATACAGGTGGTTTGGTCTCTAGTTCAATCATTGTTGCCGATCTCGGGGTTGGGGAGGCAATGCCAGTCTGCTTGCTGTCTGGATTTAAAAGATGGCATAGGCAATGTATGTATACTCTCTTATTTACGGAAGCCGTCAAGGTTCACCCAAAAAAGAAAAACTTCAAGAATTTCTTTTTTTCAAATCAAATTTCTCGAGAAAATAAAAAAAGATGTTTTGCTGTCAACATCGAAAATCAGTGCCGTCGGTGTCAACTGTTGCTGTTGACAGCCCTGGTTTTCGATGTTGCCAGAAAATAAAAAGTGTTTTTGAGAAATTTTATAAACAATTCAGAAATGTAAAAAAAGAAAATATTTTATATAGGGATTTTTTTTGGTGACCCTTGATGGCTTCCGTACTAATTACATTTGGTTATTCTTTTATGTCATGTTCCACCTAAAGATAATACACAACACTAGTCATTGTGAAATGTCGGATGATACCTTTAATTTTACCTTTTATCAACTTCTCATCATCATCAGTGATCAGCTCTGACCCCAGTTGCTGACTCTCGAGAGCCTCCTTTACACGTGACTTGCGCTTCGTACGTGGAGGAGACTTACGGAATAGGGTCACGACCAAGAAGTTAATGGGGAAGATGATGATATTGGTGATCATACCCACATACAGCTTTAGAAAAATGATAAATAGGAAATTTGGGTTAAGTGTCTGGTTCAAAGGTTTATATGATGAGAGAAAATATACAACAGCTAGATTTATTGATTTAAAATTCGTTCTGATGTGATCTAAGAAAATTATCTCACACATCATATCAGGTATTGTTTAATAGGGGTCACCACTCCCTCTCCTCACCTGTGTTACCCAGGTGTGATTGGGTCAGACAGACTCAGTAGTCTCATGCAGGCAGGCAGGCAGCTGGGTCATTTTTCAATCTACCATGAAGTGATTCGTAATTTTCAAGGAAAAACACAATATTTAACCATTTAGCAAAACAAACAGTATAATTCAAAATCTCTGACCTGTTCCAACGTAAGTGAAAATGGTCCGAATGAGAGTGGTGTACCAGTGCCTGTTTTAGCCCGTTCATAGAACAGCCCATTAGCCAACATGTTGGTGAAGAGCAGAAGGAGACAGCAGGACACTCGTTCTACAGCGCTGAACCGCGACTCGGGAGGACGGGCGACCACGGAGTACCACAGGTGGTCATCACCGAGGTTCTTCTGGGAGGTGTGGGAGAAGAGGTGAGAGAACTCGGTCATCTGCTCCACCCCCGACACGGGGATCACTCGGTCTACCTGAATAAAAATGACAAGAGAAGGGCCTTTACAACAATAACAACAATAAACTAGAAGATAAATATCAAGAGGAAATATCCAGTTAGGGAGCTGGGCCATCCTCTGGATGTCTGACATTGAAATAACAAGACAATCTATATGTACTGAGAGACGATAATAGTCTAAATGACAAGAGAACAGATTGGATATCCAAGCCAAAACTCTAAACTGAAAAAAAAAAAAAAAAACACCCACGATCAATGAATACAGCAACAAAAATGAAGCAAATGCATATTCTTTACTGACCATTATGGGAATACTAAGCAGGGATGTGTTTAATGTTATTGGAAACGAAATACAGAGTAGAAGACTATAGAAACATAATGGAAGTCTGCTATTAACTCCCTTGTTGTAATATGTAGGTCCAGTGGATGCAGGATACAGAGTGGCAAACTAAGTACAAATGTAATAAGTACAATGTATCACCCACCTGTCCATCTCCTATCTCCACAGCGAACCACTGGTCGCAGATGAAGAAGTACTTCTCCTTGGTCTGGAGGTCCTGTATCATGATGTGCTTGAGGTACCAGGAGGCAAAGTTACCCCGCCCACTGTTGTCATGCCACACCCGCAGGTAGTTCAGCCCACCCAGTGGTCTGCAATAAAATGTTTTAGATACGTTGTACATTTTTTTCTTTTACCCTTTACGTTCAGCATCTGTACAATGGGACCCAGCCATAGTGTTTTTCAAATGAGTGTAACTAAATCCTAATTTGTGCACTGCAACGTATGCATCTTTGACAATTATTATCCTGTAAAATATGAGATAAATTGAGTGTGAAGGGGAGGGAGGGCATTATGACTTGTACATGCTCTGATGCTGTTTGGTAGGTGTGTGAATAGTATATGGACATGGGGCATTACTTCAGGCTGTATGGTAGGTGTGTGAGTAGTATATGGACATGGGGCATTACTTCAGACTGTGTGGTAGGTGTGTGAGTAGTATATGGACATGGGGCATTACTTCAGGCTGTGTGGTAGGTGTGTGAGTACTACCGTAATGTCGCGTTTTGGGGCCCCGGCGCCTATTATTTTCAACTCCCCTTTACCCCCGGCGCCTATTCAAGGGAGGCGCCTATTCAAGGCCCGGCGCCTATTACTTTAGAGGAGTAAATTAATTGAATCATGACATAATGTGAGGCTATAAGTTAGTGAAGGGTCTATATGTTGACAGTGGGAAGCTATGTAAATGCTATAGACTAGGTGATAAAGCTGCCCCTCGCCCTCAGACATCTTAATTGGCTGGCATCTTTTCATACATAACTGCTAATCCCCTATACTCTCTGTCGTTATACATAAGGGAATTGCATGTAGCTACCCCCCCCCCCCAACCAAATTTGTCTTAAATTACTTAAAAAACAGTCAGCCCCGGCGCCTATTCAAGGCCCGGCGCCTATTGATTTCAGAACCCTCTTACCCCCGGCCCCTATTCAAAGCAGGCGGCTATTCAAAACACGGCGCCTATACGCGACATTACGGTATATGGACATGGGGCATTACTTCAGGATGTATGGTAGGTGTGTGAGTAGTATATGAACATGGGGCATTACTTCAGGATGTATGGTAGGTGTGTGAGTAGTATATGGACATGGGGCATTACTTCAGGATGTATGGTAGGTGTGTGAGTAGTATATGGACATGGGGCATTACTTCAGGATGTATGGTAGGTGTGTGAGTAGTATATGGACATGGGGCATTACTTCAGGATGTATGGTAGGTGTGTGAGTAGTATATGAAGATGGGGCATTACTTCAGGCTGTATGGTAGGTGTGTGAGTAGTATATGGACATGGGGCATTACTTCAGGATGTATGGCCGGTGTGTGAGTAGTATATGGACATGGGGTATTACTTCAGGCTGTACGCTTTTATTCCCTCCCACGCTTTTATTCCCCCCATTGAAAATACACTAGAAAAGCCCTTGGCAAATTTAGAATTTGAAGAAAAATCGGATATACCCACTTTAACTTAAGAAAGGTGTCTCACCTGTTTGTAGCTAGCAGTACCCCATCCGTGGACCCCCGTTGTACAAGTGGCTTCTTACCCGGTCCTGCCACCTCACTGGGTTCTGTCTCATCATAATCACCAGACAGGATGAGGTATACCTAGGAGGCAGTCAACACATTTATTTTTTGAAAATACAAGATTTCCTATGCTTTAGCACTAAGATGCCGTATGCAATGCCCCTCCCCCCCCATTGAATGCAATGTGGCCGTATTCAATGGGCTATGAAAAAAAAAGCCAATGCCCAATGATACCGTCTCAGTCGTATTTCATTTGTGGGGGTTGGGGCACATACCACTCAGCCCAGGAGTGAAATGTGGTGGCATTTGTCTGTATATCATAATTATCATACCCTCAGACGTGGAAGATTATTTCTCCTAATAACCATACAATGCTTTTCTTATGGTGGATTGCTTATCAAACATGGACTAATCAAACTAGGGACTAACTCCATGTCGAGGAAATGAAATTTTCCTCATCTTCTTTCCAAGTGCACCACCATTTTAGAAAAAACGGCATTTGCAAAACGATTGACAATATGCACACAAAGATATACCTTGAACTATTGTCATGAGTAAATCCAGGCTCAAGAATTTAAAAACAGGTTATTCAATTTCATTCAAGTTGTTTGGTGTTAACATAGTATGATTATGTGCTTCACTTCTTTTCAATTCTATCAGTTAACAGTTCAATATCTAATATTTTCATACCTTGGACTCCGTTCCTGCATTTTGCCTGTGTCCAGTAGCAATGAAGATTTCATATAGGTACTTGTCTTCTGGCTTGTTGCCTATCAGTGGAGTTAGGCCCAGCTGTGGGTTATGATATTAATATTGATTTAATATTTAGGTTTAAGATTAGTTGTTTTAAATCTCCTTAACGTCTTGCATCATAATATGAAGCGAAAAATCAGCGCAACATTATCCAGGAATGTTTTAAGCGAGAGTAATCCAAGTTCATATGTATCATTAGAAATATGTCCATTGATTTGTATGGAATTATCAGACAATGATAATTAAAATTTTATGATGATATCAGGGATCTTCCTCACCTTTTCGACATCCTTTATGTCCTTTCTCCGAGCCCATATAACAGCCATGATGTACAACACGGCAATGACAATCTCAGTGATGTACAGCGTTAGGTTTTTAAAGAAATCAGCATTTGCCCAGACAAACGCCCAGTCAATGGGGTTTGGAGCAACGGCTACCCCAGCGGAAAAGGCGGTTAGATGGTTAGTCTCAATTGCTACCTCACCCGAGCTGTTCAGCATCGCTTCTGAAATCTACATTCAGGAGACAGGAGCTAATTGGATTGAATATCTCATATTTGAGTTAATATTGTTCCGCAGCATTTACTACAGCAAATATTGTTCCACAGCATCTACAAATCAGTACAATATTGTACTTTCATTGTACTTTTTAAACCATGCTTTTAATTCAGTAAAAAGTGTTACTGTTATATTTACTTTTTGAAAACTTGTTGCTAGTGACTAGTGGTCATCCGAGTAGTGGTGGACTAGTGAATATTTTGCCAAATAAGATCAATTATTCAATTAATCAATACCTCTACGGATATCCACGACCGAGTTGTTTCCTGGTAGTAGTAACATCCAATGATCTCGTTTTTGATGTGGTAGCCTGCTGTCATCATCATAGTTGCTGTATATGGCACAGGCTGGGCACTGTATCTGTATTGTTCATAGACTGTATCGTTTATCTGATACACTGCTGTGTATACCTTCAGCCTATCATTGGCTTGTAGGTTCCCTGTGCAGTGAAATGTTTCCCTCATGTCAGTTGCTGTTATCATCCATTTGTTCAGGGTTCCTGTTTGAGAAATACACAGAAATACACAGTTCGTTTTTTGTATATAAATATAAATATATATATATATATATATATATATATATATATATATATATATATATATATATATATATATATATATTGTAAAGATATTTGTGGGCATATGATGAACGACACGACAGCCAGCCTTGCGGTTTACCAAGAGATCCTTTATTAATCAAGTACTCAACAACAACTGACCAACTGGCCTCAAACGATCCCTTATATACCCCTCCCGCGTCCCTTCCCCGAGCTGCGTCCCGGCCGACTCCCGCTCCGGCCGACTCCCGTTCCGGCCGACTCCAGTTCGGCCGACCCGGTTCCGGACGGGAGTCCTCCCGGCCGAGAGTGTAGTTGCAGGGGCGCCCGTCCGGCCGACCCCCTCCTCCGCCCGCTACACTCTCCCCACCCTATCCAAACCCCTACCCCAACTTTATATTAACAGAGTAGGTACCCATGTAGTGATGTCCAACGTAACTTATTTTTATCTATCTGAACAGTACTACTGGGCCGAGGCCGAACCGTCTCCCTTCCCCCTTAAGCGTTCCCTCCCCGCTCCCCCGAATCATAACACCACCCCTACTAGTAACGCTACGGCCCGCGGCCGACTCTATCTTATAGTAACATGATCAGTAGGATCCGACGTGGAGGGGGCTCCGCTGCCCTCCGTGGTATAGTAATACGTGGCATGAGGCCGACTACAGACTATTTAACACATAACAATCGGCGTGGAGGGGGCTCCGCTACCCTCCGTTTCTTCCCGTAGTGTCCTTCCGGGCATGAGGCCGAACTATATAAATATAATAACACATGACTATCGCGGCCGACTATAATACTTATTTAACCAGCTGCCTTAACAATCGGCGTAGTGTCTTTACCGGCATGAGGCCGAACTATAAATAAGGTAAGACGTGAATATCCGCCGGCGTGGAGGGGGCTCCGCTGCCCTCCGTTTCTTTCGCCGTGGAGGGGGCTCCGCTGCCCTCCGTATCCCGGTGCCGTCCGCACCACCTTCGTTCCCGTCCGCCGGACCCCTCGAGGAACGGGCCCCGGCTATGCGTCCGTCTTCGGCCCCGTAGCTGACTGCAAAACATAAACGGAAGACCTTGTCACCATCGCCCGGCCGAAGCACCACATTCCCTGCCCCGCCCGTCTCCTCCCCGTCCGGCTTTCCCAGTGGTTCGCCCACCCCGGCTTCACAGCCCTACCGCCGCCACCAACTGCGTCAAGAGATCCCCGAACTCGGCTCCCCCCTGTACTGGGGCGGTCCATTCCTCGCTCTCCCAGCCCTCGTCCGGGCCCTCCTCCCCCAGCACCAATACAGGTGCCCGCTGTTCTCCGGCCGAGACTGGCCACACTTGGTTTTCTACTTCGGCCGGTACAGGCCATCCTTCAAGTACTTTAACTTCTATGGTACCACTTACCGGGTCGGACTCACTGAAGGTATATGTTCTCCGCTCCTCCACGATCCACTCTCCGTGGCCCCGGGCTTCCACGACGGAGGTGGTGCGGCCGCCCACCAGGGCTAACGGTCGGTCGTCCCGGCCGCCGGTGGTGGAGAGGTGTCGCCGGAGTGTTTCTTCTGGGTCGGCCGGTACCGCTCCCACCCATGGCAGGGCCACCCCACCCGGGCAGCGGGCGGGTGGCTGTGTGGCAGGGTCCCATGGCGCATTCGTGGCCTCCCTCCGCCTCTTGTCGGCCTCCTCCGTCTTCCTCTTTTCCTCTTTCCTTCTCTCGGTTTCCCGTGCCTCGGCCGCCTTTCGCTCTTCCTCCACTTTCTCGGCCGCCACCCGCTGTAGCCGGTCGGATTCCGCCTTCTCCCGGGCCGCTTTCTCCTTTTCGTCCGCCTGTTTCCGGTCTCTGTCGGCCTGCTCTTTCTCTCTTGCGGCCTTCTCTTCCGCCTCTTTCTTGTCTTTATCGGCCTGCTCCTTTTCTCTTGCGGCCTTCTCGTCCGCCTCTCTCTGGTCTCTGTCGGCCTGCTCCTTTTCTCTTGCGGCCTTCTCTTCCGCCTCTTTCTTGTCTTTATCGGCCTGCTCTTTTTCTCTTGCGGCCTTCTCCTCCGCCTCTTTCTCGTCTCTGTCGGCCTGCTCCTTTTCTTTCTCGGCCTTCTCTTGCTGCTCCCTGGTTTTCCGGGCCGCCTCGGCCTTTTTCTGGCTTTTGGTTTTCTTTCCTTTAGAGTCTTTGACCGGGTCCGGCTCCGGCTCTGCCTCCTGTTCCGGCACTAACGGCGTGGGGGGGGTGATCGGGGAGAACTGGCCATAGAGGTTGCGTACCACAGTCCTCTGGGGGGGTGGGCTCTCCGGTGGTGGCGGCCCGCTCCCTACCTCCACTTCGGTGACCGTCTCGGACGTGAGGGTTATTGTGCCGCCCGGTGTTGCCCCCACCTCCGTCGTCTTCCCCGAGCCTATCAGGGCGGCGAACACCGCAGGTGGCAGCCTTTGGAGCGTCTCCACCGCCTCTACTTGTCCCCCGTCTCGGAGGGCCCTCTGTATATCCGCCATCCTTTCCTCCAATACTTGTGCTGTTACCCCCTCCCGCTGCTCGTCCGGCACCGGTGCATCCTTCTGCGGGGTGGGGTCGGTGGGAGACGGGGACTTCGTCCCGTCTAATTCGTCCGAGGTGCCGGGCTCTGGCGACTGGTCCCGGTTACCCCGGCCCCGGACGTTACGGACGTCCACCGTTGATTCGGTCGAGGAGTCCCGCGACGACACGCCCCGTTTCCTGGCGGACTTCTTACCGCCCTTCGTTCCTCCGGCCGGGGCCCGCCCCCGCTTCTCAATATACGTTGCATCAGGTATATTGTTGGCGTCCTCCCACTCGTGTGGTATGGGGCCGGCCCGACCCCCGACCCTGTGCAAGCCCATGTGGGTGGCGAGCTCGCCCTTCCTACGGTCCGTCTTTTGGAGCTTGCATGGGTGGCCCTCTTTGTCGACTCCGGGGCAGTTCCAGCCCAGAATTAATATGGGGTGGTTGGCCAGGTGCCGATCGTATTCCTCGGCCGTCCCCTTCCAACTCCGGCCCTTCTGGTGGCAATCCCCACAGGAGAATGTATTCGAAGCCATTTCGTCCGTTTCTGTCTCTCCTTCGGCTTCTCCGCTCTTATATAGCACCCCCGCACGTGGGGCCGACCCCACCCCCTCTCCTGATTGGTTGATTTCCTTTTCGGCCGGCGTGCCTGGCGCTACCCGCGCTGTGATTGGCCCGTTTCGTTTCGAACCGGGCGTGGGAGAGCGGGGCCGGGGCCTCGACCGGGCGTGGGAGCATGTCCCATCCACGAACCCCGCCCGCTCCGTGGGAAGCTGGTTCGTTCCAAACCCGGCCGGTGGCGTGGGATCCTTCCTCTCCTTGCGGGACGGCGTGGGTAGTTTGGGGGGTTCCCCTTTTCCCCTGCTCTCCGCCGTGCGGCCTTCCCCCCTACCGTGTCCCCGGCGGCCGTCGCCCTCCTCCCGTCGGTCTGCGTGGGGCGCCCGGTGCCCCTCCCGGGAGCGGCCTCGCCCCCCCCTTTCCTTCCCCGATGGTTCCCGCCTGCCGGCCTCCTCCTTTTTCCTCTCTTCCCCGGCCGGTTTATGGGGCGACCGGGAGTGTCGGCTCCTGGAAGAGGAGTCCCGGCTGCCGCTTTTCTCTCGGCCCGTTCGCTTCCCGTCTTTTACTGTCGGCCTTCCCATTGTCACCGTCCTTATCTCTCGTACCGGCGAGTCCGGCGGGGTGGGTCGGGCGGCGGGCTCTATCGGCACCCTTATATGGTCAGATTTTCGTCTCCGGGCCCCGGACCCTATCCTTTTCTCCCCGAGTGACCACGTCACCGCTAGGGATTCGGTGTCGTCGTCCTCGTCCGAGGAGAGGCCGTTTATTAGCTGGAACTCGACCCTCTTATCGTGGGCCTCCTTCCACCTATGGTACGCCGCTGGTGGCTGCTCCTGCGCTCCTCCCTCCACCCGTCCGACCCACCTCCTCACCTCCGGCACCTCCTTCCTCACCTGTCGTCCCCACTGCGAGGGAGAGTCCTCCCGGGCTTGCCGTCTCTGCTCTTCGTACAGCTCCGCCGTGGTGCGGGACTCGTCCGAATCCCCCTCGCTCGCCCACTGGCCAAAACCGGATAGGATAGCCGGGTAATACTCTTCTCGGGGGTGTAGCGCCATGACTGACTCCCTCATCCCAGCGGGTCTGGTTATATACCCCTCCTCCTGGGCGTCCTCGCCATGGTTACCGCCGCCCCCCCCTTTTCCCCCAATCACGGGCCGGGTCGGAGATTCCGTCCCGCCCCCTCCCAGGCCCGGGGGGCCTGGAGGCTCCTCCCGGGGCGCCCCCACCCGGCGGCCGCCCGCTCTTGCCGCCCTCGTCCCCATGGATACTGCCGCGTCCCCCTTCCCGGGGACGCCGTCCCCATCCTCCGCCGGTCCCACCTCGGCTACGGCCGCCTCCCCCTGTTCCGGGGCGCCAGGTACCACCTTCAAGTTGTCGTAGTGTTCCACCCGTCTCTTCCTCCCCATGGTGATTTCGTACACTGGCCCGCCTATATTCCTTGCCACCTTCCACGGCCCCGTCCAATAACTCTGCAGCTTAGGGCTGCGGCCGATTTTCTTTATGGGGTGGTAAAAATATACCTCCGCCCCGTCCGGGATGACGTGCAGTTCCGCCCTCTGATCGTAGTTCCGTTTCTGCCTTTGCACCGCCCGGCCGAGTTGCTCCCGGGCCAGGTCGTGTGCCTCTGCCATAACCGACTGCAGTTCGGCCACATAACCCTCCCCCGGGGGCTGGTCCTTCAGTGCCTCCACTGGGTAAATGAGGCTGAGGGGGGCGGCAGTTTCCCTTCCCAGCATCATGGCGTTCGGCGACACCCCGGTGGAGGCGTGTTCCGTGGCCCTGTAGGCCGCCATGACGAAGGGGAGTTGTCGGTCCCAGTCCCGTTGGTCCTCCTGAATGACCGTGGCCAGCAGCGCCTCTATCGTCCGGTTGCACCGTTCCACCATTCCGTCCGACTTCGGGTTGAAGGGGCACGTCCGGGACTGTCTTATCCCCAGCAGCTTCACTACCTCCCGGAAGGTGGAGGACTGGAACTCCCGTCCCTGATCCGTGTGTAGTGTCACCGGGGTCCCGAATCGACATACAAAATTTTCCACTATGGCCCTGGCCACCGTCGGCGCCTTGTGGTCCGGAAGGGCGTACGCCTCGGCCCATTTGGTAAAGTATTCCACCAGCACCAGTATGTATTGGTTCCCTCCGGCCGAGGGGTGGAGCGGCCCCATGATGTCTGCCCCCACCCTTTCCATAGGCATTCCCACCGTGACATGGCCCATGGGGTGCCGGTGCGGCGCCACGGCCGGCTTGCGCCGATTGCACTGCACACATCTGGCGCACCACGCCGTCAGATCCCTTCTGAAATTGGGCCAGTAGAAAAAGTCCTGGCACCTCCTTATCACCCGCCGTCTACCCAGGTGTCCGGCCAGCCCTTCTCCGTGCAGTCCATTCATCACCTCTGACTGCATTCCGGCCGGGACCAAAATCTGTAGGCGGTCGGCCCCGCCCGGGGTGTACCACTTCCGCGACAGGACCCCCCCGGGCCCCTCCACCAGACGTGTCGTCTGTCTCGCGTACGTCCGGTGGTCGTAGGACTCCGTTTGTTCGTCCGACCCCGCCCCGGGGTCTCCGCTCTGCAGCCACTCCCGTACCCGGGATAGAACCGGGTCCTTTTGCTGGGCCGCCACCCACTCCCCGGGGCTACCCAGGCGGGTTACTGTGTCCGCCTCCCCGTCCGACTCGTCCGACTCGCCCTCCGCTGGAGCCGTTGCGGCTCGGGTCACGGCGTAGCATGTGGCCGGGCCCGGACCGCCCCGTCCGCACTGCCTGCAGGGCCGCCTGGAGAGGGCGTCCGCGTTGTTGTGGTCCTTTCCCGGCCGGTGTTGGATGGTGAAATCATGGGTCCCCAAAACTTGTAACCACCGGGCCACCTGGCCCTCCGGTTCCTTAAAGTCCGTTACCCACCTCAAGGCCGCATGGTCCGTGCGGATAAGGACGGGCCGACCCACCAGGTAGTGGCGGAACTTCTTCAGCCCGAACATCACCGCCAGCAGCTCCTTGCGGGTGACACAATAGTTCCCCTCCGGCCGGGAAAGGGTGCGGCTGGCGTATGCCAGGACCTTCTCTTGTCCCCCTTGCTCTTGGGACAATACCGCCCCCAGTCCGTAATTACTGGCGTCGGTGTCCAGGATGAGGGCCCCCTCCGGCTCCGGGTAGCTGAGGATAGGAGCGGAAGTGAGCAGCCCTTTCAGCTGGCCGAAGGCCGTTTCGCACGCCCCCGACCACTCGAACCTGCGGTCCTTCTCCGCCACGGCCGACAAGGGCTTGGCGATGGCCGCAAAGTCCCGGACGAACCCCCGGTAATACCCCGCCAGCCCCAGGAAACTTCTTACTTCTGCCACCGACTGCGGCCGGGGCCACTCCCTCACCGCCCTCACTTTTTCCGGGTCCGTCGCCACCCCGTTCCGGCTGACTATGTGGCCGAGGAAACTCACCTCCCTTCGGGCCAGCTGGCACTTTCTTGGCTTCACCTTCAGCCCCGCCTGCATCAACCTCTGCAGTACTTCTTGTACTCTTTCCAAGTGCGTTTTTAGGTCGGCCGAGAACACTATAATATCGTCCAGATATACGAGGCAGCTCTTCCAATGTAGTCCCCTTAGGGTCACTTCCATTAGTCTCTCGAACGTGGACGGGGCGTTACACAGGCCGAAGGGCATAACCTTGTATTGATATAGCCCGCTGTGAGAAGTAAAGGCCGTCTTCTCGCGATCCTCCTCCTTCATTGCCACCTGCCAATACCCGTTGGTAAGGTCCATGGTACTGAACCACGTTGACCCCCCCAGGGTATCCAGGGAGTCATCTATCCTTGGTATAGGATAGGCGTCCTTCTTTGTTACGGCATTCAGTTTTCGGTAGTCTATGCAGAATCTCGGCCGCCCGTCTTTCTTCCTTGCCAGCACCAGGGGGGAGGCCCACGGGCTGGTGGACGGTTCTATTATACCTAACTCCAACATTTCCCCTATTTTCTTCTCGGCCTCGGCCCGTTTGTGTGGGGCGAGTCGGCGGGGTCGCTGCTTCACCGGCTGGGCATCCCCGGTCTGTATGCCATGTCGGACGACACTGGTCTCCCCCATGTCGTCTTCCCAGTGGGAGAACGCTTCTATGTTCGCCCTGATCATGGCCTCCACCTGCGGGCGTGCCCCCTCATCCACCCCCCGCAGGAGGGTGTCCACTACCCCTTCCGCCCCTTCGGCCGACTCCCCCCCCGTGGCCGCACACATCTGGGGGTCGTTGTCCTCGTCCTCCACCTCCTGCAGGGAGGCTATTCTGCCCAGTCGGGTGCTCTGGCGTAGCCACAGCGGCGTCGTCCCCACGTTTAGTAATATGACCGGGGTCCGGCCCCATCTGTTTGGTGACACTATCCCCCGGCCGACTCGGAAGCCTTCCTTCTCCTCGTTCTCTGGGAACCCCTCTATGACGCAGTGTAGTCCCTCGTCCGGATCCCATCCCGACAACTGGGCCGTCACCACCGCCTGTTGCCCGGCCGGAATGTAGCAGTCTTCCCACAGTACCGCTGCCCCCTGCGCGGGCCGTGCCTTTTTCTCCGCCGGCGGTCCCCCCCCGCCTTCCTCCCACAGTAGCCGTTCCCCATTCATATCCACCAGGATGCCGTTCCCCCGCAGCAGGTCGGCCCCGAGGATCCCTTCCGGGGATATGTCGGCCACCAGAAATGCCCCCTTCATCCTTTCTCCCGCTATCTCCAAAACGGCCTCCGTTCTACCCTTTACCGTCATAGGGCGGCCGTCGGCGCAAACCACCGTCCGGTCGTGTACCTGCAGCTCCCTGTCCGGGGTACGCCGCTCCCACCATCTGCTGGAGATCATGCTGATTGAGGCCCCCGTGTCCACCAGCATGTTAATTTCATGGCCCAGGACCCGGCCCTCCACTATCAGGCCGGTCCCTTTCTTCTCCCTCCCGCGTACGGTAGTGACCGACAGCTCCGGTCCTCTCCTCCCGGCCCCAGGACGCTCTATGCCTGGGGCCGGGTCCCGTTTCCCGACGCCGTCTTGTTCTCGGCCGACTGCTCCGGTTCGGCCTTCGGCCGGGACTCTCCCCTCTCCGGGCACTCCCGCCGGAAATGTCCCTCTTGGCCGCACTTGAAACAGTTCCGATTCTGCGGCCTCGCCCCCCCGCCGGGCGCATTAGCAGCCGCCGACTGCGCCGCCAGGTCCTTCCGGATGTTTGCCAGTTCTCTCATAAACTCGGACCGCATGGGGGCCAGCTCCCGGGAAAACTCCTTCCTCAACGACTCCAGTTCTTCCGCCATGGTGGCGTCCGTGGCGAAGACCCGATCGCTCTTCCGCCCTGCTTGTCGGTCCTTGTTGAGGTGAGCCTCCGCCCTCACCCCTACCGTGGCCGCATCTTCCAACGTCCTTGGTTGGGAGTAGAGAATGAAGTATCTCAACTGGCTGTCTTTTAGCCCGTCCAGGAAGCGGTCCTTCGCCAGGCTACAGATGGTGCCCGCGTCCGCGTCCGGGTATCCCAACCGGGCCAGTCGTTCCAAGCTTTCCGAGTACGAGACCAGGTCCTCGTCCTGCCGTCGGTCCCGGTTCCGGAATAGCGCCTTATGGGACTCGGCCTGGTTTCGGGGCTGGAATCTCTGCTCCAATGCGTGTACTAGTTGGGCGTAACCTAGTTCCCCCCCCGGGGCTACTCTAGATAGTAGTCGTCTGGCGCTGCCTCGTAAGCTGATACCCAGGAACATCCCTGCGGTGCGCTCGTCCCATTTATTCGCTTGTACGCACAGCCTGAAGTGGGCCATGAACTCGTCCAGGTCCGACGTCCCGTCGAACGGGGAGGGCATGACAACCGGCCGGGCCCCGTCCCCCGCCGGCGTGTTTGGGATCGTCACGTTTAATCCGCCCGTCCGTTCCTGTCGTTCCACCACGCGTTCCCGCCCTGCTGGGGCCGTGTTGGGGAGCTGCTCCGTCCCCCGTCCCTCCGTCCTTCTCTCCTTTCTTCTGGCGCCCATACCTGACCGCGGGAGATCCCCGCCTGCCCCAGCCGTCTCCGCCGACCACGGTGCCCGGCCCGCCATCCTGTGACGCCCGTCCGTCCTCCATTCCAGTGAGCTCCGGCCCCCTGCCGCCGATCCAGGCCGCGACGACCCCCACATCTCCGGCGTCCGATCCCCGCTCCGATCCCTTCTGAGGAATATATCTTCGTCCGCACACTCCACCAGGTTCCCTCCGATCCTGCCTTCCATCTCGCCTCCCCGTGCCTCGGAGGTGGAGTCCCTGAAGATAGCCGTCCTCCTGCTCTCCGGATGCTCGTCTCCCGTCCGCAGCTCTCCGCCTGCCCCGCTGTCCGCTGCCGAATCTTCACCCCGTAACATCTCGTTATGTCCGTGGGTCCGTATGCCGTATAGTCACCGCTGTCACCAATGTAAAGATATTTGTGGGCATATGATGAACGACACGACAGCCAGCCTTGCGGTTTACCAAGAGATCCTTTATTAATCAAGTACTCAACAACAACTGACCAACTGGCCTCAAACGATCCCTTATATACCCCTCCCGCGTCCCTTCCCCGAGCTGCGTCCCGGCCGACTCCCGCTCCGGCCGACTCCCGTTCCGGCCGACTCCAGTTCGGCCGACCCGGTTCCGGACGGGAGTCCTCCCGGCCGAGAGTGTAGTTGCAGGGGCGCCCGTCCGGCCGACCCCCTCCTCCGCCCGCTACAATATATATATATATATATATAGCTTGGAACCAAAAAGGTTACTTGTGCCTACGTCCTACACCTAAATTAAGTGCTGTGTATAAAGTTATGTAAAGAAAAGGAAATCTGGCTCTATGGTTTGTTCATGAAATGCAGATTTTATCAGCACAGACATCAGTGTCTTTGTTCAAGTTTTGTATTTGAAGCATTAAATATGGCGGGGAAATAGGGAAACGGTCAACATCATATTAGGATATGTTTTTTCCAGATGTTGAAAGACTTTCTCCCAAGTTCCAAGAAGCCACTAGCAGTACAGACTAAAGGATATCTCAAAGTACATGGTTAGATCATTTTATCTAAATTTCTAAGGTTCTAAGGGAGATCTGATACCTTAATGCATTGTTCCATTGGTCGTTAGGATGCATGAATGCAGCCCTAGCGAGTAATTCGCCAGTGTTGCATTCAAGCATCATTCCAATCCTATGGGGTATCGGCATGATGCACCAATGCAGCAACAGTAAGTTTGGTGCATCATGATGACAAATGTCATCTTTTAGCGAGGGTTAAAGATCTTAGACACTTACTGTTCTCGTTTGGAAAGTACTCAACGGTCCCGTAACTCCAATCTTCTTGCCCTGTTGCATTCCACCGGTTCAGATTGCCACATTGGGTTAACACCATATAGTTGATGGTTGTATCGACTGGTCTTAGCTCAAATAGCACTGATGCATTAGTCTGGTCGAGTGGAATATTAACTACATGCGACATGTGTGGGAAGTAAGTAACGTTATAAGACTGGTAGCCATCTGCATCCATTTCACCCAAACCAGAAGTACTATTGGTCATATTAGCATTTGCAGACATAAGCATCTGTGCTTCACTTTGTGGGAATGTAATAGATATTGGCGTGCGTGTGTTTGTAACACTGAGGTCCCCAAATGCGGTAGAGAGGACGATGTTTATTACTGGTTGGTTGATGAAGGAGTTTGCACTTGGGAAGTAGTTAAAATCAGACCTGTAAATCTGTAATAAAGATGAAGAAATCAATCAGCAGTGTCTCAGTATTCCCTGGAATAAGTGATCAATGTCAATGCTCATCAGATTAATCTTCTGTAGTTTTTATTATTATTTAGATAATTAAGCACCTAATGCAGTAGTAAATGAATGCTAATGCACCACATTGATGTCTTATGATGCAATGAGAAATAATGAATAGAATAGTGTAGCAACATACCGAAGTAGTAATTGCAGTTGAGTTTAGTATGTCTGGTCCTAGATTCATATCGGCCAGTGAAGCAAGGCGAAGAGAAGATCCTTCACCACAATCAATTTCACTGTCTAGGGTTTTCTCGGCAGTGTCCGTGCCTATTCTCAAGAAGGATTTACCCTTTGTAGTTACTATGAGTGGCGCCTCACCCACCACTATAACTTTCTTGACTGCTTCTCTTGTGTCTTTCAGCATTTGGTCAATAGATGTAGTTGCTTTATCACTCTGCAATAAAGAACACATACAGATAGCACTTCACACTTACCCTCATGTATGTCCCAGCAAATCTTTTGAGAAACAATAAGTAAATCCTCCACCTCAACTTGACAAAGGATTATTAGCATTTATATCTCGGGAAGGGGTTGAGTCTAATGAAAAAGAAAGACAACGATAAAAAAGATTCAATCACCATCGGGCCATAAGTATTAACTCGTCTGACATGAGCTTTGGTAATTTATTTTTGTCTCGGGATAATTGGGGAATGTGTGTATAATAGTATGATAAAATTGATAACGAAGAATTTTGTAAAGAATATGGAGGACAAGTATTGTCTTGATGCCGCCTTGATCTGCTCTTTGGTAAGTGGTGCTGCCTTATCACTGGCTTATTGATCAATATTTTAAGATGTTTTACTCTATCACTTGAATACCCTCAAATGGTAGATAAAAAGTCCCACTCACCTGTCCCTCAGCCTGCCGCGTCAAGACCAATCTTTGGAAATCTTCATTTGTATTTACACCTGTTGAAACATTGCCAATTATTGTCAAAACATGTATCATTATTAATATAGTAGATTTGTGCTGCAGACAAATTAATTTCTAGATTACCTTGGACGGACACAGAATACTGCCGAGAATATGGGGTTTTAATCTAGACACATGATATTGCCAGTATGAAACATTAATATTATATTATACATCCCTAGGAGGTGGTTATATCATAGTGCTCTTTTTCTTGCTGAGAGCCTGGTTTTATAGCAGGATCCGCACCCACAACCATCAGAACTAGTGACCCCAGCAGCTAATCAACTCCTCCATTGGGAAACTAGTGACCCAATACTATAATGTACTGCTTCAGGATGTTTTAGCGCAATGAGTAATGCCATGTAAAAACCTTCAGGGATTTGAACCCCATTTCACCCAATGCCAAAGAGTAGGACCCTCCCTCTAAACACAATTACGCAGAACAGACGTAAATTTATGTTGATCTAAGGACATAACTACGTAGTTTAACGAAGGTTTGTCAATGTCAGAACGTTAAGGTTTAGTTACGTCCAACAGACGTAGCTGTCTGAATTAGGTTATTTTACCTCATTTAAACGTAATCAAACTTAGCAAAAGCACATGACTGGACATAAATTATCATGTTTTAAGTCTCCCTAATGAAAATAAAGAGCTGCACTAGTATGATTATATATTGGTTATATTTCATCTTATACTGTACTTGTTTGTAAAAGCTGATTATTGCCCTGTTGGCATAGTCTGGTACATGTAGACACAGTATCTCCTGTACTATGCATGTTATATACATGTTTGGTTGTGGCAGCACTGAGGCTTTGTATTTATTTCAGTACCACCAATGTGGTGTTCAATTAGTAAAATGCCCTTATACATGAATATTACATGCACTTTTTTCGTCTGTTCTCCTATATATGAATGTTCAATGATTTGTGGCTAATTTCCATAAAATTAAATTCATGATCATAAAGAGTTTACTGCTTTGAATGTAATAGAATGCCCCAGCTGTTGCACGATTCTTTCCATACTTGATAGTACTGGCATCTAGTGTTACATTTGGGAGGTATAGAGAAGCATTACCAAGAAATTTGCATCTGGAATACATAGTTCAACATAGATTTACGATGTTCATTTACGTTTGAATGAGGTAGAAAAATGTAATTCAGACATAAACGTTAGTTGAACGTAAGTAAACCTTAACGTTTTGACGTGCACAAACCTTGCAAAAAACATAGTTCAAACCTTAGGTTGGAAGCAAACATACACAAACCTCTGAGCAATGTTGGAATTATGTAGTGTGTTTAGAGGGCTGCACTCTAGCAGCAGACCAATGAAGCCATGTGTATCATTGAGGCTCTTGGCTATGATAGAATGCTGTTTGGTTAGTAATTCTATTGTATATATCAGGGGCACTGCCCCCACCCCCTTTTTCTTTTTTTTCATTCTTTCTCTTTTCTCTTTCCTTTCTTTCTACTCAGCTTTCTTAGCTATTAGAATGTTAAATCAATGTTATAGTCTACATTGTTTCATTTCAATATCTATCGTTGTTTCATTTCAGTTTAGAAACTTATGCTCAGTATAAAGCTAAACAAAAAATTTCAAATAGTTATAATATATTGCAGAGGAAATTAAAATGTTGGCTTGTCATGGGATTTGAACCCAGGCTGAGACAATAGGAGGCAGATTGTACAGCTGTTCTGATTCTATGAAAGGAGACAAGACATACGTTTGATGATCATATAACCTAATAGGAGATTTATATAAGATATTCTCCTAGGATACCTGAGTGAAAAAAAAGATCTGTAATTAGCCTATTCTACACAATCAATCTATGAAAGCAGGGTCTATGTTAGATATACTCCTGGTGCCTCAATTCAATATCATTTATATATGCCTCAGCCTTCAGCCTCAGCTTATATCAATGATATTGCCTCTCGGCTACCAGGAGTATATGCAGTATATATTAGTCATTTGAGAATTTCAGCTCTAAACTGCTTGGTGTGGTTTTTCCATCAAGTACACAGACACCTGCTACCCAGCTAACGATATTTCTCCTTTTTTTTTAAATTCATGAATAATTGTTTATTCATTCTGACAATACCTAGTCAGTCAGCATTGGTCCCTGGGGCCCATATGTGTTTTATTTTGCCAGCTGAGCTTGCCCATATCTGGGTTATGGTATTTTTTGTCCAGGACTACCAGAGGGAGCCCAGATGTGTCAGCCCACTTTTTTTCATAAATACATTGTAAATATTTCAAAACATACTGACATACGATTTCCCTCAAGAAATAACCATTTATTGGACATTTCTATATTGTGTGCTAAATCTGGTCTAGGGCTGGGCACTTTGAATCTGGGCTAGCCCATCTGGGTTCCCACTGGTAGCCCTGGACAAAAAGGACAAAACCCAAGGGTGGGCAAATCAGCTTGCCTAGGTAAAACACATATGGGCCCCATTAAGCAATGTTGACTGGGTGGGCTTTAACATATATCCATTTACAAATGCTAATGGTTTTGGCTGCTAGATCCACATCCATTGCTCATCAGATTTTCCTAAATTAACACTTGACAGATGAACGATGAGCATCTCGTGGACAAATCACACTTCACCCCATGTCAAGGGGTATTCCACTAGCAAATTGACTGGAGCCTATTCAACTGTTGATCATTAAATAAATGTTACTTCGTAAACTAAGATCTATGTAATAACAGATCTTTTTGGGAACATTTCATCATTCTTAAATACGTAGAAAAGGTTAAAATGCTGACATATGACATGCTTCCTTAATAAATGGCCACAGGTGGCAAGACTGAGCTACTGTCAGAAATCCCCATAGGCTATATAACATTGTGTAACACCATCTGGAATGCAGGGGGAATAGTGTTGGGTCACTTGACCATCTCTACACATGGTTTTCTCTACATTTAGTGCATTTATTTAAAAGGTACACACACATTTGTATATACATTATGACCACAATTAACGGGCAAATAGACGGATTAGCTACTAACCCATCTTTAATAGTGATTGTTACAAATTATCAGAATACAAACATACTCACCATTTACATAGCCGTCTATCGAGCTATCAGAGTATTCCTCGGGTGTGCCAATGGTTTTTCGCAGGTCAATTTCAAAGACATCTCCTGCTTTCTTCAGCGATATACCCTGTGAAGGATATGCAGTAAGATAAAATACTCATTCAACCAGAGGCGAGCATCCTTGATCTTAAAATCAGGAGCTATTGGACTGACCCTCCAAATACAATCTGATGATATCAAACTATTTTATATCTAATAGCTTTTAATTCTGTAAAATACCTGCTGCTGAAGGATTTTGCAATTACTAGAAATAAAATCAGACGGAGAAATTTATCAGTTCTTCAAGGGCAGCATGGTATTTTGTAAAGTCCCCCCTCTGCTTTGAGCCAGTCTTGCTGCCGGACTGACCTCCATAGCCACAGCCCAGTGGGGGAGCAAAATACAACAGAGAACCATACACAGGTAACCAGTGTAGAGTGCCTAGTGACGGACCCTTCTTCTAATTACCCACTCCACTACGTACCAAGACTGCTTGGACATGTAGGTTCTCGCCCATGGTATTGACTGCAGTGTGTGTGTCGGGGGGATACACACACACACACAGACCGGAATGAGCAGTGCCAAACCATAATAGGTGTGATCAACATACAGACTGATTGCAGGTAAGGTCTAATGCGTAAGAGGAACGCGGGGACCATGCAGGGTTAGGCCCACTCTAACGGAGTGCAGTGCTGAGGGGTGCGTACTCTCGTTCCCAAATCCTTCCGAAGGAAGGCTCTGGGGACAGCCAAATGACCTTGAACTTTGGATTTTGCTGGGTCTGGGCAACCCCTGCTGGTAGGCTGGAACCAGCAAACAGGAACAGGAAATGGAACCAGAATGTATGATGGTAGTTTTAGGTAGATTTACCATCAGCCTTTCTGGTTCCATTTCCTGTTCCTGTTCGCTGGTTCCAAGCTACCAGCAGGGGTTGCCCAGACCCAGCAAAATCCCAACATTTGACAGTTACCAGAGCCTTCCTTGGGAAGGATTTGGGAACGAGAGTAAGGGGTGCGGTACTCGAGAGCATATGTGTGGACATATGTATATAGGGTGCCAAAAGCAAACGACCCAATGCTAATCCAATGGGCGCGCAGCTGCTGTTGACACCTTATGGAAACATGTACTCCTTAACCATTGCCGGGGACTACGTCGCCGGCCAATAACTATAGTTTTGGAACTTACCATAGATACGGATTCTATTATGTTCAAGAAGGGGGAGATAGTTTGGGCAAGATCCTCCTGGGAAGTGCTGTCCGCATCGGCCAGCATGAATGACGAGGACTCCAACAGAACATCCCAAGTGGAATCCTGCAAGAAAGTGGTGTCGAATTAGTCAAACATCAGCACACCTTTTTTTTTGGGGGGGGGGGGGGAGGGGTATCTATAATTGAGTCTTCTGACGAGTCCCTGTGGACGAAAAATCCTCTGTAACATCCTTGAACTTGTCTTGTTTATCCTCCTCGTTCAGAGCCCCTTTAGAAGGGTTATCTAGCCCACATTTTGGGCATTGTTTAATATTGCCATGAAAAGAGCCGATACAATCTTTGCCTTTACATTGCACCATCATGGTAAATAGTCCAGTGAATGAAGAGTAATAAGCAGTCTAGGGTCAACAAAATTGCTACATGCAATTTTTTTGTTTTAATGGACACCCTGATATGTCTACTTCTCATAAAAAAAAAGTTTACAAAAATCATCCTTGGGGGACCCGCCTAAAAATGGCCATTCCCAAAGTGACGCTAGGACCTATGGTATCTCCTCACAGGCATGCTATACACTGCACTATGCACCACACTGAATGCCTCTGGTAGGCACCACTCACCCCTCAATCCCCTTCTTTCTTTTTAGATATTGGCATTTGTTCTAAGATACCAAACTAGGTCAATTCTAAAAATAGCCTCATGCACTGTCCTACTTACAAGGCTTTCTGGTGCTGTATCTCTGATCACCAGTGTAAAGCACAGACAGCCTGCAGCTCTACAGGAAGGTCAGATATGCTAGTTTATAATGGTTAATGATACTATTATACGTCATGAACATGAGTTCTAATATATAATTTTTACTATATACCTTATAGTGCTGCAGCATTGGAGAGCTAGGAGCATTATTTCTGGCGACACCCATCAACAAAAAAGACTAAAGTACGCCATATACCACAGGAAAGCTCTGTTAATGGGCTTTTTAGATATGGTGCCTGTAAAAAGATCCAAGAAAACCGCCAAAATCCAAGATGGCCACCAGAATTTCAAGATTTCATCTCCTGTGACCTAGATATGGCTTAGAATACTATTTTTAACACTGCCTACCCCCGTTAATTGGACACAAGGAACTAAACATTTCTATTCTTCTTTTGCTAATATCAGTGGTTGCTTAGCAATGACTAGTCTAATTGTTTATCTGCCTAGCAACACAGTTTTCCATGGTCCTGAGGTTGACTATAATCATACCTAGCCCCCCTAAATAGAACCCAAGCAATCCTGGAGACCCCTTCAGTGACTCTGGGGACCCTTCAGTAATTCTGTGGACCCTTGCAGTAGCTCTGGGGACCCCTTAAGTGACTTTTGGGACTGCTCTGGGGACCCTCCCAGCAGCTCTGGAGACCCTTCCAGTAGCTCTGGGAACCCCCACAATTCTAGTACTGTTCTAGTGTACTATGTGGTTAAGTGCGAGTGGTGAGAATGCCCCTTTAAGCTGCTCTGGGGACCGCTTCAGTTACACTGGGGAATCCTTCAGTGACTCTGTGATTCCCTTTAGTGACTCTGGGCATCCTTTCAGCGACTCTGTGGACCCTTCCAGTGGTTCTAGGGACCATTCCAGTAGCTCTGGGGACCCTCCCAGAGGCTTTGGGACCCTACAGGTGGCTCTGGAGACCCTCCCAGTAAGTCTGGGACCCTCTGAGTGCTCTGGGAATCCCTTGAGAGGCTGTGATGACCCTTCCAGCGGCTCTTGGGACCCTTCTGGTTGCTCCCAGAGGACCTTTGCAGACTGTGGTAGCACCTCAGATGGCTGTGGGTGCATCCTTGCTGATTCTGTGAACCCCTCTGCTGATTCTATGACCACATCTATTCCTGGAAACACCCATGCTGGCTCTGGGTATACATACCCTGGCATTACTTAATGTCTACTAGCTCTGAAAACCTCTTTGCTGGTACCAAGGACAACTCCTCCTCCTGTAGCGGGGATGACTAGATCATGTTCTCCTCTACCAGGAACAAATAACTCATCTTCCCCTATACCAGGGATGACTAGATAATCTTCCCCTGTAACAGGGACGACCGTACCGACTCCCTCACAACCACTGAAGGGGTCCCTAGAGTCACTGAAGAGGTCCACAGAGCTACTGGAAGGGTCCACAGAGTCACTGGTAGGGTCCCCAGAGCCGCTAAAGGGGTGCCCAGAATCACTGAAGGGGTCCCCAGAGCTACTGGAAGGGTCCAAAGAGCCGCAGTAAGGACCCACAGGGGTTCAAATAGGACATACTTCTAGGAATATGACACTATCCTAGTGTAGGCCTCATTGGCCCTAGCTGTTCTATGGGATAGGGAAACTATCTGCAATGGCAAAATATGAGACTGTGAAAGAGTTTTATGATGTGTTCCTGCAAAAAAAAGATTTCAGCAGGAGATTGAGGAAGCAGGGAACAAATTGCTAGCAGCATTATATGGCCAGATGAAAGATTTAGACTCAGAGCATGCATATTTTTGACAGCAGAGTAAACATTTTCTTGTATGAATAATGGACTCAAATGCACCCTGGCCTGTAAACTGCAAAGGTATTACATAGATGAATACAGAATCTGTTGACACCTCGGACTGTTCGTTATAAAACCATGCAGCTTTTGAATAAACCTTTTATTCAATATTGGTTAGGTACTGCTCCTTTTGATAATATCTAGAGCTTTGACCTTGACCTTAGGTTATTGGTCAAATTTATGTGTATGTTTTAACTTCATGATGATTCACACCTTGTATCTTAAGTGCAGTGAACATAATGTTATGGTACTTCCAAAGTATGGTATATCATTGCAATAACCTTTACAAGATCTGGATTGACCTTCATGCAACTCACACACTCTGTTTTTCCTGACCCACCTTGTATCAATGTACAGTTCAGTGATTAAAAAGAGGTATGGAGTGGATTTCATGTCCACATAGATGCAGACTTGCTGTTTTTTTGTGAATTAGTATTTTTGATTCATTATTGCAGTAAAACCACAAAATATGTGACCTTGACCTTGGAAAATAATTCTGATCAATGCATCTGTCGAAGCTGATGTCAATTGGTATATTATAATAGTGAATATGTCAATAAGAAGCAAGAATATGGCTGTTTAACATTGAGAGGGAGTACAAAGGCGGCCATGTTGGATTTCAGGCACTTCCCCAAGGAGGATTCCTGTAAACTTTTTTTTTCTGAAATGTGCATGTATCAAAGAGTTGAAAACCATTGAAAAAGCTAATGTAGCAATTTTGTTGACCCTGAAGTGTTCATTCACTGGACTAAAAGGTCTTTATACGGCAAGCGTCGGAGCAGGAGGAGTGAGGGGTAGGCAGACGGGCCAACCGGGCGATGTCTCCCCCTGGTGGTAGTTAGGAGAACTGTCACTCCGTCCCTCTAACAGATAGACCATTATACCCTTTCATAACTATCTTTTTTTTCTTGAAATATCAGAATAGCCAACAAGCTAAGTAGGGCCTATGTTGGGGAGGCATTGTCCCATGAGAGTGCTGCTGCTGTTGTATAATTTGGGGGCTCTGCCCTTACACCCCCGTTTTCTTTCTTTTTTTTCTTTTCTTTATTTTCCTTGAAATATCAGAATAGCCAAAGAAATAAAGAATGTGTATCAGAATGAGGCTACACTCTTTAAGCATAAGCTATGATCATTGTATTTCTATGAGAATACACAGAGAATATGTTTGATGATCATATAACCTCATAGGAGGGTTATACAGGATATCCTCCTAGGCCACATATATGTGGTAAAAGAGCTGTAATCAGGCTATTATACATAATCAATCTATGAAAGCCCCCTGTATGTTGAATATACTCGCGGTGTCTCGAGTCAATATCATTGATATAAGCCTCGGATGATGACATAGGAGATATTATATATTTTGATCGGTGCGCTATTTTCCTCACATTAGGACTCTGATGGTATATATGGAATAACGATGTACTTACCATTGTATCGATACTTATTATATCTGCTTTCCCCGTTAATAGTCCGGATAGAACGGACAGCTTCTCTGTGGAGGACTCACTGTCAGCTGCAGGTATCCGCATCACTGCTAGGGCCGCTTGTTCTTGTGCCTAAATATATCACAGATAGGTTGCTGGTTACTGCATGTTGTATGTCCTTTAAATGGGATAATTAACTTTGTAAAATACCCATAATATATGCATTAAACCATGAGTCAGCCAACAGATAATGCTCTCCATTTTCATATTTTCAATATTCTATATGAGATCATTAACATATCTTATTTCACTTTTATGTATTTCGTTGTGTTATTTTGAATTTGAAAAGTTCTTTATTTACACGTGGGGATTTTATTTAAAAAAAATACATCGATAGCATACACTAAAAGATATTTTATTATGTATATTTACATGGCAAAGGTATTTAAAGAATACAGTTGCAATAATTAAATTGATGCAGGTATAACAATTCACACACGTATAGGATGTTATATCATTCGTTGTTATATATTTCATAGATGCTTATAATTCTGAATAAACTATTTTTAGTGAATAACGACACCGGATTTTATATCACTGTTATAAGATATACGCATTATGCACAGTAACTGTAGTAGTACATTGGTCGTATCACTTTACACAGAGATGAAGATCTATGAATTGCTGCTTGTTTTTATATTCCGGCTAGTTTTTATCATCCATCATTCTACTTGCGTAATTTCTTGTTATCTGTACCATTAAAACTTGTCATTCTTTTATAGTTCTTTTTGGAGGGATAAATTAACTCTGCGATACAAAGGGCTTTATTGTTGAATCATATGTGGACAGTCGAGGGAAAAGGGTCCTCCAAAGGTTAAACTCAATTATAAAATTGAGGTCATCAGCTTTCCAGTGATATATTTCATTAGCAGGTACCACTTCTAGTTTTTGAGAACTGGCTCCTTGAATATGTGTGGGCACTGTTCAATCTCAAATGCCAATAAGCTCTATCTTACTTTGTTTTAGAGATATCTCTATCTAATTAGCATAATTATGAAAATTCCCAAATATCCAAACTTTTTCAAACATTTGGTCACAGCTTTTAATCTTATAATGGGATTTACATTCCGTTTTCAGCCTAGAAATCTTTGTGGAGCCTGTAATCATTAACTTCTTGAAAAATTCAATTTAGAATGAAAATTATGTTTCCATGGCAACCATCAAGTGCAAAAACACCAATTTAGGCCCAAAAACGTTCTTTTTACATTCCAAATATGGATTGTTTTCATTAAAGTTGGAATTTTCTAGAGTGGCTTATTGTATTCTCCATCAAAAAGTAGTATAGAACAATTTTTATGATATTTTGAACATTGTTGGCCATGTGGAGCCCCCTGGTGGTCAAAGTTGGTACTAAAAATCCCCCGCGGAGGTCCCTTTTCCCTTGTTGATCCACATATGATTATAATGCAGAGATCCTTTATCTTTCACCGTTTCTCATCTTTCCCAATGATATAACAGTTTGATATAACCAGCCAAGATTAGATATCGACGACAAATTCGGAAACTGAAAATTGCTGATGTAGAATATGCTTACCTCTGCCAATTGTGTTATTTGAGTGTTCAGTTCTTCACATTCCTGAAATATCATTTGTATAAAGTTATGTTACATTAGTAAGGGAATAATACATAAAAAGGCCATCACTCAGGTTGGTTATTCACAGCTAAGGCACGATGCACGGGTGCCTTACCCATGGATAACCACCCTGAGTACTGGCTGGTCAGGATTAGTGGGTCAGCATCAGTAGCAACCCCGGTGTGATTGGACACAGACTGTTTGTTTGGATTTATATTTTATTATTGTGATCATTTATATGTGTGTAACTGTGCTTATCATGTGGTGTACATGATCAAAAATGCCAAACTTGTCATTGAAGTATCGTTCTGACTTTAATTATCATCATGATCCAATCATACGCAGTATTTATCTTTAATTTCTTGCCATCTGCCATTTTCTTCTTCTGGGGGGCAGGGGTGGGGGTTATAGGGGACCCTTAATTTATTTACTTGGTGCTTGTTCATAGCTTAGCAGAGCAGAGCCTTTACTGTTAGTGGGGCATTCATGGTTGAGTCCGTGGGCCAATTTAGATACGCCTATAGTGGTGGCCATCAATCAGTGAAAACTACCTAATCGACATAGGATTTCCACCCATTGAAGATGGGATATTAATGTAAAGATTATATGAATATTGCAAGTTTTAATATCTTTCCTTACTAAATGCACATAACTTGTTAACTAAAAGACTAACCGGTTTGACAGCAATTAAACATGCACCATCTTGTTTATCCAAGGCCCCGTTGATAACCGCCACTTGAGCAGCTATGTCACCTGCAGTTGCGTAGATGGCCGCTTTGTTTCCTTCTGCAGCATTCCTTACTAAACTCGCTGAGTTCGCACTTAGTCCGCTCTGAACCATAGCCATCTCAGCGACCGATACCGATGATATCTGGAGGAAGAATTTATGTATTCGCCGAGAAAAAAGTCCCCAAAAAAGTTGAAAATAGCTCATAAATCTGAATATGGAGATAAGCTAAAAGTTGCACTTCTCAGATTTGATTTGAACTCCCCAGACATATAGAGATCCAAAATACACTCTGGTCTAGTTCCGAGAAATGGTGCCAAAAATTATACAGGGTCATGTCTGAATTAACAGTACTGAAGAAGACTAATACATTTAGTAGAAACGTCGATATCACTCAACCACCCTCCAATTATTTATTCTACCACTGCCCTGTACATATGCTCAGCAATAAATTCCACATAATTGTATTTGACTGTGTCTGTTTTTTTGTGCATTCAACCACAACTAGTAACAGTACTGTATTCAACGTAATAAGTGCACATCCCCTAATAAGTGCACAACCCCCTTTTTTTGGCCGATTTTATACCATAAAACTTTTTACAAGATTTGAGCCCAAATAATGTCCTAACCACTAGAAATGTGTCTGGAATCATTTGTTAAACACATTATGCTTATTACGGTGAATACGATAGCACAACAGCAAAATAATTAGGGAAAATGGATGGGGGGGGGGGTGTGCGATAAATAGGATTAAAATTTGTTTTTGATTTTTTAGTTTAAATCATTTTGCACTGTGCGCTTATTACGTCGAATACGGTAATGGCGAAGATCCTGCAGGGAACCGTTCCCCCATAAACAACACAAAGGTCTATCAATTACAACACATTATTATTGCAGGGGGTGAGGAAAATCAGCACTCACTAAGACATGTCCAACTTCATAGATCATGGTGCCCCTGAGTGAGTCCCTGACCTCCACAGTGACCTTGACGACCGACGTGACGACACCGCTAGTGGAGTTGGTTCCTGAGGTTATGAACCCTGTCCAACTATTGGTTTCCATTAACTTTTTGTCCAATGGTTCCCCCTTGTCATCCGAGGCTTAGAAAGCAGAAGACATGGCACAATGAGAAATGGCTTATAAAGGAATCATAAAATCTCAACAGTATAATGAAACTCCTAGGTGATCCTTCAGAATGACTTCCAAAATCATGAAAAAAATCTGGGCGTGAAAGAACATCATGGGCGTAAAATTTCAAGTTGATGAGTGTACTTCTGATAGGCTAATGCATGCTTAGCTAAAGGTAGTCATATGAGAATTTGGGGGAGGGGGGCATTCACAACATTTTTACTCCGACCCTAATAGGTGGACATTGTTGGCCACTTAAATCAGCTAAAAATGGAAATACATGATCTTTCAGGTTTATTATATGTTGTTCTTGCAGATTGTTTTTGTAAACATATTCCAGCATTTTGCATTCTTAGGGATTTATTTCAATGCATTTTCACTTAGCCTAAAACCATGTCTTTGCTCTGCATTTGTCAGTCTTCGCCAGAGAGAGAGCAGAACAGTCTGCGCTACAACAATAGGTTATCAAGGATAGGCCTATCCTGTACTGTAGACCTTAATAACTAGTAAAATCGACAAGGCACATGGAGACCTCCCCGATCTAGTAGTGTTGTAGTATGTATAAATAAAAAAGTATATATATATATATATATATATATATATATATATATATATATATATGGGTCAAGCCGCTGACTTATGTAGATTTGGTCTTTTCAGGCCTTTTAAGCTTTATAAGCCTACAGAATTAAGACTTTTGCTTCAAATGCTTATATTCTTTGGCATGTGTGACAAAACATCCTAACATTTCAGGGGAAAAAATATTTTTGTGTATTGGACCAAGATTTTGTCTTTTATGGCCCCCCGAAGCCAAAAAAGCCCTAAAAAATGACAAAAATGACAAAAATGACATATTTTACATGCCAATCATTTAATCTAAGGAATCAATAGCCCATCCCAATTAATTTTTACTATTAGGCCTATGTTATAGTAGATGGATTCAAGAGATTTTACCATGATATGTATCTTTTATTTTTTACTGTAGACTTTTTGCTGTGAATTTGTCACTTATTGTCAATCTATGTTATTATATTGGTGTCCTCATACAGTAATTAAAGAGATACCACAGCATAACTATTTTACCCCTCATGTTGAGATAACATGTTGGCCTTATACTGGACAAAGAAAATTTTCAAAAAAATCCAATCCTCTAGGCTCCAGGAGCAGATGCATATTTGATACAACATAAAAGCACGGAGTAACAATTGCCATTTCTTTCTCTCCTGTGGTTATTTCTGGCTATATATTGAGTTATTATGTTCCAAAAGGACTTGTGGTGACAGGGGCTTAGTGCTTGATAGCTATGGTAGATCATGCATTTACCCATGCACACCCAAATGCTTCACTATGACAAATTTGAATCCCAGATGGTGTTACTCCGTGCTTTTAAGTTGCGGTGTTACTCCGTGCTTTTAAGTAGCAGCAGGCAAATCCTCACTAATAATTAACTTCTCTGTGCTCCAGAGGGTGCCTACAACACTCCTTGATCATTTTAATGCTTCATAATCAACAATGCCTCACATATCTAGAATCTGTGGGTAATTTGAAAATTCACCTTGACTTAAAAGCACGGAGTAACTCTCGAAAAAAATAAAGGCTCACAGAAATGCTAATATCCAATGTATCTAATTTTTAACCACTCCATTGCTTTGCTACCAACCCTCTTAGATGGTCTGCACCCTTAACCCTTTAAGGCCGACCAAAACAAAAGTTTGCTGGTGAAGGGGCCGGGAGATTTTCATAGGAACCCTCCCAGGGCCGAGCCTTTGCTGATTCCCATAGAGTTATGATGACTATAGTCGATGCTCGGCCAGCCATGGCATCGACTATAGTCGATGCTCGGCCAGCCATGGCATCGACTATAGTCGATGCTCGGCCCTAAAGGGTTAAATGTGGGAATTTCACATTTCTTTTACTATTTATTGTGATATTCTATTAAAAGCACGGAGTAACTAGTGTTACTCCGTGCTTTAAAGTGCTGATATTGGCCATATTCAGGCCCGTACTGTGAAAGGTGGGTGATGGAATGGGCTTAAGTACTAGCTTTACACAAAAGTAGATATGTTGAAGATGATACAGAGTGAGTAACAAGAGTATTTGACCCCTTTTGAAGAAGTAGGAGTAAAGGTGGGGAAGTGTGATAAAACTTTTCAATTTTTTCAAAAAACTCAAATTTCACAGGCCCATATCTCAGAATTTGTTAATTTCATCATTCCAACCTTTATTGAGGTTAAGGATGTATATCGTGCCATGCTGTAAATGGAATAATTATTATTAGTTGCTGTGTTGTATTTAAGAGGAAAATAAGGTGTCCCTGTACTTAAAAGCACGGAGTAACACCAAAAATGCCCACTCATCTTCGCATTGTTATAAAAATTGAACCGCTAGGGTTAGAAGCGTACTGGCGGTGGTTTCACGGAGCCAAGATATATACCTTTCAATAAAATAAACTTATATAAACATATTCTGAGGTTTCTGATTTGTCCTTCCCCAGCTCAATACCTACATAAGTCAGCGGCTTGACCCGTATATATATATGTGTACAGGCAAGGGAAAAGGGTACTCCAAGGAAAAAGCCAACTTTAAAATTGATGTCATAAGCTTTCTAATGATACATTACAGTAGACGATATCAAATCTAGTTTTTGAGAAACAGCTTCATGAACACATGTGGGTATTGCCCAATGCAAAATCTAAATAAGGTTCATATTTTCCAAGATATCCCTATCTAATTAGCATAATTATGATAATTAGAAATTTATGATACATTTTCATTCTTTAGGTCATAAGATTTGATCTAGGAATTATAATTTTATTCTGTTTTGACCACAGCAAACCGTTTGAATCATTCTATCAATGAGCATCTTTATTTCTTCTATTTGGAATAAAAAATATAGAAGCTTTTTGCCAAAAATGGAATGTTTTGTGTAACCCTATTGAATTCTTCAGAAAAAAGTACTCTAGAGCATATTTTGGTATGTTTCCTTCATTTAAGGCCATAGTGGCGCCCCCCTGGTGGCTTAAATCAGAACTAATCCCGCGGGGACTATCCTTTCTGCTTGCCTGCTCACATATATATATATATATATATATATATATATATATATATATATATATATATATATATATATATATATATATATATATATATATTTATATGGCACAAACTCCCGACTTATGTTGTTTCGGCTATTTCTGGTATTTTCGGTATATGTGAGAAAACATCCTAACTATTCGGGAAATCTTTTCTTTTTGTATATTGGCCCAATATTTTCTGTTTTCTGGCCATGCAAAGGCCCCAAACCCCCTAAAAACATCAAAAACGCTAAAAATGACATGTTTTACATGTCTCCAATGTCTACTGAGGCAGTAACAGCCTATCCCTAATATCATTTTCTATTAGGCCTATGGTATAGTCAATTGATTAATGAGGATTTCACTAGATATGTACCGTATTTTTTTCTCCACAGTCATTTAAGTGTGTTTCATCAGCAAAATGATCAAAAGTCCTTTCAGGTTGATACCTCTATATATGTATATAGTAAATTAGGAAGATCCACACAGTATCCATTGTATCCCAGAGTGTGAGGTAACCCTTGTGTCTTCTGCTGGAAAAAAGACATTTTGAACAAAATCCAATAATCTTGCCTCCAGAAGCATAATTATGTCTATTGTCATACATATTTTCCATCACGAAGTCACTCGGAATATTCGTCACGGAGTCACCAGCCACCCTGATGAAAATTTAAACCTTCATAGAATTATTAATACCAAGTATTTTTAAGTTATCTCTGGTTTTCCCTGTGTCCTACCTACTCCCTCCAATGTTCTTATACAGAAATCCACCATTTTTATGCTCATTTATACAAGAAATTATTTCCATCACGGAGTCACCAGGGTGACTGTGACATAAAATAGGTTAATAGGGGTACTTTAGGCCTATACTATGCAAACTAGGACTAACCAGATATCATGATGCTTCATATTTCTTAAAGTACACATGGTCATGACATTGTAGAGCAATGTTAACTAACAATGGGACCATTTTGAGGAAACTATGGTAAAGTTGAGAGTATGTACATGTAGTTGAAATTTTCATATTTTTTTAAAATGTTCAAAATTCTAGGGGCTGTATCTCAAAAACTATTTCTCAGAGGATATCCATTCTTGGTATGCATCAAGGTATATGTTGTCCCAGCTTGTAAACAAATCATTAGTTGCTGTAATGTATCTAAAACATAATGTACATAATCATGGATTTTTCGTCACAGAGTCATCTGAAGAATGGACAAAAAACTTTGTGAGACCATTAAAACTCAACTGCTAGGGTTAGAGATGTATCAAAAAGTGTTCCAAGTTATAAACCTTTCAGTGTACTAAACTTGTTTAAACATATTAAGAACTTCCAGTTTTTCCCTTCCTCAGCCCTAAACCGGCATAACTCAGGAGTTTGTGCTATATATATAATAGTACTAGTAGGACCAAATCTATTATCATTATTTAATAGTCTGTAGCAAGCCCTCTCAAAGACTGGACACCATTGATACTTTAACATCCTCTAAGGTGTCATGGTACAGATAGCTGACAAAATGTCTAGTTCAGACCCAATTTTTCTTCTTTAGATGGGCAAAAAGTTGGGTTCATTGAGTATGGAGTAATGGATGACCCTTTAACATATTTCCGATTTTTTAATTTGCATCACCGCAGGTTATCATGGCAACAATCTTTCTTTTTTTCGCCCTAGGACAATAATGATTCTGTGATGAATTTAAAGTCCTCTAACACTGATTATATGCACAGCAGTATTGTTTTTAATTGGCATTATTTACAACTACAAAATTGTGGGTGTGACACCCCAACAGATCTGATCTCCTGATGATAAGATGCATCCCAGAAAAGACCTGTTTGTATAGGTGAAGAGACTTGGTGAAGATGTGGCGAAGAATATACTCTGTCCATATGCCTACTCTAATGTTACTAGATATTGTTCAGTCATTAAGGGCTAAAATAAGTCCTTGACAACAACCTTTACGTCAAAACCTGTCTAAAATCCATCCTGTATCATGGGCCCTTGAGGACCCATGCTTAGGGCCCAGAAACAAACCCTTTCTCTTGAATTTGTGGTCACAAATAGTGGATAAAACAGAGGGAGTGCCCACCCAGGGACCGGTTGGCAGAATGAGCACCAATAGAGCTTGTGGCGAAGACAGAACTACATTTCTGTTTCAGATCGACCTCTGCACTGAAAACTCTTTGGGAGAAAAAGTAATCAAAGGTGATTACTTTTTGTAATCACGGTGATTGTGACACAAGTGAGTACTTGGTTATCACTAGAGTAATCATATGTGATGACCCTGGGTCATCACTATGATTACTTTTTAAAAATTCATCTATGACTTATTTCATATAATTTATTTCTCTGTACAACAAGATATCAATCCCTAATAAATTTATAATCACCCCCTCATTTTGTCATCATAGCCTGTTTGAGACCACTTCTAGCCCTCAGAGCAAGCCCAATAAGGCATATTTGTGAATACAGTAACCAGCAGCCTATTCTTACATTAGTAGATATGGTGCAGGCACAAAAAAGGTGTGCATGTGTACACATGTGTATGCTCTTGATAATTTCGCTAAAATCTTACTTTTAAAGAATTTGAGTTCCTTATGTGCCAATATTCTTCATATATATAATTTTGCAGGTTTCTATGATTAGAGTTGATATAGATATGAATCCATATATGGCCTGGAGTAGGAACTGCATGTTCTATTACTGTCTAGTAGGGCCCCCTAGTGGCTGAAGTTTGAAGTTTGATTGATTTTTATTTTTTTAATAACAAAGATGCTATTCCTTGAAAAAAAAGTGCAGCTACAATTTTTGATACATTGCATACAATTGAGTATCAAAAATTTACACAGAAGTATGATGTCAAGTCATTGTTGAAGGACCTCTCACAAGGAGTATCAAGTACAGATTCATAGTTTCCACGAGCATTTCAGTAATCACAGATTTCTGCGGTTCACTCCAGATTATTAATAACAGTTATAGCATATGGTTATGCACATACCGATGTTATGTCAATACACAGTATCAACCACATTTTTTGGCAGGGTCATATGACTACTAGCAATCACTAGCAAATATTCTAATCAAGATGATGACTTTGAGTAATCACGGTGATGACCTCAACTAATAAACTGGCTATGATTACACTAACTAATCAATAGTGATTAGTTTTAGATATACCTAAGTTTTCAGTGTGCCATATGAGCTTCTGACAAAGACTTGTGGCGAAGACTGGTTAAAATACAGAACCTCTTTTTGCTCACTTAGTCTTTGCTGGTTTGCATTCGCCCACACTGGGTAGATCCATCTGGTTAAGAATCAAGCCCAGAAGTCATTCTGAAAGACTACCCATGCCCGTTTTGGGCTTGATTTTTGTGGTCCAACACTACAGAATCCTACATTTATTAACAATCTACTCAAGAAAGCTTTCATTTGGTCAAACTTGGTGATGTATTTGTACCTTACAGACACACAGTGGACCTGTCTATTTTTCAGATGATTTCAAGTACTATATATATGATCATAAGAATTTAATCACAGAGACGAATCCTCATCTTTCAAGAAACTTACTTAACAGGGTGTATGATGTGATGCCATCATCATCTTGCCAGCCACTGCAGGATACCGTGAATTTGTTGACACCCTCAGTCCCATTCTTCGGGTCGACGACACATGAGCCGGGGAGAGGTGGTGAATTGACGAGTATTGTCGTGCTAACCATTGCTGTACTACCTCCCTCTCGGAATACTTGAAATAAATCAAAGCGTTGACATAATTAAAGTTATTACCCTCAAAGGGTGGATATCTACCGAGAAATTTTAAGTATCATGCACTAAAATGTTCATCCTTGTTATTTATGTGAGCAAAAAACACACTGGAAATTCAGGTGTGTATAAAAGTATATACCATAAATTTGTCTGTGTCATGATTTGCTCTTTCTAATGAAATTTAGCATGACCGTACGGAACGGGTGTTTCACGGGTTTGTTAACACAAAGGTACAACATAATAGGGCGAGTTAAAGTTGTAGACTGTACCTTATAATGGCAATGGGGGGGGGGCATGTGGGTGGTAATTTATTGGGTATATGCACCATATCTTACACAGTTACAGTCACATGAATACATAGCAAATTATTATAAGGACTGGTACCAAGAAATGTTAATATCATGCACTAGAATGTTCATCCTTGTTATTTATGTGAGCAATTAACACAATGGAAATTCAGGAGTGTATAAGTGTATATACCATAAAATTGTCTGTGTCATGATTTGCTCTTTCTAATGAAATTTAGCATGACCGTACGGAAAGGGTATTTCACGGGTTTGTTAACAAAAGGTACAACATATTAGGGCGAGCTAAAGTTGTAGATTGTACCTAATAATAGAAATGTGGGAGGGCTTGTGGGTGGTACTTTATAGGGTATATGTATCATATCTTACACAGTTACAGTCACATGAATATATTGCAAATTATTATAAGGACTGGTATATATGTTCCTGAAATGATCAGTACTCTCTTATACGTGAAAACTGTATAATTCTGCTGAGAAATACAGTCTATTGCAACCAATATGCACTGAGTAAAATGCAATTCAAATGGGACTATCATGTGTTTGCCCCCTCCCTCTCCCAAGCACGATCCAGTGATGTAGTAGCAGAGGAAATTCTAATTTCCCCATCACCATGACCACCCGGACCCATGGGACCAGTGACTGACAAGATGAAATAACTGAGTACCTTGAAGCTCTACTTTGAGGTCTGGGTACCTCCCGTACTCTTTGTACTTGTCTTGCAGTAGTTTGTTATCAACAGCAATTCCAACGGAGTTGAGGTCTGCCAGAAAGCACACACTTATTAGTAACATTTGGGATCAGGACGAGACTGATTCCTATTGCTTTAAGGACCACATGGTACCTTAACACTTCATATTAATTTGTCATCATGATGCATTCTTGCACCAAGCTGACAAATGGTAAAGCATATTTTTAAAATGTTACGGCATTAAAAGTTTTGCATAATGGGGTAGCGCGCAATGCATATGGTTAAATCTAGAGATCTACTTCAGAATGGAAAGGGATTGTGGACAAAAACTTAAATTTAGAAAATGTACTGAACACAATAGAAAAGTAAACTTGGATGAAATAATCAGAACAAGTAACTAAGATGATTTTAAGTACAGTATCATCTAAAATGTACTTTGTTATAGGGCAATAACATAGATGAGAAGGGGTCCAAATAAACTTTACAAGCAATTTAATGTACATGTATAACCATTAAGTAACAACATAGCAATGATAAATAGAGTCGAGGGAAAAGGGTCCTCCAAGGTAAAACTCAATTATAAAATTAAGGTCATCAGCTTTCCAGTGATATAGTAGCAGGTACGGCTTCTAGTTTTCGAGAACTGGCTCCATGAATATCTGTAGGTATTGTCCTTTTTCAAATGCCAATAAGCTCTATCTTTCTTTCTTTTAGAGATCTCTCTATCGGATTAGCATAATTATGCTAATTTCTAAATATCCGAACTTCTTCAAACATTTGGTCACAGCTTTTGTTCTTAAAATGGTAGGCCCTATTTAACATTGTTTTCAGCATAGAAATCCTTGTGGGGCCTTCTATCAATTAAAAAAAATCGATTTAGAATGAAAATCATGTTTCCATGGCAACCAACATGTGCAACAAAATCAATTTAGGCCCAAAAAGATCTTTTTACATTCCAAATATGGACGGTTTTCTCCAAAGAATTTTCTAAAGTGGCTTATTGTATTCTACATCAAAAAGTAGTATATGTAATGTATAGATCATTTTTTGCAATATTTTGAACATTTCTGGTTACATGGAGCCCCCTGGTGGCCAAAACGAAATATCCCGCATGGAGGTCCCTTTTCCCTTGTTGATCTCATATTTAATGGATGATGAATTATTGGAGGTAAACTACTCTCGTGTATGACATCATGTTGTGAGAAAAAAGTAATTGAATTAATGGAAAGAGGAATAGATAATTGCATGATGAAAAAAAATACACAGAAAGGAAGGAAAGAAACAATGTAGTACACATCTGTGCTGTATTGTAGTCAAAATTTCTAGCGCACGGGCTATGCACTTTGTTTCAACAGATAATAACTTTTCTAAAAAAAGAATTGTTTGTACAGGCGCTCCTTCCGTTTGGATTGTGCTGAGACACCATAATGTTACACAAATTGGATGGGGTGAAGCTAGAGCTCAGCCAGATGAATGAAAAAGTGATATGTAATAGATAACAAGTAAAGTGAATATCCTGTACTTTATTTCAAAACCCTATGATCCCCCACCCTCTAGTGTAATGTGCCCGCTTAACTATGTAGAGTAGTGCGTGCATGAGTGCATTAATCTGTTACTTTAAACAGTGATATGACAACAGATAAGCATTAACAATACACATAGTAAAAGAGCACCATGTATTTGAATGCATGCACTTTCAAGAATTTTTTTTATAATTTTTTTTTTTATAAAGGAATTGAACGACCTCTCTGCGCAGTGCGACTGGAGCAAAAAAAAGGGGGAAATAGAGAAAAACTTTCAAGAAATCTGTAAGAGAAATCTCTCTAGTTATTAGAAAGGATTATGGTGTCACCACCCTAAATCGGGTTACTTCCGGGTTTACTGGCCAAAGAATCCCTTATGAACTTTGTTGTTTTGCAGAATTTAGCCCATAGGAGAGGGAATGAAGGGTTAAATACATGGTTATTTGTTATCAGGGTGATCACAAAGTGTTTATTTATAGTCCTAAAGAAGGCTTCATCTACTTCATATAAACAGTGTAGGTTTATGGAGGTGAAACAGCCCTATAATGTATCCATACGCTGCGTAGGCTTCACTGTACAAAGCCACTACCCCGTTACCATATTGATTTACGCAAAATCTTTTTGGGGTCACACCCATTATATATTTTTCTGCATGTCATAAGCTAAAATTTGGTATAGGTGGCTAAACACTGTGAGAGTTTTAAGTGTCTCAAATGACAGGTTGACGATGGTCAATATTGAAATTTCCGATCCCAGCCTAGTGCTTTAAGGTGGTGACACCTTATGTGTTGGAATGATGGGATATGTGAGCCTGTGTGCATAATTATGACACCACCAATAGTCCTAAAATTGTAATGTCGTGCTGAACCATAATTCACTTGGATTTGAAATATATATATATATATACTAGAAATAATTAGGTGGTTAGTGGTCATTATCAAACAACAGAGGAGTGAATGGGGTTGTTACATAGGCCATATCGTGTATACTTGGCAGATTCCGGATTCCTAAAGTATGGTGCTCTCGTACATAACATGCATGTTGAACATTTCATCAAAAGCATTACGTTGTTACATTTATGTACAGCGAGCGCAATTTGAGCAGAAGTAAAGTAAGAAATGTCCTTGTGCTGTAACCTCTTACCATTTACACCTACACCATGGGCATGTGCACGCGCATGCGCAATGTCAGCAAGCACGCAGGGCAATCGCGCAATGAAATTATGATGAAATAACATGAATGTGTTAAGCGCTAGATACCAAATAATGACACTGAAATATTGTTTGTTTATAATATTGTGCACGGTGGCTGCAGCTTCAACTATAAATCTTAACGGGCTTGTTATATTCATCTTTCAATAAGTTTTGCTCAGTCTACATGCAAAACTTAATCGAACAAAGTTGTTTCTGTTGCTGATATACCAAAACCTCCAGGCGAATAATTTAATTTCAATAAATGTCATTAATATTTTCATTTATCTCGATTAAATTAGCAACATTGTAAGAGATACGATTCCTAGACTAGCATCACGCTCAATTCTTAAATAATAGAAAATGTTAGGAGATATCAGTATCAATGTGTACATTCCTGGGATACTTGTGCATAGACTTTATTGATAAGAATTATACTATTTAAGTAGCCTCTAAGGCAATTATGTGTAACATATTGGAAATATCATCTACCATATGCTGCAGCTTGAACTGCTACTTGTTACTGGGACCTGGCTCCACTGTTTGACAGTAGTATAGATAAAATGATAATCAATCAATCAATTAGCCCTACCTTGTGCATAGACTATCAGGTTGTGGATGAACAGTAGGGAGGATCCAGGGCCTATACAGAAGATCTGCCACTGGTATTGGAGTGTGTTGAGCATGGCCTCAGACGTGGGTGTAGCCGGGCCGCCATAGAGGATCTCAGCTGTCAGACGCAGCTTGTTTTGGACATTTTTGAAGAGCAGGCCCCGCCCAGTTTGATCACACAGGCCATCAAAACACCTGAAAGTAGAAGTATTGTTGACAGAAATAATACTCGTGTTCCTCTATAGACCCATTTTCTATTAGACGATTTGGAAGGCCTAAAACACTGAAAACCTCAGTGTCGTCATCCTGACAATACCAAAATTGATAACCTTAGGTAGTCAAGGTGACGACCTTAGGTCATCATTGTGACGACCTAAGAATTCTGGAATAACAATTAAGGTATAATTTGGGCACAAGCCCCAAGAGCTAACTCATACTCACTACTGCATCAAACTGGTGTAGTCAATTTACCTTCTGACTATCTTTACTTTTCCATAATTATTGTGAATAATGAACCTGGTGTTTCCCTCTGATCAATAATTCTTATTGACCATTGGGAAACACCATCCAGCAGAGTATCATATAATTACTCCCTTAAGGAGGTTGTATGTAATCTATATACAGTCTAAATAAACGAATTTCAACTCAACTCTCAACATCTGTTCCATTCAGACCAAAGTTGTCATAATGACAACCTTAGGTAGTCACATTAATTGGGTTGTCAGAATGACTACCTTAAGGTTGTCGATTTAGGTATTGTCAATATGAAGACTTAAAGGGCCAGCCAACTCAACCTAAATAGTAAAATTATCTGGCAGGGTTGTTGAGTTTATGTAACACTCCAGTTATACTTAGAATCCCCCAAACAGAATCCACCACATGTAGGTATATCCTAGCCCTGTGATCCTGTATTCCCCAGCACCAGTACCCCATGTATAAAGGCTCAGGCAACCAACAAATAGTTTGCTTGTTGTTCCTTTCCAGCAGTCCTCTGGTCTAGACAAGTTGCACTGATGTGACTAGCAGCTGCACTCTGCCAGTGATATAGTATTGAGTACTAGTGATACCCACAGAAAACAGTATACTCCCCTTGAATAGCCCACATGCTTTTATCTTGGGTAAAAATGATATCATTGCACAATGTGTTTACCTAGAAGCCAATTTGTAATCATCAAATATAAGAGGGTGCTATAGTTTTATCATTCTTTAATAGACTATTTAATTCCAAGCAAAGCCTGATTCATGGTCCCCCTACTGAAGTCACCTGGCCAGGACAGCATGATCACCTGGTCCCACTGCTCAGTGTACCCTTCACCCATACACTGTAAAAGAATGTGTATGAAATTAAAGACTTTCACCCAAACATATTCATGGCAAAATCTAATCTTTTTTCTGTAAACATGTGCAGGAATATGGCCGCCAATGATGGGTGAGCTGCAACAGTGAAAAATGGTGTGCGAGGGCAGTTTGGCTAGCCCACTGGTATTATTCTCCTACTCCTTCTACAGGCTCTCACCCATATACAGGATCTTCTTAGTTAAATACAGTACCTATAATGTTGTTTAACATCCATGGTAATTTAGATAATGTCAACAATAATGAGTAGATAGTGCTGTCCAGAATATACCAGTGAGCCAGCCAAACTGGCCTTGCCCCCTATTGTTTCACTTTTGTAGGCCCACCCATCACCAGCGGCCATATCCCTGTACCTGCTGAGAGAAGAAAGTGCTTAGATGCTGAGATTCAGTGAAAGTGTTAAACTTTAATGTGTTTGGATAAATTTATGTGTTTAAATTAGAAACACTTTTTACAGTGTATGTCTGAAGGCTGTTAGCACACTCAGTCTACTAGCAGGCCTTTGGTGGGCATGGGGACTTGTTTACAGCCACATCTGAAGGGTCACTTGGGTTGGGGTCAAAATCACCTGCGTCACATACTTTTGCCCTCTGGTGTAAAACTTGTGAAGCAAAAATTGATCTGGAATTTGAGTAGCACAGTTTAGGGGCAGAGTTATGCACTACATGCTCTACTCCTAGAGGTCTAACCTTTTAAAGTCATCAGTATTGACAACTTTCAAGTTTCTAGGCAAATGGATGGATACCAAATGGTTGTCAAAGTCAATTTATTGGGTATTGCTTAAGATGATCATTTGAGATGACCTTTTTTGCTATTTCTCATCAAATAATTGTATTGTAGCATAGTCTGTATTGGCCAACCTTTTAACTTAATAATTCTGACAATAAAATGTTCTGAAAGAAATTTGAAGATTGACTAAATCCTGATCGTTGACTTCATTTTTACGCCGACGAATACGGCAGTCGTTCTGAATCAGACCCCAGGTGCTCAAAGAGTTAGTTGTAGTTACCTGAAGACTATGTCTAGTGGTGAAGGCTGTGTATCATCGTCTACCACTGTGATGGTCATGCTGTACTTGAAGACCGTAGACCTTGTGTCCTTGTGGACGGTGAGCTCCCAGTCGTAGGTGCTGTTTTCAAACATGGCGGCCGTGTTGAAGGACATCTCACACTCACCAACCCCTGTCCCTCTCACCCAGCCAGGGCCCTGATACAACAAGTGACCAATGTTGAATATGGCTTTCTTTTTGAAGTTGCGTCATAAGAGTGATATCAAGTGAGAGCTGACACAGCTCGAAAATAGTTACCACCTACAGTCATGATGCTACTACATGTAATATTGCTTTAAAATGGGTGTGGACCACCAAATTCGACATGGCGACATGGGCATTTCTTAAAATCGACATTTGACATGGCTGTTTTATAAAATCGACATTTGACATGGCAATCTAAGCGACATATGACATGGCCAGACCTTAGAATCGACATGTGACATGAAGCCTAGTGACATGACATCAAGCTTAGTGACAAGGAAATAATTTCAATTGAAATCTGGGATTGTTACAATGTGCATTACGATTCCTATTCACATATATAACTTGCTCATTTTTACTTCATCAAAAAGTAGGATAACTAAAATTTAAGTGGGGTTAGATGTCTCTATCTCTATAGAACACCCAATAATTGAATTAGGTTAGTGACATAAGTGACACGGGTTTTTGCTTAGTGACATGGGACATGGGCATTTCTTATAATCGACAGGGGACATGGGACCCCCCCATCCAGAGCCCCTTTAAAGGCCAAGATATCGCTTCTCGTACAGCAATAATCGACAGCAATAGTCGGAGTGGGGTCAGGACAGGTACTCAGTCCTCTACATAGAACGGGTCGGGTCTACCCTTGTATTACCCGCGGGAATTTACGGTTACGTCACTTATTGTGCGTATATACCTTAAGCGTAGAGACAGGAGAGGTGACAAATTGAACTATCAATGTTGTTCACATAAAGACCTACCTGACCGAAGCATCCGCTACGATTCTTGTTTCTAATGAGGGTGTTGGGATCACCATTTGGAGGTAGGTAGGCTGTAGTGGTATCATTGATTAGCCGCCCAGCACTGTCTGTAGGCCACACCTCCTGTCGCTCCTTGCACTTAAACGTGCATGTTATACCCTAGGGGGACAAGTCAAAAAAGAAATCAGTGCGGGTAGAATTCCCTAGAACGGGGGCGGGGGGGGGGGGATATGCCATTTTATTTAATGTGTATATATATATATATATATATATATATATATATATATATATATATATATATATATATATATATATATATATATAAGGCCCTTGACCAGCACAGGAGCAGGAGCCACTTCAGCTTTAAAGTGAATGTCGTGACGTATTTAGGAGGAACTCTAATACAACATTATGGCCCTAGACCCTTAAATTCAACACGGCGACATGAGCCATTTTGGGCCTTAGTTACATGGGACAGGAAGAAAAAATGGATACTGACATGGGACATTGTCCATTACTTAAAATCGATATGGAGACATGGGCATTTCTTAAAATCGATACGGTGACATGGCTATATCTTAAAATCGACATGGGACATGGGGAACCCCCCATCAAGGACCACAGCATTATAACACGTGTGCCTACCTGGCTCCTGTCTGCTTCTACCTGTACATCAGGGTCATATGAGTAGTGCAGCGGTTTGAGGAGCACCGTTTTGTTGAAGCCGAAGGTGCCGCTGTTGATGCCCACCCCTGCCATGCCGGCCACCAGCGGACAGGCGGTGACCCGGATGTAAGTGGACACGGAGCTCAGGCAGGACGTCGTGCTGTCCTTCTGGAGACTTGTCTGTACACAGAGAGACAATGCAGCATTCTTATTGATGTAATAAACACATTGATACTTATCACTAGGCCACTCCAAATATATGTTAAAATTGGAAAGATATTGGCAAATTTGGTTTAAAATTAAAACTTATGATGTCAGTAATGCAGTCAGCTAGAAATAACTTTTGCGGATCAATGAAATCCGAATTACTAAAATGTGAAAATAATTCACGAAAAGTCCAAATTTTCCTATGTTTATGTTTAAAAAAATAAAAAAATCGCCCTCATCATATTTTTCACTGCTTGGTGATGAGAAACTTTTTTTTTAGTGGCCTTAGTCATACAAACTCAATCATAACCTATTTTATCATGAGGGTATGTGTCGACTTAATATTGCAATCTGTAAATAAAAATGTTCACAACTCAAGCCCAATATTCAATTGCAGTATAGCCGTCTAATACATGCAGTGTACATGAATGCAGTACTAGTGAGTAACTTTGATATATAAAATGAAACACTCCTCACTCCAAAGAGAAGTGATGACCCACATTGGTAAAGGTTCCATGTGCATTACACAATTAACTGGATAAAAATTTGAAAAACTTACGTTGAACGTTAACTTATATGTGCCATATTCCAGTCCGTTACGGGGTATGGATAATTCGTTGAAGTTAATGATGGCATTGGCAGGGTTCACTGTGGACTCCACTTCACCTGTAGATGCGTTCAACTTCCTTATGGTCCAAACCTGAAGACGGACAAGGTAGGCTATATGAAAAACAAGTCTTAATCCTAAAAAAGGGGTTCCTTGAGAGGGAATATGATATATCATAATTACACAGGCAGACGAATCATTGTGTGACAGCCAACAAGGGCAATGCGCTCTCCGGTTTGGTAAACTGGGTTCAGGTCATTCAAAATCTACAAGAGGTCTACGGTAGTTAGTGTGCATGGTCAGGAGGAATAGCTCAACGCCTCACACAGAAAAGAAGTATAATCACTGTGACTCCCAACTTGATCACTGAGGTAACTCTCCCCAGGACTCCGAAGTGACTCCCTAACATTAGCAGGACTCTATAATAACTCTACAATGACTCCTATTCTTAGACTCCCTAATGATTGGGAGTCACTTCAGAGTCCTGGGGAGAGTTACCTCAGTGATTGGGGCTGGATTCCCATTTGACAGTTAGAGTGATTCTACTTCTTCTCTCTGTGCTGCCTTGTTGCCCCTTGGCACATTTTGTAGGAGACCTTAATATTTGTTAAACATTCGGGCAATACTGGCTTTCACCAATTTTGGAGAAACCTTCTCGAGGGTGTACTGTACAATGGTACCGTCAAAGGTTGATACATATCTAGGGCCATTAGGGTAGGTACAACAACCAACATGTATTTGCATAGCCAAAAATAACACATAAAATTATCTAACACATAGTTATTGAACAGGGCCAATGAACTGTCATGTATATAAGTTATCACCTTTGCATTTGCAAGAGTTGCTCCTGTTATTTGAACTATGGCATTCACTTTGATTGGTTTACATGTATGTTTCTCCTGAGGTGCAAAGAAGTCTGTGGTTTGGTCCTCTATCGTGATGCCTGGGATGTTGCAATCGTCCGACACCGAGAATGTGATACTAAAAGAGAAAACGTATTGTTATTCATACATATTATATTAATAGGATTCTATACCATGGCACCAGGGGTAGACACTAACTATTTCAGCCATGGGCTCACCAGGGCCCATGGCTTCAGAAATCTACGGGCCTGTACCTAGAACTGTGGTCCCAGAGTAATTATTTAGCTTTTCTTAAAGAGAAAACCATAGCAATCCCTGAATAATATATCTCAAAGCCTAACCAAAATAGTCAACTTCCCGTGATTTCCTTTTTCCAATGACATATGGCATGACTGTATTTCTATGGATATATAACAGGTCAGTGAAAACAGGTCAGCCCCACGGGGAATCGAACCCCGGCCCCTCCGCTCTCGAGTTGAGAATGCTACCGCTACACCACAGGGCTAGCTGCTTCTAACTGCTCTGCTACGGTACTTGAGCTACCACAGGCGGGCAATGCGCTCTCCACGCACGCTCGGGCTGCCCCAAGCGATACGTGCCCGCTACATTACTCCCCTTCAGACTTTTGCTAGGTCCAACACGAGGACCTACCTAGCAGAAGCTGAACACGCTCAAGTACCCAACCCAGGGTGTCCCATCCTGGTCACGGCACCAGTGTAACAGGTCAGCGAAAACAGGTCAGCCCCACGGGGAATCGAACCCCGGCCCCTCCGCTCTCGAGTTGAGAATGCTACCGCTACACCACAGGGCTAGCTGCTTTTCACTGCTCTGCTACGGTACTTGAGCTACCACAGGCGGGCAATGCGCTCTCCACGCACGCTCGGGATGCCCCGAGCGATACGTGTCCGCTACAGATACATTCTCCTAAAAATGTGTTAACCTACTCAAGTTGGCCACCGGGGCCCATTGGAAGGTAATTCTTGGGAAAACTGTGGGCCCGGACCCAAAAGTACGGGCCATTGGCTCAAGGCCAGCGTTAGTGTTTACCCCTGGACACGGACCTAAACTGGCAGGTATGTAGTGAACCAGACGAAAACAACTTTGGTGGCAGCTAAAGTATTCAGGTCCGGAGGACAGAACTTGTACAGTGACCCATGAGGGAAAATCTGTCTTCAATACCAATACAAGTAAATTTATCCAGAATAATGGTTAGGGTAGATTCACCATGAGTCGGACACATACCCTGAGACGGATAGTGAAATTAAATGTTATTCATGTACACTATGACTTCTGGTATTTGTTCTCCGGAAAGAATAACACTTAAACCTCACCATTATTCACAATTAGATTATATATTATATAATAACATGTTTGAATAACCGCATAGTCAAGTGTCTATCTCAAGGTATGTGTCCGACTCTAGGTGAATCTAGGTGATGCAGCGAACAAGAGTGAGATGAAAATGTCTTGCATTATCTAAAGGAATCTCATCACACAATTAGTTTTTCTCTCTAAAATACCACAAGCAGTATATCCAGTAAACAAAAAACGTTATACAACATTTTATAACGTTATGTAACTTTATTCAAAGGTTCCTTACTATGGCATAACGTTATATATTATTATTAAAACATTACTTTGACGTAAAATACCTTCTTTTGTTAGCTGGGTAACGATATAAGCACACTACTATTACTAACCTTGCAGACACAGGGGTTGTGGCTGTCACATAGTTCCTGCCAGACACTGTCACAGTATAGACGTCCATGTCGCTGTAGGAGGTGGTGACGGTCATGTTAGCCTGCCACACCCCCATGTAGTCCCCCACCACTCCCAGATCGTCACACGTCTTCTTCTCGCCATACAACAGGCGCCTTGATCCATCCCCAAAGTTTATGTCATAACAGGTGAGGTCGCCAAGCTCCTGGGTTCTCACAAAGAAGGTGGCCACTTCGTCAGGGGCGTAGACGTTCTTGTCAGCTGTGACGCTTAACCCGGAGGCTACGTCCGACATGTAGATGATCAGGGTGTCGTGTTTTGTCTCTATCGGATTGATGGCTGTTATGGTGATATTGTAGGCGCCAGCCTGAGTGATAGGCAAAGAAGTGTATTTAATTATCAGACGAAATATTATTTTGTACTTCTATTATGTATTTGACATTAGTATGTGAGGCGAGTATACCATAGTAAATAAGTGCCTGCCTTGGATATATGCACACTTGGTTACAAGAAAGTATTGAAATATCTCTTAAGCCGGTCGTCCACTGGTCGACCTTTTTTGTTTTAAAATGTTTCATTTGGATGAATGATACAAGTATTATTAGGAATACAACGCAAATATGCTAGATTCAATCTATGCTTTTGTATTTGTAATATCTACCAGAAAAATAGCAGTTTTAAAAGTAAAAGAAAACGGCCGACAAATATCATTTCATGGGCCGGTGGACGACTGGTTTCAAGCAGACAACTTTGGTTTTGAGTAAACACCTGCCTTGTTATCTTGTTACCCCGAGGGTAATTAGATAAAATCGGATAAAATACGTGTAGTATGGAAGCCGTCAAGGGTCACCAAAAAAATCCCTGTATAAAAATTGTCTTTCACATTTCTATATCGTTCATGCAGTTTTTTTTGTGTTTTTTTTTCGTCTACCATGAAAATCCTTGCTGTCAACAATCAACATTGGCCGAGGAGGGTCACCCTCAAAAATACTACTTTTCTGCAATAATTGTTTATTCTGCAGGTTCTAAAATTATTATTCTTTGCTGTCAACATAGATAATTGGTGCTGTCAACTATCAACTTTGATAAAACCATAGCTGTCAACAGCAACAGTTGACAGCAAGAATTTTCATGGTGAAAAATTCTTGAAGTGTTTTTTTGGGATGATCCTTGGCGGCTTCCTGTTTAACTTACATTTGTAAAGTTAATGTAGACATCCTGGTCACACGAGAAGTCACAGACAGTGATGGCTGACTCATTGGCGTTGACACCCGCTGCTATGTATGTTGCCACTGTGCCTGGGGAAGACATGACTAAATGGGTTAGAGCAATCCAGCAGACCAGCAGCCTCGACCTCTCCAGACCCATTATATGATAATAGTTTTAAAACCAACACAGCCGAAGGCGGGTTAGCAGGCCCACAGCTGGCCCATACGGACCGTTAACTGGGCCTGGACGAATTTATATCTCAAGAAAATGATCCGGAATCCTAAATCATTTTTCAATGAGGTGTGTAGGTTCGAATCCCACCTTGGCCCAATTGGAAGTACATTTAAATCTAATGCATTTGAAGCATAGATCCACCTTTATTGACATATTTATATTACCTAATAAATATGTGACTAGGTACATTATTTCAAATTAGGTGCATCTTAAAGATATCAATAGTAATACTAATTGAGCAAGAGTAGGGTTCGAACCCACATCCTGGTGAGTGATGATACACAGTAGGAGAGGATATAAGGTCCAGTGTAGGTATAGGTCTATAAGTAAACCCCCGGACTGTAAACACACTGTCACTGTCAGGGCCCGAGACTGGCAGACCAGCAGACCAGCAGGATTCTTATCACTGAAAAGTATTGAGCCCTGCTACAATGTGCATTGCATGAATCTTTGGATTTAAGCAACCTTAAGGAGAAATAAAGGTAGATAACAAAACATCTACCGTTAGTCCTCATCACCAGCAGCTACTATATTTGGTCGGTCCTAAAGGATTAATACCATTCCTTAGAAATACGTTGGGGTGTACCGGTAAGCAGAATACTGGTAAAAAGTGAATAGTTTGTATGTCCCAGGTTGTATAGCCGAATGAAGTATTGAAGTATTGAAGGTTTATCGGCCATTCACCTCAATAAGGAGTTATTACAGGAACAAATTACAGAGATGGTTGAACAGGCTGATGATATAAATAACCTCAGTGAATTATTAATTGCCAGATAACTAGTCCACGAAGCATCTCCCATTCAGTACCACAAAGTAGAGAATGGAGTGACAATACAATTAAGTATTTAATAGAGATGAGCAAAATGGGGGGATGTGGGGTCATGTGAGTGTTGATGAGTCCAGGTAGTTTATGTCTGGTTGATTACTTTACGTTCTGGGTGGTTTATCTTTCCATTTTCCTTAGTTTTCCTTTTGAATTCTTCTTATTCAGTGATTTTCTGGCCTTGAATGATGGAAGGAATAAATGATACAATGCTCATCCACGAGGAGGCGTCAGGGATAACATATAACGCTCCTCTAATGAAACAGTTAGATCAGTTTTAGCATAGTGTTAGCATCAAAATGTGTTCCTATGTAACTAAGTGGCAAGTGGCATAAAATATACTGCCATATAGAAATCGATACATAACAGGAATCGATGCATCATATATATCCATATACCCATTTGTAGCCAATGTGACCGTAACTTGGCCGGTCATTTCTAATGGCAAGGTTGTGTACCTGTACAAATAATAAGCAGTACGGACTAATTGATATTCATAACGACGTTGGTGCACAGTATGGCCCCATTATTCCACTACACTATGGATGTAAATGCTGTCGGATAGGCCTTTTAAACATTAGCATCTTTTGTTCTGTGATTGTAAAATTAATCATAGATGTATACTGCTGCATATACTTAAGCAAATAGCACGTCTTTAATGCCGGCATAATGTGCATCATGACAACACATGACAATGAACCATTGGGGGCTCAGGCTCTTGAGAATACCACAGAATAGCTATACCCAGATGTCACAAAGTGGTGTTTTTTTTACCTCGAATATTTTATTAGAATTATTTAAGTTATAATAATAATGTATATTCATTTCTTGGAACAACGTTTGTAATCTTTCCTCTTCAGGGATGTAATTTTAGAACTTTTGTGGTAGTTTTTCAGTTTTTCCACGTTTTACAGAAAAATCCATTATAATTCAAAGAAATTAAAAATCTGTCATTTTATTTTTTGTATAAATATTTAAAAATATACAACATAATAATGCATAATTGAAAATGGTCCAGAACAATTGGAAATTTTCTCTGATACAAATAGACACCATTTGCATGTAAATATTCGAATTCTTTCACCTATTTTCAATAGTTTAAAGTCAATGTCACAAAACGACCATGTTAAGGTGTCAGTTACATGTCGGTTATGCGTCCGTTACACCAGATGGCGCTATATGGCGTCATATTTAGCTCAGATGATTTTAACATATGGCAGCGCATAATGTCCTTGATATTTATCTCATGATAATTCTAAGAGTACCTACCCCCCCCCCCCTAAATCGATGTCAAGGATTCCAATAAGGCTATCCATTTTTCTCTATCTCGAATGGTTGCTTAGCAACCAGCCCTCTTATATGAAAAATATCTGATTGTGTTCAAGCCATAAAAAATCATGATTTTACATGGTATTTTCGTGGCTACGATGCAGTGAGAAATAATCATAGCTATATCACAAAACTTTATGTGCATGTTACCAAAGACCTATATTTTCTATTGCAATTGAGAAAAAAACTGAATAAAAATATTTTTGATTTACATTTTTTTCACTTTTAATTGTTGCAAAGTCATGAGTTTGACCCTGGGGAATCATGCTGCCCTTAAAGTGGCATGGTCCGATTTTTTCCATATTTTGATATGTACTTAAATGTGTTGAAAATGACATTACTATTTCATATTTGGAGGATGAGGCACACAAAATATCATTGATGGATAATCAAGAGGGCCCTATAAAGACAGGTACAGCCTTTAAGAGGGTCCCATGAGCCCAGGTATAGCCTTTTACAGTGCATTTTCAATGGGCGGACTTACAGTGTGCACTCCAAAAGTATGAGCAAACACCTTATAATAAGATGAAATCTAAGCTGGATTATTGGGAATGATGTGTGATAAAGTAGCTAGGACATGAAGTATGGCCATATTGAACATTCTGGTTTATTTTTAGCAAAATTAATTTTTGAGCCCTATTAATCGGACTATGCCAAAGGGTTTATGAAGCAGTTCTTACCTTGTGAGAAGGAGACATCAAAGATGACGGGGTAGTTCTGGGGGAAGTTGTCCAGGTTGGGTCCATAGCCTTGTATAGGAGGGCCCCCTATGGGGATGTGGGGCCGGTATTTCGGTACAATGGTCATTACGCCAAGGGGCTCATACACCCCACACTGTGGAGACATAGCAGAGGAGTATATTTTATTACACCACAGTTGGCTGAGAGAACAAAAGAAATGGCCTGACTCTATTTTACATACATGGCTGTATGTTGATGTGGTCCACTGTATACATTTTCCTACTGTGGCCCTTGTGTGGGTGTAAGTCAGATATGATACGTCTGACTAGCTGCATGAGTGTTATAAACCTTGGACAATTTACCCTGTCCTTGGCTTATATCACGCATACAGCAAGTCACTTGTAACATATCTACCACGTAAATATTCATAAGGTAACTAAAGCAATGGTCATGTCATTTACATCTGATGTGATTGAGACTCAGGACGATTTAAAATTATGAACCCGAGGTGTATAACAATTTCTGAATTAGTATCTCAGACATGCTGGGTTGCGCTTCGATAGTTAAAGTATTGAGGATACAAATGGTAAATAGAATACCTGCTATGATAAATAAATAAATTTCACAGTTCACAATCGTGGATGTTTAGAATATGGTTCAAAATAAAATAAATTACCGATTTAAGAGGAGGTACGAAGTCGACAGATGACACATCATTGAAGAGCCTCACACTACACTTGTGTTCGGCGGCTGTGGTGTAGGTGTGCGTCCACGAGGTGGAAACAGACAGTGGCATGGCCGGACTGTAAACGTCACCGTCCCAGGTCACAAGCATCCGGGCATTGGTAGGGGTAGAGCACCCCGGACTGACAATCGCCTCCAACGTCAAGGTGAAATCACCTGGAAATTGTAGGAAACGCGTTTTTTCCCCTGAAATTAGGCTGTTCAACGTTATATCTTTTTGATTTTAGGTTTTAATGAAGAAGATCTATCTCGCAAGTTAATGAATATTAATTTTTTTTAAAGAAAATTATCAATAGAATTCAAAAGAATATCTTGTCACTATATAGAGAAAAGCCTTGCAAAAGCGCCCTCCAGGCGAAGACAACTTTCACAGCATAGAATTAGTGAGTGACTGTGCCAACCTGTTGGGTAGGCGGTGTAGCTGGGGGAGGCGGTGAGGTTGTAACACGCGGCACGCACCGGCTCCTGGACTGTGACCACATAGTCCTTGGTCACGTTCATCACCGGGTTACTAGCCATACACTGGATGGTCCTCTCAGCCACTGTAGGGTAGGTGTGGTTGAAGCAGTCCTCGGCAAACGGGCTAGTCGCTGGCCGACAGGGAAGAAACAAAGACAACTAAAGGTACACTGACAACTTGCACCCAGTTTTACACAGAACTGATTTTCTGACGATTGGCTCTACACATTAATAGAACTTCACAAGTAGCTTATAACACTTATACAGCTAGTCACGCGTAACCATACTGACTTGTGCCATTACTAATAGTCGGGAGGACAACCAGGGACCGCTTTCACGGCCCTGCATCTGTCACAGTGGTAAACAGCCCAAATGGATTCATTGATTCCTCAGCCAAAACACATATTACAATAATGCATGGCATATCAAGAGAAAGAGGATGAATATGTCTTAATGTAGGTTTTGTAGTATTTCAGACTATAGATCATGAGAATTTCGTTGGTACATTTAATAGGCAGACTTGTACTAGGCACAGAGAGTTTCGACGTCATAGGGTGGGTATGTTCAACACAGGGGGCCAGCTACTCCATGTCATGTTGTTTATAGAACCACTCGCCATGTTTGATGTTAGCGTCATATATTTATGATCTCTGTTTGATGTTGAGGCAAACGCAATTAACGTTGTGGGCCATCTGGATGACATGGTCAGGAAATATGCGGTGGGTATGCAGAGCTATGTGCAGTAAGAAAGTGTGTCTGTTCACGTGAGACAGATAAAACAGATCACACGAAAACTGAGAGTTATTTCACAAATTGGACATCTTTCCTTTGGGGCCACCTTCTTTTTGGGGTCATTTTCTCCATGGGTCGACTTTTCCAGTTACCACTGCATTGCTGCATTATGACGACAACTGAACAGGAACCTTAGGCCATCATGTGGTCCTTAAAGGGTTAATTAATCAATACACAGCCAGCTACCATGGTGTACAGCCGCTGTATGTTTGACGGTATTATCAGGTTACTGGTCAGGCTGTTTGACAATAACTAACATAGACTGCAGCACACTCAGTACATACTAGATGGCCATCATAGCTTTTGGAATAGGCCATGAGGCATCGGTTATTTTAGCCAAGATTACATGCTGAGTCGCCATCTACTGAGTATCAGGTATTAATAGTAGAGTTCTGTTATTCTTGTCTGATCAGGTCGAAGTATTGATTTGACAGGGAGAACAGTGCTTTTTAAGTGACTCTTGGAAACCCCATTGCCATGTCCCTGACACATGTTGAATGAATAATCCAACAGAGGCGTAGGAAGCAAATCTTCATTGGGGGGGCCCAGGGGGGCCCAACCCAACCAGCCTTAAATATTGGCTTCCAATCATGGCAGTGCATATGCACACTCATATAGGAACTATATAGAAAGGTAGTATTTGAGCACTGTTCAGTTCTGATTGGGTGCCAGGCCCCAATGTCCCTATGTGAAAAAGGTACGTTTTTGAAATTTTGTGTATTACATTATAGGGTCTTGGTAAATTTTGGGGGGGGCCCAAACATATTCAGGCCCCCCCTCCTCTGTGATTGGAGGGGCCGGGGCCCCCCTGGCCCCCCCTTTTCCTACGCCACTGTCCAACCAGTATGAATAACTAGTATGGTGTGTACTCTCCAAACAATCAAAAGTAGTTCTACGTATACATCACGTTGATCTATAGATTTGCCTGATCTCACTTGTGTCTCTGTCGTTTCTACCCATAAAAACCGCAGCCTCCCCGCCCCAACAAAGCCCAGTTTGTTTACTTGAAACCCCTTACTTGTTCCTTTCTCCCACCCCTCCCCCTCTTACTCATCTCTGCACCCTCCCCCCCCCCCTCACACACATACACACCCTCCTAATGTTACTGCTTTCACCTCTCCCCCCCGACAACTTCCCCATCCCTCCCCCTTTCTTGCCTAGTCCACTCGCCCCCGACCCAAATCCCTACTATTTCTGTACTTTTTCCCTTTGTATCAATTCTGATTCCAGTATTAACTACACACGAGTACAATGCCCAGGTAAATCCCTTGTTAAAACAATACGGCGTGTGCCTACTCGCCACGAGCTGCTCGTGTTGTGGCACTGTTTGGAGAGTTGCTTGGGAACCACATGCCTGCCCACCTGTCCCTTCTTTACCCACCCACCCCACCACTCACCGTCCCCTCCAAACACCGTTGGGCTTTTATTAAGCTTTTGTTTCAATTTCCAAAGCCTCTGCTGAATATGTGAACACTCTAGGCCCTTGGTATCGATGTGGCGGAGGGTCTCTGTGTGCTGACCTGGGTCGATGGGTCTTTGTATGCATTATTTATTACATAGAGCACAGGTACTTTCTGAGGGATCAAGCCCAGTGTAAGCTGTTCTTGTAGGAAATGTAGTGAGGTGGAAATGATATGTTTCCTACTCATAGATTGAGGCTATAGAATATGTATACGGTGTTCAATGTCTATTTGATGTTCTGGTATCTGTGTCTGCATAGTTGGAAACTAAAAACCACATCTATAATTACATTCACACCCCAGCATTCTCCCCTTCTTTAACACGTTTGAAATGAATCATCCACAGGATCTCACTCGTTTCTAGCCCCTTCACCAGCTATGTCCCATACCTTTTAGCTTCCCTGGATAGTGCCAAGCAGTTATACTTTACAAACATTTTGCTCTTTGAACTGTGGATTGCGTTTGGTTATGCCACTTCACATATTTGCGACAATGAGAACTAACCACTCTAGGCTTGTTAGAGTCTCCGAAGTTAGCACATTGATCATACATTTGACAATGATACAACAAATGAAGAGTAGATCAAAAATAGATAATTCCATTCCAAAATTGAAGCATTATATTGCTTTTTGTTAAGACACCCTTGAGTCAATTACATGTATAATATTTTGGTATCCTTCGAATACCCTAATGACATTAGTAGTAGTAAATCTTGTGAAAGTTGTTTGAGAATAACATTACCATATCATCATTTCCTACATTATCATCCCGATGATTACTCTGAAAAATGTGTCTGTAAATTCCAAATGAACATGCAAAAATGAACATGCCTGACATACTTATCACGGAGTAATGATTTTTTGTATCATATGTTAACAAATGTTATGCCGCGTCCCAAACGCGTATTTTGTTAATAAGCGAGTCTCGAGAGGGCTCATTGAAACAAAAAAATCTAACCACCCCCAACCAAGAGGTTTGTCAGATTTTTGTCTCGAAAATGGTGTTTATGTCATGTTTTCACCCAAACTCCTTAAATATACATTAAATCACAAGGACTGTATAAGAATGATGTACCAGAAAAGGGCTATTTGAAAAGGCTACTTACCAGTTCTAAGCATGGTCTGAGTGCTACCCGCTGGGTGGTCAAAGTTACAGGAGAGTGTGACCAGGTCGCCGGTGTCCAGCGTGACACAGAGCTGCATGGGTGTGCTGACGGTGACGGCCTGCCGCACAAACAGCTGCATGTTGGTGATGACCGTCACCAGGTGCAGCTCAGTGCTGCAAGCACGTACAGCAAGACACTATGTACAAACCCTACCTAGTACTGACGGCTGACATGATACCTCAACAACATGATCCAGCATCTTGTCATGCTCTTTGTCACCAAAGAAGCGTTGGGGATCAGGTTGCATCATACTAACCGGTCAGGGGTGTGTCAACCTTGTAGGGTAGGCATGATGCATGAATGCAGAGAATTTCATGTTTTATTCTGATTGTATGCAACATGACGGGTAACGTATATTGAATGGCCATGCTGCTTTTAAAGACCTTTAGAAGAGTTCCACATACGGTTACAGTGTTATACCGGAAAAATGGGTGACAATCAGATGTGACCCTGGAGCATGGATTTTAACAGAACCTACTCAGAGTCATTGTCAATCTTGTACCCGGGTGGTCTTCCAGAATACGTCACGGATTCGTGAAAATCAAATATCCACCATGAACCCTACAGGAATAACACCCGCGAGTTTGTGACGTATTCTGAATGACTTCACAGAGTTACTGGTTGCAAATCGATATGAAACAATAACATGATAGATTGTGCCTATGTTGAAAAAATGTCCAATATCAGCACTGCATGAATGCTCGGATTAACGAATATTTAAACTATTTCAAAATGACCTCCAGTAAATTTCATGTTAAATGTTATAACGAGATTTCCACGATCTTACTGTGGAATTTACTGGACCATAGGTTACTGAGAGTCTTACTTTAAGCAATACCTCATCTGCTTAAAACCCAATGTTGATGCAGTAGTGCTGACTGGGTGGCTGTACTCACGTGAATGTCTGGGAGTCCACCAGATTCCACACTCGGGCCTGCACAGTAAAGTTACTCTTTGACTTGTAGTTGTGCTCGTACGGTGTGTCGAGAAGGAATGGTCGAGTCTCTGAGGCGGAGCCATCTCCCCAGTTTAACTCTACTGAGGCAGCGACTGGGGGGTACTGCGAGGTCGAGACAAAGTACACCGCGGACAGAGGAGAGTCTGGGCCAAAGTTGAAAGATGATGGGTTGTTTGCGTGCATGGAAACCCCGTCAATGCCGTTATAGACAAACGCTGCTAAGTAGAAGACAAACTCGTTGAAGTTGTTGAAGACAATTATGGATACATTAAATATACTTGGGTAGGGGAAAGTATGAGTTTGCTGCTCTGTGTGTCCCATAGGTGTCCATCGTTCAAGTGTGTTTAACTTGTAGGTATCGGTAAAGCCATCAGTGTAGTTCCAGAGGATGTTAACACTGGTGCCTCCATCCATGGAGCAGTTGAATGTGAGTGACTCATTGATCTTCATGTTAATTTGACCTTCCGAGCAGCTCGGGTTAAGGATTTCTTCCTCGACCGTGAAATTTGCGTTTAAGGTTTCATTTGACACAATATTTACACCATTTATGACAACCGGCATTATCCCAGTCGAGCCAAGAACTCCGAGGTAGTAATAACCATACTTGGTAACCTCATCGTAAGTGGGCGGCGGGAGAACATGCCCATCGTAATTTATAGTGAACGTTGCATTGGTTCCAGCGTCAATGGTAAAGTTCAGCCAGCCCGGTTGGTTGGCGAGCCCTCCTGTTTTCACCAGTTGAATATTCACTATAGCGGCTATGGTGAACACCTCAGTCGTTGCGGTATCTGAGCTCACATTGTTGGCACATGTAACAGACACTTGGTAGATCCTCTCTTGGGTGAAGACATGCTGTCGCAGTGAACCTGTAATGGGCGTCTCAACTTCAGTGGTGGTTTCTGTCTGTCTATCGTTAAAGTCCCAGGCACATGTATAGTCGGAGCCCGAGGCTAGTGTCAGGGTGAAGTTGTGGGGTACCTGTGTAGACCCGCCCCAGGGAGATACCAGACTGGCATTGTTTACTGCGACCTCTATGATGATGGTGGAGGTGTTAGACTTGATGCTCACCGTGTTGGCTGCTGTCACGTTGATCTCGTATATGCCGCGAGCCGTGTAGGTGTGATTGACCTGGGGGACACACGTTTTGGCTGTATCCCCATCTCCAAAGAACCATTCATAGCAGACGTTGCTACCTGTGATAAAAGCATAATTATAGAAAAGAAGCTATAAGTGGTTGACAAGATTACAAAAATTAAGAATGTATATGGATTAAAGAAAACTAAATAGCTGTTGTTATTGGATGTGGTAACACGTCATACACGAGTTACCTAATTCTGAAACTTATTTGTTTATCTTAAATATTTGGGCCATAATGGTAAGATATGAACAAAATTCCAAAGGAATGTACCGTAAACTCTGGATACAGGCAGAGATGAAGCTTAGCCTAGGTTTATAACTTTTGGACAAGTTGGGCGGTCGACTTATATTGGCTTGCATCCGTGGTTTTATGATAGCACACACAATATGAAAAAACACAAAATAATGTGAACATTACCTGTATGTGGCATGAGGGTGAAGACTGTAGCCTCGTTTGTCATATTATACTCATCGTTGATGATGACCGTGGTGTTGATTCCTTCGACTACATTAACGTCGGTGCTCATTAGAGTATAGTTCTGTAGTGCGGCATTGGACACATTGAGACTGACTGAGTAGACGTTTGGGCTGAGGAACGTGTGGCATGCCAGCAGGACAGTCGGTTTGGCAGCAATTGCCCTCAGGAAGTACACTTCAGGTGACCGAGACCCACTTATTGACAGAGCTGTAATGGAACCCCCTTGTATCGGGGTTGTACTTGAGATATAGACTCCTTTTTCAGTAGATGTAGGTGCACGGGTTGCAAGTGTACCCCCTTTGGAGAAGGACGCTAGGACATCTCCTTTGTTGACCGCTATGGGGTTGTTGGTGATATCAAAAAGTTGGTACGAATCAGGGTTGGAGAGGGGGATGGTGACGGTTGTGATGCTCTTGACAGTGAAGGCTCCTGGTGTGGATGCATACCTAGGTGGAACCCGTACAACAGATGTTACATTGGATTGAAACACAAGGGTATGTTATATTTGCATCTGCAATTAATGTATTCCACTGAGAACATTCATATGCATTTGTCATTACATAGTTTTCCGATCGCAGACACATTTTCAAGTTACAACTTTAGACATCTGTAAAGGGTACTACCGAGTCCCCAGTGATGTTTTCTGGTTGTTTTCATTACAAGCCATTACAAGCCATCTTAACACCAATTTTACGTATAATTGCCATTTGTATGCTATTCAATAGAGCGTAAGAAAATTACTCATACATCATACTGATATACCAGCACAGTGCATTGGAGAACCCCCCCCCCCCGTCCTTAATGTTAACAAGGACTACCATGGCCTACCTGTCTACCGTGGCTGGTGTCAGAGGTGTAGACGAGTCTACACACGCCTGATGAGGCACTGACCACACATCTGAGGCTGTACATGACGGTGCAGCACACGACCCGCTGCACGAGTTAGTCTCATAGCAGTACGAGGTACCACCGGTACATGAGGGCGACAGGATCTGTAACAACAAGTACCAGGGTAGTACGGGATGGAACAGGCTCCTACCACCACTCACTGTATGCTGCCACTCGCAACATCCCATCCCATTGGTGCCCGCCTAAATTTCGCAAAATGCAAAGATGGCAGCAACTGCTAACGGAATGTCTCTGAGTCAGAAATGATCAAATACTTCACAACATTATATAATCACACTCCAATCACAGGCTCATGAGCAGTTCTGGAAACATTCACAGTTGATGTCATGAGGGGGTTGTAAGTGTGAGATGATCATGATGAGGACATGGTTGCTAGCCCGGTGGCTCTTTTTAGGGTATGACAATAACGAATCAAGAGTGCTGACTTACAACAATGTCTAGGTCTCCACTCGTTTGGCCGAGGTACTCGAAGGACTGCACGTTGCCATCCTCAGTGAAGGGGAGCCAGTCGACGATGTTGAGCTGACTGCCACCAGCATTGTAACTACTGTCGGTCTGTTCAGGGACCGCAGCACCCGCCGTGAACCACGTCGTATCTGTGCCATGTATTATCATCATTAATTTTTTTTCTTCAATTTTATCATTACCGCTGTATTTCAGAGATTTTCTGCTAATGGAATTTCTTTTGGGGTGTGGGCGGGAGGGGGATTTTCCCAAAAAGTAAACTTCTACTCACAGCCACTAGAAACGACTACTATCAAAGGTGACAAGTTGATTCATCGATCCAAATTCTTCGTTGTGTTATATGTAAGATAGTGTTTAACATATTACACACAAGACGTAAGCCCGGTAGTGTAACTGCCATCATACTTCTACTTCTACTATAAACTGACCTGCTACGCTGAGAGAGTCCTGAGAGTCGGCGAAGTCGATGACGGCGGTGAGATAAGTGCCGGCGTTGATGGTGGCGTTACAGCAGACTTCTTCATATGTAGCTGCCGTCTCCGGACACAACCACGACTCCACAACGGGCGGGGCCTGCACACACACGCTGTCACTCACACTCACCGGCTGAAGGCGTATGGGAGGCAATAGGCATTACGGTTTGTGGTGGTCACATGTACAGTGGAACAGTATTCAGATAGCTTTTGTGGAGCAGGACTGACAGCAAACGTCAGGGATAGCAACAGGTTCTAACAAGACCTCAGCTTGGTGAGTAGGTTATAGGGTACTATGGGAAGGTGTGCAACCAAATGTCCACAGTCATACCAGTGACCTCCCAATAGGTATACAAAGACATAGTGTCCACAACATGGAATAGATGGCGCTAATGCATACCCTTATGAGTGTTGTGGACACTACCTCTTTGTAGAGTCTATTTGGAAGTCATTGAGATGACTGATGATTTCTGATAGCACACCTTCCTGTAGTACCTTTTACCTGCCCACTCACCAAGCTGAGGTCTTGTTAAAACATGTGGGGTGAGTCAATGCAACAGTCTCCTGATACAGTACAGCATCCTCATATTGTAAGGGTGTCTGGCAATGCCGGTCTCTCTCTTTAGAGTTTGACAATGCTGGACTCTTGGAGTTTTGAAAGACAGGCTCCCCAACTTTCCAAAACGTTACAACATAATCCAGAGTTTGGACAAGAATAAGAAAAGTTTCATAGCTCAAAAAAAGTTTGGCACTTCTGGGGTAACATGTAACATGGTAAAAACGTTCATGACGTACCTCAGATAGATAATCGCCATCTGTGACGTAACTGACGACGTCATACTCCCCGGGCATGGGGAACGTCTTGGTACTGGTTGTCGATGGTACTTTGACCATTCCCGCGCCAGTACCAAAGTCCATCTGGTACCCGTATGAAGCACTGCCAGTCACGGTGGTGGTACATGACGTCACGCCATATACGGAATTAATGCTGACGTCACATGTCAGCTGGACACTGGAGATGATGGGCATTTCAAAGGTGTTGTAGGTTCTGTTGTAGTAGCCGCAGTCAGCTGTCAGGGGATAAAAGCTTAGCACTTTCAGGAATGGAGCACGTGACGGACTGCTGGTAAATGTATTTCTGTCAAAATTGTTTTAAATGTCAAGTTATTAGTTGACTAATGTATTTGTCATTGTGTCATGGTGGTGGTTACACATCATATTGTTTAAACATCATTTCTTGTTAAAGACTTTCCACGACCCCCCCCCCCTGCTTGTCATCGTCAAACATTTAGGCTATGTTGTAAGGAGTAAAATACACAGACACATTTCACTGCCCATTGATACCGTCTCTGCTTCATTTCATGAGTAGGGGCTGGGGCAGTATCCCACTCATGCTGAGTAGGATGCGCCCCAGCCCTCAAAAGTGAAATACATCAGAGCGGTATCAATGTAGTTGGCATTTGTGTTTATCTTTTTATTTGAAACCATTTAATGAAGGAAAAACAACTTTTTCATAGCCCATTGAATACGGCCACCTTGTACCCAATAGGGGGCATTGAATATGGCCCTTCCAATACTTAAGCATAGTGAATCTTGTATCCCAAAACAATAAACAATAATAAAGTGCCTACGGGTGCCAGAGGAGCATGTGGAGGTACAGAGTGAGCCGGCGGCTATCTGAGTGCTGTCGAGTCGCTGACTACAGAAACAGAAGGACTCTGTGTCTGTGGTGGTGACGGCGGCGTACTGGTACACCCCCAGCCGGCCGCATGCCGAGTAGCACGAGCTGCTCCCCGTGCTGCTCGGGTGGTAGTCGCCGCCCGACACGGTCAGGTTACGCGGCTCTGTGGCCGTGTAGCAGCCATACGACGTCGGAGCTGCAGCAAGAGCGGAACCACATTACGACATGGGGTGGTAATTAAGACTTAGTATTTTTGTGGCTCTTTATAACGTTGTCCTTGATTCCGAGTAGATTCGTGGACGTCTGAGAGGCCTTCCCTTTTCAGAGATTCAAGTAATGGTAACAATCTAACGTAAAAATAGGGCACTCTAAATTTGAAGGGTAAATACAGAGAATAGACATTAAGAGATATGTAATGGAAGACATCACGAAACTACCGTTGACAGTTCTACAGTGAACAAAAAAGAATAAAGTTATACCTGTAACTATTCCCAAAATTATGATGGGATACCGGGAAACTATTCCGGTGGGCTTGTGTAGGATTACGATTAACAATTTTACCTGATTTTACAGATACTATTTCGAGTACATGTACATGGGAAGGGCAAGCGTGAGTAGTAGATGGAAAGAGGAATTTGAGCCTGGTGAGTCCATTCGTCTGATTAAATGGTATATATAGGCATCAACACATGAACACATTGCGCAGGGGATCCATGAAATCCATGAAATCGACGTGGTGAGTTGCCAATTTATATAATAGTAATACCCTCTGACTTCACTTTTATTTCTACTCGGAATCAAGGACAACGTCCACCTGGGTACCCCGGTTGACACTTGCTGAACACCCACTGACACAAGGTAGTCCCAGCTCTCATTAATTCCAAAACAAACCTCCTTCCTAGATCTTGTGGTCCTTATTTCCCCTTGGTTTGCCCCTGGTGGTTTGCCTCACCACACATATGAATGAAACTATGCACTAAATCTCACAAAATTGACATGGTGATAAAAGACCAACCTAAAAATAAACAGTGTCTACAGTTACAAGACCCAAGCTTAGCAACCCAGGTGAAGTCACCTGGACAGTTTAAAAACCGCCACTTATGCAACTGCTCTGAACTTTCAACGTTGACTAAATCATGAAGTTGATAAAGGATAATGTTTGAGTAATAATGTATCTTCTTCATATTGTGAATCTATTTATACGCACTAACAGGAGATGTATTCTCAATAAATAAATAAAAATCAAACCTCAACCTCACTTTAACGTAGTTCTGGTCATCAAAACTTTAGGTGAGTTTACATTTGAGTCGAAGAAAATCAGATTTAAGTAGATTCTGACGGAGCAACTTACAGCGATAATTTGAATTGATGGGATAAACAAACGGCCATCATAAAAGACCACGTATCCAAATCAAACAATTGTGTCAAAAAGAAAACTTCGACGATCACATCTAAGTCACTATGGTATTGATATCGACCGCGTCTATATACTGTGTGTACACCCATACGGCATGCGCCGTCTACCTGTTACACAACCAGTGTTAGAACAACGATTACCGATAGCACAGGCCCCAGCCTCTGAGGATTAGTTCGTGGTCGATCTGTTGGTCACCTGTAGGTCCAGTCTCTATGGGGAAGGAAGCAAGTATGTATTATAGGTATACATAATGCGACGATACCCTTAAGGACAGCAAAGTGCATTAATGCACGCTGTATTGTGTTGGCATGACGCCTAAATGCAGCCATGGCAAGTAACTCACCAACATTACATTCATGCATCATGTCGATCCTTTAGCACCATGCACCAATACAGAGATGGCCACTTGCCAGGGCTACGTTAGTGTGTGGTGAAGAAACGTTGAGTATTAAGCCATCCTTAGAGGGCTAAGATTAGATCAACGTCTGGGATAGTCACCACCCGACCTGGTGGTGATCAATGTTACCAAGGGGTCGAGATGCAAGCTCTGAGGATTATGTTGTCTCTGAATTGCTAAATAATAGTACCACAGTCCAGGCCCCTCGCAGGCAAGAGGCGGCTGGTGGTCTGCCTGATTATTTAAGTATATTTTAATTTATACATGTTATGTTATTGACGACATACGCTTTGTAATGACTTATTCCTCAATAGACTTCTTGACATGATCCAAGTTATTCAAGGAAGCGTGCGTGGCTCTGTAATGCACTTCGTCCATTTGCCTTCATGATACATGAATGCTGCTGAAGGGTGCATTACTGCAACATGCGTCACTGCATCATGTCGACACACAAGGCTGCCGACTGTTTTTCAGCCCAAATGTCCTGTTACCTGTAATCCATTTCCAGAAATATTGCAATATAACTGATTTAGGTGAGTTATACTCAAATGTGTTTCGCGGTGGGCAAAACTCATGCAGGTGGAGCTACAAGGGGTTGGATCTTGTCAGCTGGAACTTGGAAGGGTTATACTTGGTGACCCAAGATGCAGGGAGTGGGATCTGGATGAGTGGAACACTATGTGGTGGGATCTTGGAGGATGACTTTTCGTAAGGTTTAGAAATTTGGAAGGGATGAACTCGAAGACCAGGGTTTGGTGGTCTCTAGAGGCGTGGCTTGGTATCTGAATGGGTAGAGCGTCAAGGGGTAGTTGGGCCCCTCTGGATCAAGATCCAAGTGGTGGGATTTGGACGGGTGGATTCCTGAGGCATGGGATAATTTACAACCGTGAGTGGTGCATTGGTACATCATGACGTCAAATACATCTTTATACATTAGTCAGTTCCTAACGGGTTTATACCTGTCTATAATATAGTATACTTTTGCCTCGTAAACAAACATTACACCCACCCCGGGTAGCTGAATGTATCACAATCCAGTGTATCCTGGTGGTCATGTTTACCTGGACCACCGCTCACACCTGACATATGGGTCGATAGGTCAATGGTAGCGCCCCCTATCGAGGTAAATATGAACCCTGCTGACATGTGAGTAATGTGGGTGTTATAGGTATTGTAACTGTAGCTTTATTTACAGAGAGAACAATCGGATATTATTGGTTTGCTTAACTAGGTACGATATGTAACAGAACATTAGGCATAGGGTACAGTTAATGGAGGTGTTATCTGTAGCAATGGGGGGGGGGGTTATAATAAAAATGTAAAGGTTGCAAGAAATATTTGTTCAGAGGAATGCTGCATCTCGGTTTACAACAGGAAAATACAACGATGTCAAATTGTGCCTCAATGGTTACTGGTCAATGTCAAATTAATGTAAATATAATTCATTATCTCAATTCATTGTTGATAATAATTTGCTCATTCAGCATAGCCATATCAACATTGAATCGCTGATGAATTGAAAGTGATGATCAAAAGATGACTTCATAAATATCAACCCGATTACCGGTATAAGTAGTATATCAACAGTTGATATCATGCTACAGTAAACATTAAATCAACGTTAAATCAACCTTAGGCTGTCCACTGGGATCCAGAACTTGGACTGTATTTAATATAGAATTCACATTTATTTATTTTTTAAAGTGTTTATTAGGTAATTAATTACTTAACGTAATTACATGGATTCGGCGCATTGCCGTTCTTCCACCAAGACCCCTTATAATATCAGCATTATGAATAAACGTTAATACAATGTTTAGTTACGATTTGGTTCGGGTTATTATATGAGAAAACGCCAATTACTTCACATTAATTTTATTCATTAGTAAATGAAGGTTAACGTCCTCTTGGAAAACAAGTCTTAATGTTGAACATACATTTGACTGTGAACGTTGGACTAAATCACGTATAGCTAAAGTTTCAAATTACGTTCTTCAACGGTTCTTAGAACCTGCTACGTTATTATAACCGCAACCCCTCTCTCTCCCCAGCATTTGGCCAAAATATGAATTTGTTACACATTCTGACAAAATATGTGCGTCATCCATTAAGAGTAGAAGGAAGGTCTGGATAAATGCAACATCGGCAAGTTACTGACTGCTGTTGTATTTATGAATCATGGCGGAAAAATAGAGAAATGATGTATGACATGTGATTTAAGAGTTAATTTAATATCATTATTGTAGATGATAGCTACCTGCATCAGTCCTGTGCAGCTTTAAAGAGAAGTCATATCATGGTATAAACAATTGAAAGCGATGATAATTGCTTATAGTATTCAATAGGAAAAGTAGAACCTACATGTGTGCATAAAATAACTTATATTATGAGTATGTAAATTGATGTTCAGTTGAAAAAGAAGCAAACAAACAAAGCGAGTAACCCTTTTGCATTATTAAAAATGAACATCAGTTTCCATTAAACACTTTCACTGCTTCACAATCTAAACTGAAGTAATATTTTAAATATGCTTTTAAATAGTTAAAAATTATGGACCATGTCGTTCTGATGACAACGTTTGGACAAATTATTCCTTGGAAAATATACTGCAAATCTCAAAAACAAAATGAAACGTCCTACCTGTCCAAAGTAGAGAAGTATAGAGAGAGCTGTAAGTAACTGCTCCATGTTTTTACTAATTAGTCTGTGTAACATTAACCACGGAGAACCGCCATAACTCCTGTAGGGTGTAGAAGCACGTTGTCCTCCCTGAGTCCTGCTCACAGACCAACTGGGTACTTCACTCTCTGCCCTGCGTCCGCTCACCAAACGGAGCTATTACTGCGCATGCCTGGACGGGACTGTTAGGTAGCGGTACTATCAGGTACCCGTATGTGGACAGAGGCTACTGCTGATTTCTATAATCGGGTTTCCTGTGCCCTCGTGAACCACAGGTAACCAGAGAACCGGAAAGCAGAAGCCACGTGGATAATCTAGGCCCAAATAATCTGGGGTTTTTTTCCACTGAGTTGACAATGCAAAGATGTATGGTTACACGTGGAAATTGCCCAGGGAGCAGCGTATGAGAGTATTATCATTCACCAGTGGTGATATGTTACCACCGGAGACCAGTGCATTGGAGAAGGCCCAGGTAGGGGTCTCCATTGTTATAGTACGGGATTGAACTATAGCAGTCAGCGCATTGATGTTCTATTGTGCAAGGCGGCCCTGTGCTACGTATGTCCACATGCGGCAAGGCAGGGACGTGCGGTAGTTTACTGAGGCTGGTACTGATCGACAAACGTTGAATCAGGTAGAGATGGGAGGGGGGGCACTAGATCTGATTGTATAGGTGAGTAGATTGAGTACCACAAGGAAAGTATCCACCTCAGTCTCGATACATTTATAAACATGCAATATTCTAGTAACACTTTCACAAGGAGAAAGGTAGGCGTAAATCCCTGTGAGAGATGCCGTTTCCATGATTTCTATGGTATACATAAATAAAGCAACCTATTTTTATGTGTACCCAATCCTGTTATAAATAGCCACAATAACCACATGGTTTAAAACACCCACCGCGGAGGTATAGACACGTCTTAGAGAAGTTATGGAATGTTTAAATACCCGTTTGCAGGTCGGGTATATTGGTAATTATTATATCTAGCATACGATAATGCAATATCTTAACCATAATAGTCTATATGCTTACGCTGTGACGTAAAAATACTGTACGCCCACCTGTGGGCGTATGGCTGTACGCCCACGCCTCCCAGCCGCAATATAAAAATGAATGCCCATTACCACGCGAAGCAAGTGTACTTTATAGAAGCATCTTGGATTAAAAGCGACATTTGTATGGCTCCAGAGGGGTCAAAAGCGACCTGGCGACGTAGGCTGTTTTCCATGCAACATGGTCCAATAAATTAAGCGACCTGGCGACTTTTTGGACAAATTTGGTTGTCGTATAAATTGTCTAAAAAGGCGACTTTGCGACATTGGGCCTTTAATTTCGGCGACTTTCCCACCCGACCTCTGCACCCCCATTTGTCGTCATGATGCACCGGCTTGCCTTGATGCATGCCAACGCTTAGGGAGTGTGTACACTACATGTATACGTGTATACAACCCTATGTCGTGCCTAAAGGCTGAAATGTCCTACAACGGGACAATCCCAATTTGTGCACAAAGGGGGTTTCATAAAATGTTATTAATAGTGGATGGATGAGAGCATAGAGAGACTGCTTCTTAGTGGTGCACACCATATACAAATATCGAACGGATCAATGTGTCCACCTAATAGCAGCCAGGTGGACGCAGTAGGTGTTCGATACCCGACCCTGGTAGGGTGTGGTTACTGGTAGGTAGGGCGGGGTACTGTAACTATAGTTGATGTAGACATTATGTAACCGATGTTTGACCAATCAAACCCGTCGATCCAACTTAATGGACTCTGACTACCTATTGTTGGTTGTAATATAAAGATGTGGTTCGACACTTTACTACATGGTGGCGCAACCCCAGGTCAGCTGGCAGTAATATGAAAATCTTTCTCTCCCACTTCTTCTCCCTATCCTGTTCAACCTTGTTCTGCCCATGCATTTGAGGATTCCATTTTCTAAACATTCGTACACCCCGTAACAATCAGTAATGCAGAAACAGTGAGACTGGGGTTGCTGGAACATGGTTTTACTTCATGACACATATTAATCAATTATGAAATGTAATTCCGATTAAATATAGTCAAAACCTAGACTAAATTGTTAATCTAACAATAAAGGTAAAAATTTGAATTGAGTGAGTGTCGACACTCGTGCTGCTCACCTCATGGTGTGCAACGGTCAACTAAGGAACGTGTGCTCCAACGCTAAATACTGAGCTGATACTTCACTATGGTTAGGGAGTCCCATCCAGTCAGCAGAGCGTGTCCCCGGCGCTACCTGTGAGTACCACTGAAGGCCGTGCCACTTAAAGGGACTCGCTACTTGTCGCAGGATTATTGATGTTCTATTGACTTTTGCATATAACTCAGGATTATGTTAGTTTAATTTATTATCTAATAGAAAATCAAAAGAAATTGCCATGTCACTGTACTAACTTTTATGATACGGCCATTTGAGCAAAGGAGTACCGTAACTATAGAAATGAATAGGAAAACAGCATTTTCACATTATCTGTCATGGATAATCCCCTTCTTCTATTGATATTGCAACCAAACCTTGGGAATATATAATGGACATCTATACAAACATTTTAGGACCAATAAAACAGAGGGTCACGGATAAAATGAGAAAGGCATGAATTTTGGAAAAATATTTGTTTTGCTTTAACTATATGATCCTATGGTGTCCTAGCAGTGAATATATGCGAACAATGGAGGTATACTGTCAAAATAGCAAATACAAATAGTTGATTTAGGGAAAGTGGTCTATGTAGGAATATGAATACAGCTTAATGAATGCTTTTCATGAGCTTAGATTTTTGCCGCCAGGTGGCTTCTGTGCAGGAACCAGCAATTCCCTTTGACTGTGTATTAGCATGCAGTCTGCACCTCTCAGTTAATTTTAATGTCAAATCCGGGGGAAACAATGCATTTCCCATTAAAACGAAAGGCATGGGCATGTTAGGGTTGTTCAGGCGCACATTTGGATCAAACACCTTTTTTGTATCATTTCTGGTTCAGAAATGATGATGAAAATTAATCTAAAAGAGTCATATGAGAAAGACTAAGTAAAAGCAGGTGTCTGGTATTCATACAATATAGGAATACAAGTGAGGGCGCAAAGAGATAACAAGTGATCTCTTTGCCAGCCCTCACTTGTTTGAGAAGATACTGGATTTTATTTTTTTGAATTCCTTGGGTGCTAGGCAGATACACCATTAGAATAGCTGTTTCTAGGCAACCAGCTGTATTAGCAACAAACCAATAGAACCATTGAATTCCTTAGATCCAATTTAGGGGGGGGGTGGTAAGAGTATAATCAACCTCAGGACCATGGAAATGTGTGTTGCTGGGCAGATAAACAATTAGAATAGCTGTTGCTAGGGGGGGGGTCGTTTTCATGAAGTATAATTTTCGTGAATAGTGTTCATCGTAGGATGAGGTTCTAGCTTGACCCTAGAAGTAATTGTCAGCGCTTTATTCTGTAGCAGTTGGAATCGCTCAGAGACACCAATAGCTATCTGTGGTGGGACCCAGGGAGTTGGGGTACAGAAGTGCATGCTAACGAGTATCTGCATGCTTATACACATTTGTATTAATAAATAGTGTTTTCCACCTTTATAATTACGGGTGGTCGTCCCTCCCTTCTCCTGTAGGCTACTACCAGGAGGATATGGCTGGGTATATGGGATGCGTCTATATTGACGGGGGAGAGGGGCGGGGGGTTAGAAAAAGATAGTCATTTAGCTCATTGAATTGTAGAGTGTACAAACTTTATTGGGCAACCTTGAAAACAAATACGAAATGCGACAAGTGCTTGACCGCAATAAGGTAGAGACAAATGTCCATAATTACGTTCATTAAGATAATGAGACAAGCTCAGATATGATCACCTGTTGCTAGGTAACAGGCAGGGTAGACACAGCCTACTCACTGACTGATAAGATCAACCCACTTATCACTCTGAGTAGGTCTCTCATAGCAAAAACAGACATGTCTAGAACACCTGTCTTTTTATATAACTCACTGTATGCAGGCCATGGATGCAGGCACCCATGCGGACCCTATGGAATTGATAGATTCCCAAAGCATGGGCATGCTACGCGAAGAATGATAATGTTGTTTGGGCTTGTCTCCATTGAGGATGAAAATATATGCATGTACTCCAAGAGCTACATAAATGCACAGATAAAAACATTTCTTGACAAAAGGGTAGTGAATTATTAATGTAAGGTTTAGAGTATACCCGATTTAATATAGTCAGTGTGATAAATGTGGGAAATGAGTAGTAGATGCCATGGTTTCCAGTGCCCACCCCTGTCCCTACCATGTCCCCCTAAATGATGGGGAAGGATGAACACAGGTGCCGGTGGTCCCTTCAGGTCTCCCGCCGAAACCTCCGGTACTCGTGTTCATCTAAGCTCCTTATAAGGGGAGGCAAAATAATGCAAGGTACAGTGAATATGATATAACCACCCACAAGGCTACATCTCTAACGATATGTGGTGAGCCTGCCAAGCAGCTAAGGCCCCCTGGTGTTAGGCCATCACACTAAACTGCAGTAACCCCCTCTAGTGTCTCTGATTTACATAAGCCTAGAGTATTCTAGCCTGGAACCCGACCCCACTGCACTTCCACTGCGTTCCAGCTAAATGGGCCCGGTATAGGTGAATCCCTGCTTAGGTCGATCCGGGATCGATGGAGATCGAATAGACCTAGTCCATACTGACCCCTGTGAAATAATTTCCATAAACACTTAATAATCGAACATATTGTTCTATCTGATAATGAACCTGGAAAGGAGTCTCTCTGATTTACGAATATGAAATGAATGCTTTCACTGCAGATCTGTCTTTGGGAATATCAACATTATGACCCTCTTGTGCCAGCAGAATAGTTGAATAGGTATTCTTACAACACTGTTGTACCTCTAGCTTAGTTGGTAGAGCAGAGCACCATTGATCTCAAGGTGCATGTATCAAATCCCAGTGTAGTCGTAGTCTGACAATAAATTGGCAGGGATTCGAATCCTCCCCTTTGTTTTTGCCCTATCTACAATAGTGTGCTCTCATCCAATGAGAAGGTTTCTCCTATAACGTTTTGATAAATATAAAATGATATGTTTATTGGTAGACCAAAAACGATACGTTACAATTAATTCTATAAATTTAAAAATGATCTGGAGAATGGAAGGGATTTGAACTTACGTACGGTTGGCGATGAGTCCTGTGTGCTAACCACTACTCTATTCTGGACAGGTGACATAAGGACTGTCAACACAGAGTAAAATGAGAGAAAACTTAAAAGAGAAACATAAACGTTTTCGAATTTATAGTATCCGTAGTCCACATTATGTTTGAAGACTAAATATTTCTCTCCAGTTTGATAAAGCATTTATGTTGATCAGAAGCATTAATCATGAAATAGCATCACCAAAGCTCATTTGTTTAATTTCTATTTTATTATCAAAAGTGAATAAATTAATTCTCATTTAAAGACATCCTTAATTATTGGTTGGAACCTAAGCAGTCCAAGGCACCGCCCCGGCCTATCTCACCCATCTCTTACATCAACCTGTTATACAACCTACACTGGGGCCCTGGACCTCTCCTTGTCTCAGTCTCCTGGTCACCACAGACACTCTGGGTGTCAGGTTCCACGTCCCAGCATGGGACACTCTGAGAGGGTGGTGCCTTGCAATGTAAGAGCTGTAACTCTAGATCCCATTCCGATACATTGGTCATGGTGTCATTATCAGGCTCGGTAGGGATTTGAACTCAGGCACTCTTCCATATGAGTCCACCATGCTAACCATTACCATATGCCGGATAGTTGATATAAGTAATGTCCAGGTACAGCCCATGCACAATACTCACATGTATAGGCCTACCAGTGGACGCCTATGCATAGCCAATTGCAGGAACCAGCTGCTCACAGGCCACTAGTCACAGGCCACTAGTCAAGGTATCTACCTATACCTGGTCCATATCTTTGATATGGCCAGTGGAACCAGGTTACCCGACCCTACCTAGGAAAACAGGGCCGACCCTAGAAATTTTCATCCAATTTTGAAAAAATATTTATTTTTTAAGTGATTTTGCGGCTATTTCAGGGTCAATTTGATAGTCTACGCGTCAACTTCGTAGTCAGCGAGAAACTTCTGTCCAATATCGGAAAAATATTAATGTTTTAAGTAATTTTGGGCCTATTTCAGGGTCAATTTGCTAGTCTACAAGTCGACACCAAAAACGGAATTAAAAAAAAGAAATCCGACCTACCCTATCTAGATTTTCAGACTATGTAACCTGAAACACACCTCTTTTTTTGGCCCTACCCCTACATGCATTCGGAATCAATAGTTGTCACTGTTTAGAAGCCCTACCGTACTACAGTGTCTGTGTGTATGGTACATGTCACTATACTACCTGTGTGGTATCGTAACTGCCACTAGCGGCCCTAATACAGTGCCTGTGCATATGGTACATGTCACTATACTACTATGTGTTATGCTAACCATGACTGGCGGCCCTAATACAGTGCCTGTGTGTATGGTACATGTCACTATACTACTATGTGTTATGCTAACATTCACTGTCGGCCCTAATACAGTGCCTGTGTGTATGGTACATGTCACTATACTACTATGTGTTATGATAACCATCACTGGCGGCCCTAATACAGTGCCTGTGTGTATGCTCCCTGTCACTATACTACTATGTGTTATGATAACTGCCACTAGCAGCCCTAATACAGTGCCTGTGTGTATGGTACATGTCACTATACTACTATGTGTTATGCTAACATTCACTGGCGGCCCTAATACAGTGCCTGTGTGTATGGTACATGTCACTATACTACTATGTGTTATGGTAACTGCCACTAGCAGCCCTTATACAGTGCCTGTGTGTATGGTACATGTCACTATACTACTATGTGTTATGATAACTGCCACTAGCAGCCCTAATACAGTGCCTGTGTGTATGGTACATGTCACTATACTACTATGTGTTATGCTAACATTCACTGGCGGCCCTAATACAGTGCCTGTGTGTATGGTACATGTCACTATACTACTATGTGTTATGGTAACTGCCACTAGCAGCCCTAATACAGTGCCTGTGTGTATGGTACATGTCACTATACTACTATGTGTTATGGTAACTGCCACTAGCAGCCCTAATACAGTGCCTGTGTGTATGGTACATGTCACTATACTACCATGTGTTATGGTAACTGCCACTAGCAGCCCTAATACAGTGCCTGTGCGTATGGTACATGTCACTATACTACTATGTGTTATAAATGCTAACCATCACTGGCGGCCCTAATACAGTGCCTGTGTGTATGGTACCTCCCACCATACTACTATGTTTTATAGCACAGGCAGTAACTGAGTCCTGCTGCCATCGTATTGTGTATGTATAGTATATGTAAAGGACCGACACTCTTAGTCCGCGGTCATCTATCCACTTAAGGGATAAGGCGGCAGCACTGTACATGGAATTGTAGGTAGACAGTGGCACCATCTAGTAGAAAGGTAGGAACTACAAATCTCTGTACTTCAGATGGTGCCACTGTCTACCTACAATCTCATGTACAGTGCTGCCGCCTTAAGTGGATAGATGACCAGGGACTAGGAGTGTCGGACCTTTACATATACTATACATACACAATACAATGGCAGCAGGACTCAGTTACAGCCTGTGTTTTAAAGTAATTTTCCATAGGGCCTCTATTGACCTTAGTACACTGTCTGCGTGTATGGTACTTTTTACTATACTACTAGGCCTATGTAGTATAGTAAAGTTCTGCCACTTTCTCTACAACGGTCTAATAACAAGATTGAGTACAATGGTAGCCACCACCGCAAGCTGCCTCCATTCCCAGATTGCCACCAGAGGAGACTTTCTAATAAATACTTAAACCGGTAGTGAATATCCTTCATGTATTCTAGGCCGATGAATATTGATAATACTCTTACTATTAGTTTTGAGATCCGACATTGAACCTTGACCGGATTGATTGACTCAGAAAGTGTCTTGGAATGACATGATCATTGTCTATTACCACAAACATATTTTCTCTAATTTGATTATATTGAAGACAAAGATGGCTGCCATGGAAAGGTGCCTCCGTTCCCAGATTGACACCGACGCTTTTCTTGATGTCCAACATATCCCTAAGAATCCCTGATTGGTGGCCATGCTCTTTTATCATACTCCCATGACACACCCTTTGGTACCATAAGACACCCTACTCCACACCTATATATGTATGGGCCCTAGTAATATAGACTATACTACTGTGTGCACATCCTGGCTCTGATAACACGTTAGACTGTCACATTGGTGATGCCTGTTGCTACCAGACGGCAGTGGTGAAGAGGGAGGCCAATCACTGCCTCCTGTGAGATATCACCTCCTCCACTTTATGTACACACCCCACCTGGCAGCCACTACCTGTACCAGGTTACAATGAAACACATCCCCATAATGGGATGAATGGGATGAACTAAAAATATACTTCTTTAACTTTAGGCCTAAAAAGAAAAAAAAGGGGTGTTCCGGTATCCCAACCGACCCCACGTTTTTGGGGCCGACCCTATTTTTTTAGGACATTTTAATTTTATTTTTGAGGAAATTTATGAAATTTTTAAGTTCTGTCAATATTTAAGTGCTAGGTCTTTGAATAAGCGCTTGGGGTAAGAGACTTTTATTTAGATAAGTTATGCCGGTTTGAATTTTTCATTGTTGGGATTATTCAACATACATGTATATAAATACAGTGAATTACACATGGCGCTTTGCGATGGTGCATTGCACTGGCCTTGTAGTGGATGTGGAAAATACGTGAGCAACCATTCGGGAGGGATGCTCCACACTTTCTTGCTAGGCTGCCCATCCATTTTATTTCATTTATTTTTTGACTGAGGAATTTAATTTTGAATTACAGAATTTTTCTTCAAAGTAGGCAACCGGGCATAAGGAGCATTTATATGTATTATGACTATAATACAACACTTCGTTCATTCAAGGTTCACAAACAAGCGATGCTTATTCTTTATTTATAAACAAATAACATGGTTTCATACAGTGCAGGAGGGACAAGAACAAAACCAGTAAATAGCAGATATACATTAACAGAGGGAATGCATGGAACCCATAGCTAATGGTGAAGATATAGGAGGCTTTGTGAAAATTTGTAATAATTTTACTCTCAGACAAGTGTGTACTGATAGTAGAACTACTAGTACTACTACTACTACTACCTAACAGGAAGTACAATATACGCACTAGAATTAGCCTTCTTCATAGCATGTGGGAAAGGAAATCATTGATTCATATGAAATGCACTTTGTTGCTAGTCAGCCTTTTACGATCACGTCCCAACACCACCTCATATTATCCAGAGCTATGTGGTCTTCTTCATAGACCTGATCACCTTGAATGCTGATTAAATGTAGAGCAGCCAGGCAACCTTCGAGGAGAACCTTCAAGTACATTATACAGTGTTAAAGCGGCCATCTCATTAACTTCTACACGTCACCATTCAGGTCAGTTAGCGGGAGACAAGGAGACCTACATATGATTTCAATATATCAGATAACATATCACACAAATGTAAAGAGCAGTTAAAGAGGGAATCAAGTGTTGGGATGGTTCTTCATCTTCAAACTACCTACTACTTATGTATCACTTATATCTAGGCATGTCAATCAACATAACATATGCAGTATGAGATAAGCAGTTCTCATTTATTACACTTCAGAGTATACATCATATCTAAGCATATCACATCATGTTAGTACAACTGGTAGCTCTACATGCTTCGTACCTTGATTATATTATACCACACATTGACTTAATATGTATGTTTTCATATCTGCTAGTATACATCCTATGATAGCTATGTACATGTATTCATATGCCATTGACATATTCAGTGTTGTAATATCCATGGAAAACAGAAGTAGTTATAAGAAAATATTTCTCTAATAATGACTTCATCTGGACGCCAATGATAATTTTTGCAGGCTTGATCATTCCCGGGCAAGCTGTGGGAATGATAGTTATATACTGGAATTATGATATGTGTTTAAAAATGAAACATAACTGGATAATTCATTGATATGGCAGATATCCTCTAGCTTTAGAAAATAAATGCAGTTGACATTATCTGTCCATGCAGAAAGTACAATTACGTCATGTTATGCAATCACACGTACTTGTTTCCCAGAAATTAATGACTTGGAATAATCAGATGTTTTCTTTACCCTGAGTATTAAAAACACTCAGGCTCTGAATACTATTCACATTACAGCGCTCTAAATCGCCTGGGAGATAAGTCACACGTAGCATTCGATCCAAACCTAATTGAATGCAATGTATTTACAGCCAGGCAGAAGGTAAGCTCGGCACTGGGACGCCCGGAGCATCCTGTCTGCTTGTCTGCTCTCTTTGAATCATATGGAATCAGTGATAAGTTTCACCTATCTGACACGTGCCACCGACTAGTGCTTGTCACAGCTGATTGCCTTAATTAATAGCTATACAGAAGCAGCCGAGTACCAGGATGCCGCGCGTGATGCACACACGATCCATTCATTACACCAATTACTCTAGGTGCTTCGAGGATGTAAGGTTACCACATGACGACTTTTGGACTTAAGATAACAGGGATAAAACCAATAACACCACTTCTGGCTGTTAATTACACGGCGGGTACATAGATCATAAATGATTTCGTAGAGACCAAAGCGTTCTACACAATCAGCCATGTCCAATACCGTTTTAAATTACCAGTGTATTATAATTTCAATGAAACTTATCACTTATGCTTTCTCGTCAGTACACTCCAAATATCAATATGAAACGTGTTTGAAAAATATATTCTATTTAAAAAATACTCTATGACAACTGCTCCCCGCCCCCTTACACGCCTCTCTGTTAATCATGGACAAGAGATCCCCTAGTTGTGAGAAGTACTTGGGCAATGTCATGGATGAGCTCTCCTTACATCGTAATTCTTTTCATGAGAACAAATAAGAACACATTTTAAACACTCCATTCCTGTTCCCATTTTCCCGGAGTACACAAAAGCACTTTTTAAAGATTAACCAAGAGGAATGAAACCAGCCCACGCTGCAAACCCTTTTGTCAACCCTTTAAGAACGGTATAGTGTTTTGCCGTGGTGATACATTCATACATCATGCCGACCCTTAGGGGTGTATCGACCTCGCACAGTTGGAATGATGCATGAATGCAGTGCTGGCGAGTTACCCACCGATCGGTACTGTGTCCGGTACTGTGTGCTCAACTGCTATAAGCCCCTAAAGAGTTTAAAACTGTGTTTGCTTCATTTAAGGATTGACTGGAGAGAAAAAAGGGAACAACAGGGAGGGACAGATTAAGGACTTAATTCTCTTTCATGCATCAAGGTCAATTTCATCTTGTTCAATTCAGGAAACTTAATAGCTTTAGATGCTTACCCATAAATGCAAGATTGGTCAGAAAAGCTTTAGGCAGGAAATGTTAGCTTTTCAAACAGGAATTAAGCTGGATATTATCTATCGAAATAGTGACAACAGCAAAATTAAAATAATTACAGGATTTTAGCACATCAAAATGTTAATTGACTTTCTAACATTTAAAGATGAACGACTGGTGGCAATAGCTTATAGATACATCACACAACAGTCAAACCCGATTTTTAAAACTGTATTTCCGTAAAGTGCAATAATAGCTTAGACTACTCCAATGTACATTTATGTGTAAATGAAACTGTATTGGAAATGGAAAACTGCAAACTACCATCAATTGCGGAACCTAAAATACACACGAATAGCTTGTGTTAAATAAGGATTGCATGGTACATCTATTAATGATAATGCAGACTACAGATCTGTAAATAAATCATCATTGTGTGCGTGACTGACCTAGCACGAGACAAATCGAACTGATCGAATTCGATACTGTTGTATTGAACCCTTTAACAGACACACAATGCTTCAATGGACTATTCCATTTTTGCAACGCTGGTGAGTTACAGATGAGCATGGCGCCTTGAGGCATCATGCTGTTCAAAAAGGGTTAGAGTACCAGAGGAGGATCCAGGGCAAAGGCTCCGTAGTCTAAACAAATCTAAACGATATATTGATACCTTAGACCTGCTGTAGAACATCGGAGCCCCTTATACTGGAGGCTGCCACTTAATGTTAATGGTGGAGAGTATACAGTCAATCTACTGAAGCGAGTATGAGTATACATGGTGTATGCCTATTGTCACATTACTGCATTTACTGCGACTACTGACTGTTGCAGTATGTGAGTGTTAACTGATAATCTATGTGTAACCCTTTAATGACAGCATAGTGTCTTAATGCACTATGACCTTTGTTATTATGAATGAATGCAGACCGGGAGAGTCCACTCATTAATACAGTCCACTGCATTCATACATCACGCGGATCCTCCTTCAAGAGTGTATCAATCCAATAGTAACTCGCTGATGCTGCATTGCGTCACTATATCTTTAAAGGGTTTAACATGGTTTATCCAAATAGATCCACACAAAGCCTGTTGTCTGCGACCAGACAAGCTAGGCCTATACTGCAACAGCCATGGGAGACCTCTACGTCTCACAGTCTACTGAAAGGACTACCCCGCTGTGACGCGTCATGACTTCCAGTAACCATTTTGAATGCTCATTATGATAAAAGCGGATAGGCATTAACATCTATACTTTACGTTTTCATGTATTGACTCATTGCCCTGTAGTTATCGCCTGATGGCATTAACACTTGTATTTATTTACTCTGTCATGTTTAATCTGTGCCGCTGGTATAATATAGTTAGTAAACATGGCACATATTCCAAATAATCTACTGTTGCTTGTGTTTTCAACTATGATAAAAACTGGTATATACTCGACGGCAGCCACCTATACAGAGCTTCACACATTATGAAATAAGTATCTGAACTCTGCGCTATTTGAAGTTTGTGAAATATTACGTTTTACTTGATTAACCGTATTTGTAAATATGTTGTGATACATATGGTATGTGATATTACATGTTATGCTACGCAGATCCTACTTCTTACTAGCTACCACATCTACAACAGAGCATTGATATCAACAATAGTTTCTACACATGGCCAGCAGTGTACATCAACAACTACTACCCCATCCAACCTGTGGATGGGGCATTTTATTATCGAGCCGGTGTCAGCCCACCAACAACATTCAACAAGTACGTATCACGATATCCCGTCTGTAAAGTATCACCATTTACCATCTCAGGACTGCATGGTGCTATGAAGCCATATGTGCCCTTTGGCACCACGATGGTTCAATGCAAGCCTCGTGGGCAACTTATTGGTGCTGTATTCAGGCATCATGCTAATGCTATGGGTCTGATACACTCGACATAATGCATGAATAGGGCTCTATCCAATAATCGTAACGATAAAGGGCATAACGTATTATGGCACTATGCAACCCTGAAGGGGTAAACTTCACCACCTGTCATCTGATCATTTCATAAACAGAAAGATAGTGTCCTTGCCCTTTAATGTGCTTACAACGAAGTGGTCACTCTCCTGGCCAGCAGCCTCACACTCATTACTATCACACGTCAGCCTCTTCTCCTCACACCCACCTTATGTCCCTCCACACAAAGTAGTCCCGGCTACTAGGTGTCTACCTCACTATCAAGGCTCATAGTTTTCTTGTCGGACAGTTTTACGGTCATCTTCATTTCAATTAGTATACAGTTAAATTTAAGTTAAATGTAAATGAGTAATGGACAGAATTCCTGCAATTCTGATGTAAACAACAAGGTGAAGATATGCGGCCGACCAAGGCAGGCAAGGCGGTGACCTTTAAGAGGAAGATTGGTTTCCTGTATCACTAGGTACTACAGACCATGTACCGCCTACACCGTGCTACCAATCCCTGAGGTTTGAACCCTGAGGGTCAACGCTTTTCTCAAGGCAAGCAAACAAAGCTCATCAATCACATTCCATTATATATCTCAGTCTTAGCTTTAAGGTTTACCTCTATTATGTTCACACCTAAGGCCTATAATATATACAAGGAGGACCGTGTAGAACCTGCCTAAATGTACCCGCCATCTAGTAGTAAGACGGCAGTAAGGTAAGTTGACCCTCTCCACATGGATACATGCACAAAGCTGTCACCTCCACAGTGTACCTTTTCAGGTCGCACGGACTCAATCCTTAGCCATCTTGAGTAAGTCATCAAGGACCTTTACCATTGGGCAATACTTTTTTTTCCATTTTTTTTTAAATTTTAATTGTTTTGACATACTATTTATATCATTACCCATTCCGGTTATAGTACATCGTGAATATGATAATATGAATGTGTTTATAACGCTTGATATATATATATATAGGATAGATGATTATAATTATGTGTGCAACACCAAATTCACACGGGCGTATCTGGCACCAATACAGAGCTTATGCAATATGGCTACCATGGGACATGCACTGTTTATGTTAAGTTGTTCATCATTATAATACACCACGTATACCACATAGTCAAGAGCCATGTTAGTTTCTGTAACACGTCTTATGGCTTATTTACCTTGATATACTGATTAGCTCCATGCCTGAACATCAGAAGCATTATGATTGAGCGTTCGCTTTCTGTGGTGGAGATTGCGGTGCCAGCCCCGGCCCGGGTCAGACCATAAGTTTTGATACCTACTGCCATTTAGCCAGATGCCCATATAGGAATCAGGAATTAGGACTAGGGACTGGAATCAGTTCACATCACTGATATGAGGGGTTAGCAGAAGCCAAGCACTGACTATCACAATCTGAGCCGGGCTGAGTGTAGACAAGGCAGGAAGCCACTCTGGACATGTAGAGACACAGATAATGTAATCATGTCCAGATAGAGATAACGCCTGACCCGAGTCGCCAACACCGACAACTCTTCAGAAAGGCTCATTGGGCTGACGACCCGAGCATTTCTTTATTATACATTTGTGAGTCGCGTTATTTCATCATTGAATTCGGTCCGTCCTCTTCTATCGGCCAATCACGACACGGCGGGTGAGACGACAGACTGCGCGTCGCACTCGGAGCGCGGCCTGAGCGTGTGCCACTGTGCGACAGGGGTGCGCTGGCACTGCAGCATCTGGTTCCAGTGCGACATCTCAAACGCCCCCGTAGCATGTTTACCCAACACGATCCTTCCGACAAAGTCGTCGCGACTCTTTGAGTTGTAGTCCCAGACCGTGATAACGAAGGAGCATTGGGCGAGCTGCTCAGCAGTTAGGTTGAACGTGAGCGACTCGTTGAAGACGGGGTCAATGGTATTCTTCTTGACTGATGTCTTCTTAGATTTGACTGCCTTATGGCCAAGACACAGGGTGATCTTGACAAAGGGATCTGAAGAGGATGAAAAGGACCAAGTATTAGCCTCTATGTTTTGTATCAAAGTGGAAAGCATCTGTATAAACTATACAGTACTGTATGAATTGGTAAATATGAAAATAATAAATTGAACAAATATTTGTAACATAACACAGAAATGTGAGCGTCACTGCCAAAGCCACCTACTTCTGAAACTCAGACACACCCAACTTTCAGAAGTAGGTGGTTGTGGAAGGGTGACGCTCACATTTTTGTGTGTGATGAGATAGATTTCTATTTTATATGAACAGTGAACCCTAAAAGGAGCGCATAATCTGCCCCCTTGGTGTTCTACAGTAACCTTAGAAACAAGATAGATGTTAGTGCGGATACGATGGCTAGGAATGATAACACAGTTCTATGGGGACTATCCTGGAGAATTTGTCAGGTACAATTAAGAAGACACCTCCATAAGTCGACGAATATGTATCAAATATGGCCCCACACACATCCATTCAAAGAAGGTTAATCTTGATGCTTGCATTGATGGGTTAGGCTTGACTTAATAATAATTATGTGCATGTCATTGGTCAGACCATTGGTATTTATCCACACTGACAGGTACCTATACCCAAGTAGCAAATATAACTGGGCCCCAGTTGGGCCCTGGTTGGGCTGGCAACTGGGCCCCAGTCGGGCTGAGAACGGGCACTGGGCTATGTCTGCGCCCAAGCGGGCTAGCCCAAACTGGGCCACGGACAGGCCCCACTTTCATATTTTAGGTTTACAACTTACATAGGCCAGTTTAGTAATTGATTTTAATTAATACATTGCCATTATATTAATTTAATGATTACTATCTAACTGGGCATTGGATGGGCACAGGTAGGGCTGGCCCAGGTTAGGATTCAGCTAAGATATCCCTGCAGGAAGCCTTTCAAGTCACACATTTTCTACTTAGAAGAAAGAAAATGTATTCATCAAGTTCAAGTCAGCAATGATAAGACTTGCGTGCAAGTGGCTATTATAGTAAGTCTAGATACTACTTCATCTTAGCCATCAAATCTTTAGCTGATGCCTTTGGGATATGTGGGTTTGTGTCTTATAGTGAATTTTGAACCACAGGATAGGGGTCTTCAGGTGAATTCTTCATTTTCTACCTTAATTTTCACAGTAAGATAGAAACTTCCATATTTTATCAGACTGCATTGAAACATCTTCATAATTATACATACATTTATGACATGACACATTTTGGTTTCATTGTATTTATGAAGAAGTTATCTTGAATTGGAAGAATTCTATCTACATGGTATACAGAGGCCATCTACAGAGGCCATCTAGTGGCAAAGCTTAAAACCACATGGCCATCTAGTGTCAACACTCTGAACTACTTGCTGGGAAGCCCGCATCAAACCCAAAGAAAGCCCAACTATGATTTTCCAGCAAAATCACCATTATAAAATTTCAAATTAATTTTTTTTAAAAGGGGAGTTTGATTCATACTGTAAGAGACTTCCATAAAGCATTTGTGAATATGGAAATTAGCCCAGTCTAAGCCCACCTAAAGCCCCATCATACACTTCCTACATAAAAGTGACTATAACATGTTCATAATTGGATTTTTTTAAATAGAGAACATGATTCAAGATATCAGGGATGTTTACAAAGCCTGTTGTAAAATTCACATAGCCCAACTGGGGCCCTACTGAAGCCCATGCATTTGCCCAGGGGTAGACACTAACTTTATTAGCTGGGGGCCACCTGGGCCCGTAGCTCCTAAAATCTATGGGCCCGGATTTTCAGCTGTGGGCCAGAGACCAGATATTACTCTTTTTTCAAAGAGAAAACCATATATATTTCTGATTTATCTATTTTAAATTGAGACCAAATTGCCTCAATTGCTCACATTTTTCTCTTTACAACGACATATTACATGACTATACTCATCAAGTATATTCCTTCCAAATATTTTGCAAAATTCCTGTGGGCCACCCGGGCCCATAAGAAGGTTATTCTGAAGAAAACTGCGGGCCCGGACTCAAAATTACGGGCCATTGGCTCCCGGGCCAGCGTTAGTGTCTACCCCTGTTTGCCTATCCCAAAACACAGCCCAGTCCAGCCCAAGGTTGCCCAAGGTAAACCCAACTGGGCGCCAGTTGGGCATGTTACTTGGGTACGCAAGGACTCTATGTACTGCGTACTTGGATTGTGAATTTGTCTATGCCACTTGGACGCCTCCCCCCCCCTCCCCTCACTGCACACCTTCCCCCATTCTCCTAGGGCCCATGATCCCTAACCCAAGATTGGTGCGCATGCGTTCTTCTTGCCTGCAGAACAACATCCACAAAATAGGACAGTGTGACGTCACTGTTGCCAGGCAACCACCTGCCGAGATTCGGGGAAATAGAGCGCGGCTTCCGGTGAGTGTCGTGAATTCTGAGCTGCTCTGTGGGCCGCTCGGTCAGGCGGCTTCATGATTTGCTCGGCCTGCATCGTGCAGGCCAAATGTCAAAGGGTCACCGCTGAAAGGGAGAGTGAGAGAGGGTGGCCGGGTAAGAGTGACAGAAGAACAGATAAAAGAGAGGTATAGAGGAGGAAAATGGAGCCTGAGCGGCGGACAGGTGGATAGGGAGTCAGCCAGCCAATTAGGTGTATAGGCCGGGTGCACAGGCTAGAGGTAGGGAGAGAAGGAGACCCATGTGCATGTAGATAAGCAGGGGGAGAAGGTCAGCCAATTAGGTCGACAGACAGTATTATGTAGGGAGAAATCAGAGAATCAGCCAATTGAATATATACAGGTATGCCTAGATACGTAGAGGGTGAGGTGCGTAGACACTTTCCAGGGGCCCCTTATTGATAATATTACGGGTCTAGATTCACCGCCACCCCCCCCCCCCCTCCGAATTATAGTCATGTTTAGGCTCCTCTTGCACTACGTTGTTTCGCGCGTCCAGCCCATCTCCAGAAAAGGGCAGGTGTATATTATCTAGTGTAAGTAAAGACGGTTACCTGAGCCGCCAACCAGGTCGGTCTGGATGAGCTGCTTGGCCTTGATGATGTCAACGTTAAGGCGGCCGGCGGTGGGCAGGTAGTTCAGCGACAGCAGCAACTCTCCCAGCTCTGGTTTCTCCTGCACATAAAAGTGACAATTAATACAAAGCATTTATTGTGAGTCATTTAAACTGTTTAAAGGCAGCATGGGGCTCTGATGTGCTCTGCCCTTGGGTCGGTGTGTCACATGAGTGTATATGTGTCGGTGCTCATTCCTGCATCATGCCAATCCTATGGGATTGATACACTCGTGAAGGGTCGGTTTGATACACCAATGCAGCTCAGACGGTTTACTTGCCGGTATACAGCAAGGCCCCAACTAGACATGAAGCTGTGATGCATCATGCTTCCCTCAAAGGGTTAAAACCTTTAGGTTGCAAATTGTCACATATCATGTTACAGTCCGGGGTAGCGGCCGGCCTAGTATTTGGCAGACCAGGTAGCCGCATTCTGCTATAAAGACATCGGAAGTTGAAGACCAAAGACCAGGTAGCAGGTGTTGGTGTCGCACTGTAGACCAACACAGATGGAGACCTTCACAGACGTCATTGAAACACCGTAAAAGAAGACAGACAAGCAGACATGGATAGCGATTGGGATTGGTATATATGTAATTGTATACTTGAACAGCTGTGGGCTAATGCAACTTATTTTGGTAATTAGCCTCGTTAAAGATAATTCCAACAGCCAGGTTATACAATTGATTCCCAATAGATAATCGATACCTTGGTTGTTGGGCACATCTCTAAAGTTACAGATGTATATACAACAATGTAATTGAGGTCCATATCCAGGCTCAGAAATATATACTTGAAACTTATCGGTGTAGTAAGATTTCTAATGATACATTTGCGTAGGGAAAGGGATGCATTCAGTGTGATAGCGCTGAAGAAACTATGTTAGACCTGTTTCTCGAAAGATAAGCTGTGTCACCCCCTATTTTATTAATTATTTATTTATCTATATGTGTATTATAGCCTATACGAATATCCCATATGTATATCTAAAACAACATGTATTCAAGTTTTAGAAATTGCAATTATTATGTGTAAACTTCTGAATCATCCTGACATTTCAAACGTATCCACACAATATTTAGGCTATAGGTTAATGTATTCCCGGAATGAATGGTTGTGCAAAATTAATGATTGTTAATTACCGCATCTCCCCGTTTATAAGCCGGGCCCCGAATATAAGCCTGCTCCATTTATAAGCCGAGTCAATACGATATCTGAAATCAGTATAAGCCGGGGTCTGGATATAAGCCTAGCCAATGAAGGCAACTGCAATACAATTTCTTTAGAGGGGCATAACTCCACTTCTAATTGGAGCATTTTCACATTTCCTTCATGTACATGATGCTGACATACCACCTCTTAAGCTGAGTACATTTTTGGGAAAGAAAACGTTTGAATTTCTCATGATATAATTAAAACTATCTTGAAAAATATATCTTGATGAATATATCTGAGAATTTTAGACAGACTGCTAGAATAGCTCTTTAAATCTGAAAATAAGAGTAGATAGAAACAATATAAGCCTACCTCGAGTATAAGCCTGCCCGTTTATAAGCCGGGTCAATGTCCCATTTGAAATCAATATAAGTCCAGGCTTATAAACGGGTAATTACGGTATGTGCGCATTGTATACCTATTGTATAGTGTTTATCTGTCGACGGCTTGCCTTCAGGTTAATTAGCAACACAGGGGTATGGCAAGGCAAAAGGAGATAAATGCTGAGATGCATTTTAAAGGCGCACTGAACCCAGGACCTAACCCTGCCGAGTTTTGTACGCAAATGACGTCGTGGGTTGAGTGCGCCTTTAAGAATGTTATATTTTTTGCCCAAGTGATGACCATAAATACGGACAAAGGGAAATTCAACCAATTTTATGAAGACTCAATGATTTGACAATTTGTTTTGATCAATGATCGTTTATGTGCACATTGCAAATGTTATTTCCCTCATTGATGAAACCATTTCTTTCTCGGTATGTGTATTTCTGCCGCCATACTTGGTGTTCTGGACATATAGGTTCTGGGTATGTAACTCACGACAGGTAAGAATGAAAGAGGCTGATTAGTGACGCACAGGTAAACCGATACTATAGCCTAATTGGGATTTATTTGCACCGAGGAACGCTGAAGTCATTAACCTCCGTGAGTAGAGAATATATCGATAGTAGATGTGACAGACAGAAAGGTTCAACGTTTGTTTTAGATATGGCATACGGAAAGGGTCTAAACTTTATACAACTACCCAGTCAACATATAGTGGGCCCATATGTGATTTGCCCTTATCTGGGTTACGGTCCTTTTTGTCTATGGCTATAAGTGGGAACCAGATTAGTCAAGCCCATATTTGAAGTGCCCAGCTCGAGCCCGGATTTATTCCACTTTAGCACAGACTATAAGAAAGTAAATAAATGTTTATTTCTGGTTGAAAATCATATGTCAGCATGTTTTGAAATATTGACAATGTATTTATGAAAGGAAAGTTTTCCTGGGCAGGTCGGGCTGTATTTCTGTCTGTCTCTGTCTCTGCCTCTGTCTCTCAGCCTCTGTCATTTTGTATCTGCCTCACTCTGTCTGCCTCTGTCTCTCTGTCTTTATATGTATGTCGGCATATGTATGTCTGCCTGTCTGTCTCTGTCATTGGCTCTGTCTTTCTGCCTGTCTCTCTTGCTCTCTCATTTTACAATACGGTACGGGGAGTCAATCAGAGCAAGAAAATCAAAGATAAGAAGTTCTGACATGAGCAGACACGTAAGGATGATGGCTTGGTGTATTTAGTAATTAACAAATTGTCCTAAATTGGCATAATCAGGATGTTAATTATACTCCTTTAGAGGGCCCAATTAATTTACATTAACATTAACCCTTTTGGACCGCACACCCTAATGCAATTAAACCAATGGGTGGCCATGATGCATGAATGCAGCCCTGGCATTGATACATCATGTCAACTGTTAAACGTGGTTCGTACATCCCTGAATATCCAGCATGATATGCCATTACAGTGCCGGCAAACATAAATATTGAGGCATGATGCCATCCTCAAAGGGTTGATATTACGGTTGTTAGCTGGTACGGTTTTGTGGTGTCTCAGGTCTCGTGTTGGCGAACAGGTGAAACCTATAATGGTGTGAGCCACCTGCGCTGCACTCCATATCCTACACCAGCACCGTGTACTCTCGTTAATAACTCTCATTTGCTCAAACAATATCCATAGTCAAAATTGAACGATTGTATGTCAGCTATCTTGAGGGGAAATCTGAATATTGATACTAGACGAAGAATAAGAGAACGTGTAACATTGGTGATCTAGGACACAATAATCATGTAAAGATATCAAAGTGGGAATAAACGCTGTAATTCATTTAATTCATTGCGTGATAGATTGAAAGAAAGGGTTGTTTTGAAGGAAGTTCTGGCAAGTTACGTAACACAATGTATTGTAAATAGTGTACGGTAAGTTTAAAGTACAGTCCTGCGCCCCACGTTCTGCACTGTAAGCCGACAGTACAGTAGATGCCAGCTGTACTGCTGCATTCATGATTTGTGATGACACTCGCCACTCGCACTTAACCACATAGTATACTAGAACAGTACTAGGAGTGTGAATGGGACACCCTCGGTGATCATGCCACTTTAAGTGACCATGCTGCCCTTAAAGGGTTAATAACATGTAGGTAGTAGGGGGTGTATTACCTTGGTGCTCGGCATGAGAGGCTTCCACATGTGGCCGCCCTTGATGAGGTTGATGTTGTCCAGGTTCAGGAGGACCTGGCCGATCACACAGTGCCTTGAATACTTGTCAAAGTCCTTCACCGTGATCTCCAGCGTGCGCTGCTGCACCTCCTTAAAGGGCATCTCAAAGCGGAACACCTCCGACCACTTGGGGCACTGTGTTTTCCGCTGGACCGTGGTCTGCTTGGTGTTCTTGTTGTCCGGTAGGAGCGCCACCTTGGCGTAGGGGTTGGAGTGAGCCATGTCTTGTTTGTTGGCGTCCTGGAGGAGCGGTCGGGGCAGGTCGCGGGCCTCAATGATCCGAACAATCATACATTTAGTCGGGATCTCGTATTGTAGACTGAAGTGAATCTGGCCGAGCTTGAACCGAGTGAGCTTTTCCTCGTCTGTGAGTGACTCGTCCGACTTCTCCACCACCTCATACAGGTCCATGTTCAGCGTGTCCACACTGAAGTCACTCTCACTCGGCATCCGGATCCGCTTTGGCGTCCTCGGCTGAACCGTCTCGCGGTTGGTGGCGGCCCAGAACTCTATAGGCTTCATATCTATAACAGGCGTGGCTACCGAGTTGGGTCTCCGGAAGTCTGAGCTGGACGAGGACAGGGATTCTTTCCGGGAGGTGTTGGAAGTTGAGCTGCGGTCTGAGTCGAGTCGCTCCCGGCTGGTGGTGAAGGAGTAGGTCTCGGCGCCGGAGAAGGAGGGGCTGAAGGTGCTGCTGGCCGTCTCCGACACCACGGACAGCGGCTGGTGCACCAGGTGCTGGATGTCCGCCTTACGGATCTTGGTGGGTTTGGTGGACGTGGGCAGGCAGCAGTCACACAGGTCCTGGCAACCCTTCTGACAGCACACAAACTCGGCGATCTTGTTATATAAGGCATAGACCTGAAAATACAGGAGGAAAAATAAATATATTTAATAACATGGTATATAATGTCTGATATGTATATGATATATAGGGAAGGGGAGCGGTTCTAAATGAAAAGGTTTATTTCATAACCTTTCCTAGTTAGGACTCAGTCCGAGCGTCACGGGCGTTGGTTTTGTCCCTTTTATAACAAACCTCTTGGGACTCGCTTCGGTGTATATTGGCGCGGATTTCTTCTGCATCTTTCGCTCTTCTCAATGCGCCTCCATACCTGTTGTTAAATAATGAGCACTCACTTAGAGGCAGCGTCATTCACCGTTATCATTCCGTGTATATTTAGACCAATTCAATCCGGGTTAGTTGTACCACAGGGAGATTAAGTGGTACGTATCAGACTTGCACCATTAAGACGGGCATTTAGGTCACCAAATGATTTAACCCTTCCAGCAAATAATGACCCAAAGACTCCCATTCATTGGGTTAATTAAGATGAGCTATTCCGGATAAATAACCTTCTAGCAAAAGCTGAATCTGATGGGATTTAGTTTTAATGGAAGAGTAAACACAGGGCGTATATATATATATATATATATATATATATATATATATATATATATATATATATATATATATAAAGAGAGAGAGAGAGAGAGAGAGAGAGAGAGAGAGAGAGAGAGAGAGAGAGAGAGAGAGAGAGAATGGATGGCTTTCATTTGAACCATCACCATTTCCTGGAGTCGAAAAATCGGTTACTTACGAGCAGAAATAGTATTTTTCCACATTTCCCTTGAGTATGGTGCCCAGGAGAAATTACTCACGGTCCAGAAGGAGTGTTTGTCCGCCCCACCTCAGGTGGGCATTAATCAGCATGCAGAATGCAGTCCGTCATATTGCTTGGACCTAACTTGATTTAACCCTTTGGGGCCAGTGTAGTGATTTAATGCTCTATGCTCCTTTATTGCCGTGGTGCATGAAAACAGCACCAAACAGTAGTTCACCAGTGCTGCATTCATGCATATTGACCTTATGAGGTTCATATCGTCCTCAAGGGTCGGCATTATGCACTAATGCAGTGCTGGCGAGTCCTCAGGAGCACTTCGCCAGTACATATGATGTCAACACATGAATATAATTAAGCTTGAGGCGTCATGCCCTCACTAGAGGGTTAATCAGACAAGGTGAAGACAATGCACAGATGTGCCGCCAGCTGAGGCCTAATTAGCCTATAGAGGTGCCCGCCTCAGCCACAGGTGGTGCTAGTGTTTGATGCTGTACACAGGAGTAGTAGGTGATGCCGTTACTTGTAAGTGATTCCATCCAGACGTGACATAGTTTATATACAATGACCTTACATCGGAGGTAAGCTGGGTGGTTCCCTGTTTTTATTACTGTTTAGGAAGGGCACCAAGTCCCGGATGGCCGCTGGCTACTGCCAGCCCTACTGTCATGCGGAGCACGCTCAACGTCTCCTGGTGGGGGGGGGGGGGGGGTCCCTCCTAACTCAGAGGAGACTCTGCCCCAACCTAGATGTACTCTCAGTGAGGAGGTTAAAGAGGGACGTACACGGTTTGTTCGTGTGACTATAGTACAGAAGGAATACACTAGAGAGAGCTATGCAATCCCAGGTACAGTCTGAGCAGGGAGCCATCTTGGTGGGTGCTGAGCACCTCCCTGGACATGACATAACACATACACTAGCCCTCTGTGCACATCCCTACTGAGTGCAGGGCCATCCCAGCTTGGATATCTGGACCAACTACTAGTAGAATATGTATTTCTCTGGGTTCTATTCAAGACTATATCATAATGTCTAATGTGAACAGCTAGGTTGGGGCAGAGGTACAAGTGACCAAAAGGGAGCACTGAGAACAGCGCTCTCCCTGATGCATGCAGGCCTACCTAACCATTTAATGACGACATGATGTCACAACCATCATATTTCCGTCGTCATGATGCATCAATGCAACATATCATCCCTTTAAGAGCGCATCACGCCCTATATGGTCGGCATGATGCATTCATGCAGCACTGGCAAGTTATTCGTCAGGACTGCATGCATGCTTCCTGCCGAACAAAGGACATATATGCATATAGTGCATTAAAGCATCATGCTGTGTTAAAGTGCTAACTGGTGTGTCAGATGGAATTACAGGTTAGGGGAGGAGAGAGCTGCCTCGGCAATACCAATGATGATGACGGGGCGCGGGGGGGGGGGGGGCATTCATACAGGAATAACCTGGTGAAATAGAGAAGACTGTAAAGGGAACTGTCCAAATTATTCTGTCCAATATTTCCTTTTTCTTTCCCTCTTCTTCTACCTCTTTTTTTCCTTATTCATTTCCATATTACCATTTCCGATGTGACTGCCTTTTCCTATCTGTCTGTTAATCTGCGCAATATTCTTCATCTATTGATATGTATCTATTTCTAGATGTGTCGTATAATAGTCCCTCCGCTTTAAGCCAGAATTGAGACGTTTATAATAATATCAGGCATATATCAAACTGATTTATGTGACAACACCATCATTGCCTTGAGCCTTTTTATCCCTGGTCGGGCTTCTATTTAATTTACCAATCCAGATGTTTAATTCAAATTCTCTCTCTGTCTCTCTCTTGTCCTTTTGTTGAGATGATCCTATGGTATGGGCGCTGGGTAGGTTATAACTTAATTTCTTGAATTGTAAACGTATATTCATTTATTCATCAATGATTTTCAAAATAACGTCAGTATTCAAAGTACATGACATAGCAATATGATACATATAATCACAAGCAATATGGCATATACTTAAGGCCCATTTATAGGGCTGTACAGTAAATGCATTATAATAAATACACATTAGTGTGTATGCACTTAATCTAGGCAATAAACAATTTGTTGACACCAATATATAGACAATCATCTGTTTATAGGCAGGTATTGTGGTTGCAACGTCACAAACCTATAGCTAGGATCGTGTTTAATCCCCAGTGCCATGCGAGTGCCTTGTTTGCTACCTGAATGATAGACGTCGTATGAGTGACGTTGGGATGAAACTTATTATTATTATTATCAAAATGTATTGGTACCGCAATCGTCCCCAGGGGACGGTCTTCCACGTACCACACTGATTTCGTGCCTGGCTCGAGTGTGATACTATTTGGCGTTGTTTTTGTCTGGGAAATATAATTATGATAATCACAATAAAATGAATAACTCTTTTGAATATAAATACAGATGATCAATTAGAGGATATCTACTAGCATTTCTGGACGAAGTTATACCAAGAAACATGTTAACCACTTACAGTGAATCAACATTCAATTCAATATTGATAACTTATGTATGAGGTTTTACATGAGTACAACTAGAGGCTGGGGTAACAGAGCAGACATGTAGGATCAGTGCGAGAACGTGGCATTCAATCTAAATTCAGTTTACACATAGCATCTTTGAACTTTATGTACGTCGGCAGTTTTAGGGTAGTATGGTCAAGCTTATCTCAAAGTGTCACAGCTCTATAATATGGTACCCAGGGGGCCAGGGGGGGTTAGGGGTGTTGGCTCTGCTGTGTAAGGTTGGTGTATTTTTTCAATAACTAGGACCTATACTGAGTTGATTCTATGTGGACAACCTTTCTGGAAATCCACACAGGCCGTATGGCAGCCATATTGAATTTCCAGCAGGATGAACATATAGATAATCTATAAATATAATTATCTCTGCTTCTAATTAACATAGAGAGACAAAATTAGATTCAAAATATACATTTTGGAGGTCAAGGAATGCAATGGAACAGTTTCTGAAAAGGTCAGTGGCGGCCATTTTGAATTATCAATGATATTATCTATAAAATGGGTCTCAATTGTCACTAATATCGTTGTAAATTGTAAATGACACATTATAGACGTATCATTAGGTTGCATTAATATATACATTAGGTAAATGAATCAATGATACTATTTCTAGGAAATTGTTGGCAGCCATCTTGAATTTTGACAGGGGTAAGTGACAAAAACAGTGTGTGGTAGCTGCTATATCCTGAGATAACAAGCATTGGCCTTGCACTGATAACTGTACACTTAGACAAACCTTTAGATTCATAGGCTCTATTATGTAATTATGAAGTCATAGTTGATTAATAATTATGATAAGGGGATGGCTATTTTGTATTTGAAGGATGTTTCTGAGAAGCTTAAAGCATCATCTATTGCTAATATAAAACATCACCATTTAAAACAGTTTAAGTGGTTTTTGTTTGGTTTTGAAGTCCCATTCTGTTTTATATTTTCATGACAGCCTATACTATGGGAGCTTCAAATGATAGATACCCATTACTGATCTAAGAACCATTGCTAGAGAAAGATGGAAGGATGAAACAATTTATACTGCAGGACAAGGACTGCTTATAATGTTCAATCTTTCTGGTCTGGAGAAGTACTTGCGATGTAGCATGACCAATTTTGTTCCAGCAAGAGCAGTTCCTTGAACATCACTTTGTATTTGCAGCTAACCATGGTTTGGAGGTTGGCAGGCCATGAAGACGTGGGCATGATCCCAGTGTGGTGGTTTGTGTTTACTCTAATTAAAGAATAACAAGGAACAGCAGTTTCCATGTTCGAGAATATAATACACTTTATTCACAATGGAATGGAAGTAGTCACGCTTCTGACAACAACCAGTATAGCAATAGTATACAATCTTATCAGCACTATAGGAAGTTCGCCCGCAGTCGGGCCTGCACCGACTGCCCTCTAGAGTAAACAGACAGGTCTTATATAACCGCCTGCCTTGGTCACGTGGACAGGTGAGGGTGGACCTGCCACTCAGAGCAGCACACGGTAACCAGGAGAGGACCCGAGTCCTCTTTCAGGAACTGTGTGTGGTAGCTCGAGGCAAAAGTCGAGTAAAGAAATAGGTGCTACTTAGAAATACCGTGTATGGAGATAAGGCAGATAATATCCTACCCCTAGAACTGTTTCATTGAGAAATTTGTGGGCTCTCAGACTTGTCAGAACAGAGAACAGAAATAATTTGCAAGTTCCTAGGACAATTTGTTTTGGCATTTCTTTTTCCAAAGTGCTTCACCTATTGCATGTGTGGATCATTAATTATGCACCGGATTCATTCTTGACCCACAACTCTTTGATGCACAAACATTTGTTTGTATAATAGATACACTCAACGCCTAGAGATACAGCACTAAAACTTGCATGCAGGAGCATCCTAGTGTCAGCCTCCTCATGGTTGGATTATGATTGTGAGACAACCTGTGTATCTGTGTTAGTTACAACCTCGGTCTTCTACTCATTCTTGAATCCATCTGAGAGATAAACTCTTTAACCCTTTAATGACGAATATCACTAAAAGATGACATTTGTCGTCATGCTGCACCAATGCAGCCTTGGCGACTAAGTCCCTCATACTGCATTGGTGCATCATGCTGCCCCTTCGGGATGTGTAAACCCCTTAGGGTCGGCATGATGCTTGAATGCAGCCTTGGTAAGTTACTTGCCAGAGCTGCATTCATGCAATATGATGACCAAGGCATGATGCATTGAGGTATGAAGGCATGGTGCATTAAGGCATTATGCCGTCCTTAAATGGTTAATGCTTCCAAAACACTTTCTGTACCATGGGGAAGATCGCAAAAGAGATAATATCGTTTTGAGATGTCATCAAAAGTTTCTCGTTTCAACAATGCCCATCTTTGTATCATGTGCATAGCATCCATAATGACAACAGCAGTTGGTCTCACATACTAAAATGATAGGAAATCAGAACTAAATTCTATGTTGCATTCTTTACTGTAGCAATCAGTGTAGCTTTATTGCCACGTCTCATCCTCAAAGAGAAAGGGTGGTATTTCTCACATTTCTCACATGCCTTAGACTAATTCCTTCATGTCAACTTCATCTCCACTGGCAATTAACTGAGATAAAATATGAAGTGTAGCTCCTTTGGTCTTCTTCTTGTTTGTGCTGGTTTCAAAGTTGGATAGCTTAGGACAAGCCAGGAAGTTTTTCAAGACAACTCTCCAGGGCTGTTATTCAATGCTCTTTGACAGGTGTGCTGCACTGTGAGACTTCTGCAAGGGGGGCAGGGGTTCTACCAGAAGCAATGTTTACAAGATCAGATGCCTCTGTCTGAAAGGGATTGATCATGTGATCTTTGACAGCAGACAATGCTTTGTCAATAACTGCTTGATCCCATGCATCAGCTGAACTCCCAGCTTCATGGTGCATTTCTACTGTTGAAGTCATATGCAGCGCATCCTTAAGTTCACAATTGGCTTTGTGTATAACCGCTTGGTTGTGGCTGCTGGTTTCAGAGTAATGCCACTCAATTCTTAGGACTTCTCCTTCACACCTGCATTATATGTTTGTTCTAGAGGCATGACTGGTGACACACCATCGTGCCTTCCTGTGAGATTCCAATGTAGAAGAAATCTTTTATGGACTTCAGGTGCCACATCTGGCAACAGTTTCATTTGACTAATGGTAAGAAGACACCATATTTGAATGTGTGGTGTCCTACTTTGACAATCTATGACAGTGTGAGGGACACAGTTTCTCCAAAAATGACGTTTCTCGGGGACACCAGGACCTAAACCCAGGGCCTCCCACTCCAAAGGGGATGCTCTACCACTGAGCTACATCCCCTGTTACATCAGATAGACCGTGTCTCACGTTACAGGAACTTTATGGTACAGAGGGGGGCAGGATTACCTGAGTGATACCCCCTTGCGCGTTTATCACCAAGGCGCGAGTAATCCAAGCCCATACACTCCCTCCACCAGCTTCCATCATCTCCTATAGATTTGGATTTTCCAGGGGGTTACCAACCCTGAGCTTTCTCTCCCTTCTAGAAGGGGCTTTATCAAGCAGTTACAGAGAGTCCCACCCCCCCCCCCCCCCCCCGCAGTATAAAGGCACCTAGCACTAGGCATTCTTACCCGCTGGAGACCGAAGGTTCCAATGGGGCTTTATCAAGCAGTTGTTGAGATATCCTGGCTTCCAATGATGAAAGCTTTCCACACAATACATGTACCACTTCAGCGAACTTGTTGACTAGACTCCATGCTTAACTCCAACAACCTGTACTGGGGACCAACTCTTCACAACCTGCTCCTCCAACTACCCAACTGCCAGCATGTGGCCAATCCGCAAGTTAGAATGCTCCAACCGTAAAGTCAACAAAACACTGATATTAGTGGCAATTGAGACCCATTTTATAGATAATCTCATTAATAATTCAAAATGGCCGCCACTGACCTTTTCAAAAACTGTTCCATTGCATACCTTGACCTCCAAAATGTATATTTTGAATCTAATTTTGTGTCTCTATGTTAATTAGAAGCAGAGATAATTATATTTATAGATTATCTATGTGTTCACCCCCGCCGGAAATTCAAAATGGCCGCCGTAGGGCCTGTGTGGATTTTCAGAAAGGTTGTCCACATAGAATCAACTCAGTATAGGTCCTAGTTATTGAAAAAATACACCAACCTTACACAGCAGAGCCAACACCCCAACCCCCTCATATGACCTCTTGGCCCCCTGAGTATGGCGCCCTAAGGCGGATTTAGCTCGGCGTTTCACAAATTTAACCTTCAGGTCACCTCTGGTGCGTATATTATGCTGAACTAAAGCCTCACCCCTCTTTGCTCTCTTCCACATTATATAGGAGTTGATTTTTACCACCCTGCATTGTTTGTGCAGGGCAGCAATGATAATCTCGCATACTCTGGCCTGCAGGCAGGTACTCAAAGCTTGGTTCTGCATTCTTTGTAATTTATCTAACTCAGTTTTTAAAGCACTGCCTGAGTAGAAAGAGCAGTACTCCACAGACGGCAATATCATGACTTTATAAAGAGATAGGCTTACTTCCCTTGTCATGTATTTCTTAGCCTATTGAGTTTAATGTTTTTTGGGTTAAACTGTAACTGTATATATGCACGTGCTGCACGTGTTTGTACTTGGTTCTGAGAAAGTAATGAGAATAGAAAAAGATGTCACTGGTGACAGACACCGTCTGGGAAAGGGAAGAGGCATATATTAATGTAAGAAGAAGCGTTGTGAACCTATTCTGACCGCCCAAGTACAGATACCGGGGGTTCGTCAAGATGACTTCACCCCCTCCCTCAAATACCCCATATTCCTGTGAGGGATGACAAAATGGCCTCCACACGCCCCTGCCTCCTTACCAGAAAATAACAACATACTAGAAAATGCCACAAACCTATCACCCATCTATTATTAAAAGGAGGAGCTGGTTTAAGATCCCGGGCAATACTGTTTGCATTGTATTGAATTGTATTAAGTAAATGTGATGACCTATCACTGCCAGTAAGGAAGCGGTCATTCTTTGGCAAAACGCGGGGGCGGGCAGTATTCTTGTACAAGTGAATGCAGGAGAATCTATTCCGTTCCAACCCCAAGACTGGTTCGAATTGATTTGTTATCTAAAGAAAGGCTAAGGCTCCCGCCCTCCCCCACAATCCATCAGTTGTTAAGGTATTGACAACTCCCTACAATACAATTTAAGATCAAAGGTGGACACACTGGGACAGCGAGTGCATGCTGAACATGTCAAATAGTATAATTATTTAGTTTTGCTCAAAAATCACTGCAGCCTTGGCATTTCAAAAGTCGCCTCATGCTGAACGCTTATTTCTCATTTAATTAAATCCACAAATAAGTTTATGCGTTTTTGTCATAAAGTTCAAACAAAGGAAACCACGTATTGGAATGGTCGGCAGTAGTAATGCTATAGGAATTCAATTGCAAAGGAAAAAGGATTGGATATGGATACGATTAGGCTGCTACGTGGCACGGGCGGACGTAAAGGAAAAGACATTTGGATTAATTCCTAGCCCTATACCCTCCCTTCCTCATCCCTCACGCCCTTCCCTCTCCCTAATCCCCCAACCCACACCTCTGACCCTCACTTTACACCACCTCCCCCCTCCCCCCACTTACTCTTCCCACTCCAGCTTCCCCTTTCCTTCCATTCTCTACTCTCCCCCTCCTCGTCCCATGGCCACTCCCTCTTCCCCTCCCTTCCCTTCCCACCCACCCTTCCCCTCCCCGTCCCTTCCCACTCCCTTCCCCTCCCCGTCCATTCTCATTCCCCCTTCCCATTCCCCCTTCTCCTTCCCCTCCCTGTCCCTTCCCACACACCCTTCCCCTCCCCGTCCCTTCCCACCCCCCTTCCCCTCCCCGTCCATTCCCATTCCCCCTTCCCATTCCCCCTTCCCCTCCCCGTCCCTTCCCCTCCTCCGCGTCCCTTCCCACCTCCTTCCCCTCCCCGTCCCTTCCCACCCCCTTCCCCTCCCCGTCCCTTCCCCTCCTCCCCGTCCCTTCCCACCCCCTTCCTCTCCCCGTCCCTTCCCACTCTTTCTTCCCTCTGTTCCCCAGGTAGCCCACTGAGGTTAGCTGCACATGCGCAGTATTGACCAATCCTGTCCCCAGATGGCGCCAATATCTCATCAGCCAGAAAGAGGCTGGAGACGGCTGAGAGCGGCCACTACTACTGTCAACAGTCACTGTCAATAACACTAGCTGTCAACACTCCTCAGTCAACAGCCTTATCTCGCTATATGAGATGATTGTCGAGGTGGACAGGTTCCGGGCAGACTGCTGCTTGTTAATTGTGAGCGGCCTCGCAGAACCACACAATAACCTGACCAGTATGGATGGGTTAGGTTCTAGTAATTACCAAAGCATACAAATTTATACTGGTCATGACGCCAAATACTTATATATAATGTCAATTGACGGCTACATGTACCACATGAACATTAAACAAATAAAATCCTAGTTTTTGGTTTTGTGTGGTATCAATTATAAACAAATTTCCATTGCTATTTCTTTATGTGCAATTGAGCGCATTTCTAGGAGAATGTTATTTAAAGTCGATATTCTGGCCAATAGCCAATGGTCACACTAAGGTTGATTAAACGATGTCATCAACCGTATGCATGTATCAGTCAGCTGTCAACGTTGAATCATGGTTTTGTCTCAACTGCGTATATAAAACGCTGTACTAAATGACACTGGCTAATCGCCTACGTATGGCTTAGGTAACGAGGTGAACAGGTGGGTATCTATGGTTACTACAATGACATGTCTATCGAGTAGCATCTACGCTTTAGGTATTACACCAACGCAATCACTACTTACACCTCACAGACCCCCAACTCCCTACAATACTTACACCTCACAGACCCCATCTCCCTACACTACTTACACCTCACAGACCCCCATGTCCCTATACTATTTACCCCTCACAGACCCCCCATGTCCCTACATGTACACTACTTACACCTCACAGACCCCCATGTCCCTATACTACTTACACCTCACAGACCCCCATCTCCCTACACTACTTACACCTCACAGACCCCCATGTCCCTACACTACTTACCCCTCACAGACCCCCATGTCCCTATATTACTTACCCCTCACAGACCCTCATGTCCCTACACTACTTACACCTCACAGACCCCCATGTCCCTCCACTACTTACCCCTCACAGACCCCCATGTCCCTACACTACTTACACCTCACAGACCCCCATCTCCCCACACTACTTACACCTCACAGACCCCCATGTCCCTACACTACTTACACCTCACAGACCCTCATGTCCCTACGCTACTTACACCTCACAGACCCTCATGTCCCTACACTACTTACACCTCACAGACCCTCATGTCCCTACACTACTTACACCTCACAGACCCCCATGTCCCTACACTACTTACACCTCACAGACCCTCATGTCCCTATACTACTTACCCCTCACAGACCCCCATGTCCCTATACCACTTACCCCTCACAGACCCCCATGTCCCTACACTACTTACACCTCACAGACCCCCATCTCCCCACACTACTTACACCTCACAGACCCCATGTCCCTACACTACTTACACCTCACAGACCCCCATCTCCCCACACTACTTACACCTCACAGACCCCCATGTCCCTACACTACTTACACCTCACAGACCCTCATGTCCCTACGCTACTTACACCTCACAGACCCTCATGTCCCTACACTACTTACACCTCACAGACCCTCATGTCCCTACACTACTTACACCTCACAGACCCCCATGTCCCTATACTACTTACCCCTCACAGACCCCCATGTCCCTATACCACTTACCCCTCACAGACCCCCATCTCCCTACACTACTTACACCTCACAGACCCCCATGTCCCTACACTACTTACCCCTCACAGACCCTCATGTCCCTACACTACTTACACCTCACAGACCCCATGTCCCTACACTACTTACACCTCACAGACCCCCTTGTCCCTATACTACTTACCCCTCACAGACCCTCATGTCCCTACACTACTTACACCTCACAGACCCCCATGCCCCTACACTACTTACGCCTCACAGACCCCCATGTCCCTCCACTACTTACCCCTCACAGACCCCCATGTCCCTACACTACTTACCCCTCACAGACCCCCATGTCCCTACACTACTTACACCTCACAGACCCCCATGTCCCTACACTACTTACCCCTCACAGACCCCCATGTCCCTACACTACTTACCCCTCACAGACCCCCATGTCCCTACACTACTTACACCTCACAGACCCCCATGTCCCTACACTACTTACCCCTCACAGACCCCCATGTCCCTACACTACTTACACCTCACAGACCCCCTTGTCCCTATACTACTTACCCCTCACAGACCCTCATGTCCCTACACTACTTACACCTCACAGACCCCCATGTCCATACACTACTTACACCTCACAGACCCTCATGTCCCTACACTACTTACCTCTCACAGACCCCCATCCCAGTGGGCACAGAATTCAGTCCAATGTTGAATCAACATTAATTCACCATTGAATCAACATTGACAACCGTTTATCAATGTTGATTCAATGTTCTGTGCCCACTGGGATGTCCCTACACTACACACACCTCATAGACCCCTATGTCCAGGTGAAAACGGAAAAAGGACTACTACCCAGTGGGCACACAACATTGAATCAACATTGAAAAATGGTTGTCAATGTTGATTCCATGTTGATTTAATGTTGACTCAACGTTGAATTGAATTTTGTGCCCCCTGGGTAGTCCCTACCTTGCACAACCACTGAATGCCTTGTTGACAAGGCTCACTATGCTCACCCCCATGTCCCTACACAACTTACACCTCACAAAATAACCCTTTCTATATATAAAGAGACAGCTACCCCCATTATTACGTCTAGCACATCACCGGTTAAAATGACAGAGGAGGACCCATTTCCAGCTCAATTTAATACAATTAACCCTTCAAACGCAGCATAATGCTTTTATACACTATGTCCATTAGACGGTGTCATCATGATGTATGAATGCGGTCCCAGCTATTAAGTAGCCTGTACTACTAGCGAGATACTGTCTTCCTCTGGTACCAAACAGGGTGTGAGTATTGTGAGTGGGTTGTGCCTGGGCATTCATTATGTCACCTGTCCCTGATAGAGTAGTGGTTAACATGGTGGGTTCATGATGCAGAGGACCTAAGCTCAAATCCATGTCAAGTCATATCTTGGTGACCATACCATTAACAACCAATACCTTTTGTTATTTATACATGTACATTATAGTTCCTTTGAAGAAATAGGAATAAAAATCTTGTCCAAACACTATTGACATTTCTTCGATATAATTTCAGGGTTGTTACTCACTTCTACCTATCAAAGCAAACCATATTTGATATATAAGCATGGTATGGTCACAAGGATATGACTTGACAGGGATTTGAGCTAACCACTACTCTATAAGGGACAGGTGACATAAGGAATGCCCAGGTACAACCCACTCACAATACTCACACCCTGTTTGTACCCTAATCTCGGACATGAGATTTGGCTGAGCTGGTTGCTGGAGGTTAGAGGATATACACTGGTACCAATAAACATGGCGCTCTACACAGGTCATCTTGCTAATGCGGAATATTTGCGCAACAAGCCACGATGCTTTACAACTGCAGTAGCAGCGAGTAACTCACCGAAAAAGTAGTGGGGTGGATGTATAAATTCGACACGACATGCCATTACTTAATGTCGGCGACATGAGACCTAGTCACATGGGTCAAAAGGTTTAAAGGGATAATGACAGGGGATATGACCATTTCTTAATATCAACCTTTCTGCTGACCAATACGATATAAGATTTGTCCGAGTTTCCATGAAACATCGCTAAATGTAACTGGGTACTTTCTATGTAAAAGGAAACAAGTATATGAAAAACCTACAGCGGTGCCTCGATTTTCTCCCCAACTTTTACTTCAACCATTTGAGGACGACATTATGCTTTATAGCAAGGCTACTTGTTCATTTGTCATCATGAGATGGGCACCACAGCGTTTTGCTAAGTTCGACTCTTTGTAAGGGTATTTATTCGCCCCTGTAGGCGCGGTACAAAAAGATATGCATGAATGCAGCACGGGCAAGCTACCCACCAGTGCTGCATTCATGTTTCATGACAAAGGTGCATTAACACTCTTAAATGGTGAGGAGCAGAGTGCGGTTCTCTGCTGACCCTACTCTCAATCGCTACCCACGCAACAGCTCCAACAACAGCTAACAACGCCATCAACATGAGCACGGCATCAGCGCACAGAACGACGGGCGGTCCCCCGGGACGTCCACGCCCTGCTGTTTTCTTCTCATCTTTTTAACTTAGTTTTATTCCGTTTTCAATTCAAATGAGAACGAGCGAAGGGGGGAGATGACGGCAGGGAGGGACAACGACAAAACAGAGACAGACAGGGGAACATATAGAAACAGACGTTGAACGAATATAAAAGAGACTAGCAAAACAGAGAGACCGAATATGGTATAAAACAGAAAGAGAGCTCCTGCTGTATATTATATGTATATTATACCACAGCAGGCACGGAGAACAAAGCATTTCACACCTCTTGTATACTGTATACAGCTAGTGGCATAAAGTAGTTAATAAGACTCCTTCACTGTATTTCACGTACAGATTGGTACACGTCCTATAACTACTACTTATATCCTACGACCCAAAATAATGTTCTCGATATGTCCACTCTCTCTCCCATATTCAGAAAACAATTATGTATACTTCCCAGCATGCTATGTGACTCTAGTCACGTCAACCTCTCCTTCCTGGAAAACTGATGACCAAAGATGTCCATGACCATTATTTTTCTGGCAACGGTAACGCTTCAAGGGAAATAAAATAAATTGCATGAAAAATCAGGTATTCTACCTCTAGATTTTAGGAGGAAGTATCTACAAAGTGTATTGTGTTATAGAATGATAAAATTTAATATTGGAGCGTTTAACCTAGTAAATAATAGGCAAACTAGGGCTGCAGATGGTCCTGTAATAGTTACATATTTACCTCACACTGAGAGAATAAGAAAATCACCCCCGGTTAGTGCGGTGAGGGAATGGAATATGATTCCGTCACAAATAAGGCAGGCTGACAATAAAGAGTGCTTCAAGAGGACATTAAGGAAGATAGTAAAAAAATTCTTTGACAAAAAGTGGTTACACATATTGCAATTTACCAATGATGCTCCAGAAAATATTCATATAAATTTGGAGTAACTTATATCTTTTTTCCCAGGATTATATAGGTATGATAATATTAGTTGCACTGAAAGAAATTGTATTACAACAGTTCGATTGGTCAGATATTGTTAGTATTACAACAACAATATGGGGATTTATTTATTTATTTATATATTATGTTATTGGTGGGTCACTGCATTTAATGTGGAGTTTGGAGTTGTCTCTGTTACATTGTAATTTATTGAATATTCACTGATGGCTGTGTCTCACGACCTTGAGCCAATGTTTTTGTCTCTGACTGGGTGCCGTCTCTGACCAGGTGCCGTCTCTGACCAGGTGCCATCTTCTTGTATTCCAACTGAGGAGACAGTTGATACCTGCATTAATTTGTAGATTGTTCACTTCAGTATAATAAACAATTCAATTGAAATTGAAATTGAATTGAAGTATGTGATAGCAAACTGCATCATATACCCATAAAGCGCGATATTCTAGCATACCTTTCATCAATTATCCTACAAGACATTATGTATGCATAGTATTACATGCTCTATCTGCTTATCCTTAAAAGGGCAACATAATAAGTGTTTCAATGTGTTATGTTACTCTACGTCACTGTTAAAAAAAACTGTGAAAGTTAGGTCACAAAAGTTGCCGTTATTTCGACGGCATTTTCCTAACAGTGTAATAAAAGGACTGGGACAGAGTGTATTTATACTACATTATATATATATATATATATATATATATATATATATATATATATATATATATATATATATATATATATATATATATATATATACATATACATATATATATATATATATATATATATATATATATATATATATATGGCGCGAACGAAATTCCAACTTCTATGGAGACCTCATTTAATAATTTGGCAACTGAGTATGTGAGGAGGATTGGTGTTACTTAAAGCACAGAGTTCCAATTCCCGATGCTATTTGCACAACGGAAATGGACCTTTACTGGTGTGGACGCATCCATTACTGTACAAAGGCTTCAGGACATTGAATATAGGTTTCTTCTTTGTTTAACTTGATGTGGCATTTCCTGGATACGTCATCTGTGGCTGGCATCTATATCATTAAATAATTAATTGGCCAGGCCATGAATAATGTGAGATGGAGAGACCTTTTGGGACAGAGGGATACATAGAGAGAGAGGCTGAGATTGAGAGAGGAAGAAAGATAGACAGCACGACAGACAGACCGACAGAGAATCGATAGACAGACAGACCAACGGACAGGCATAGCGAGAAGGGGGTGGGTGTAGAGAGGAGGAGCTGGAGAGCAAAAGGGAGCTGGTATACAGGTAAGATATAGGGATGAAGTAATCAAGGAAGAACTATATTACGAGCATACAATAAGCGTATGGTATACGTGTCCTCTCTCCCATATTTCACTTGTGGCATACTCAAACATATGTTTAAAATGATGACCTATCACCAATATCAGGTCTGCGTTATTAACCCCCTCCCTCCCTTTATCTAATTGTATTAATTCATTGTAACATACCCTTATATTCTGGGAGGTTGCTGTATGACATACATTCATGCATATAACTGCGGCATTGCCGCTTATGGCTTAAATTTTAAACAGACTAACATGGCGCCTAAACGTCTATTCTGCTGCTGCGTGGTCCCGGGAGCCTTGTCCATAGTGAAGCATTAATACCCCCCCCCCCCCACCCACCCATGTAGGTGTGGCTGTTCCGGCCCGGGATGCCGCCCACGCAACTTCACTCTCCTATAGAGTCTGCACTATAGACCTTACTCTGCCGCATCATCCAGAATACCGCTCCCAAGCCCATACTGTAAACGTGGGTCAATGACGACTCTGCCACAAACACCTCTTTCTAAGCCTAAACCGTATTACCCGATTCTGACTCAAACGCTGCTTTTGTTTAAACCTATACCATAGGAGCAAAATAACTAAAATCCGGTTTTCACATTTTGGCGGTGTCTGCGGCAGCATCTTTTCGTGGTACAGGGATAGCTGTAAAGCTCTAAAGGAATGTCTATATTTAAGAATTCTAAAACATACTGAACTGGCATTTCGGAGGGAAAATGTAAAATATGGATTAAACGGTATAACATGTGTAGTGCCCACACATTGCAGCCGGTACCCCTACTATGCATGTTGACAACACAATTATATATTACAATTTCCCAAAAGGCCCATGGCCTAGGCAACTTTGTATCGCCGTTGTTTTCAACACAGCTCTTGCCGACACTGCATTGGTGCATCATGACGACCTTTCGAGGTGTATCAAGCCCTATAAGGTCGACATAACACATGAATTTATCATTGGCGAGTTAGTGCATTACTACTATAAAGGGTTAGAGAAAACAACGTTAATAGTGTATTAACCATATTCTACTTACGAATTACGGAAAGAAGATTATAAAGGCTAGCACGGGGGATGACTGTAGTGATTTCCTTTTTTATTATCATTTGGCGATGGTGATACATTAGAACAAAGAGGGACCCGCATACTATGCTGATAAAGATTCTTGTATAGGCCTCTACCGGGATCGGACTTGTTCCTGCAACCACTCTGTATACGGGACTAGCGCATTATGCCATGGGGGCCGCCATCTTGGCTCAGAGCAATGCATTCTGGTTAGGCCCCCGACTCCAGAGCAGTGCATCATGGGTGAATTTCTTATCAAGACCTTTGTTCTAGGTGTGAGGGGAGGGGATTAGCCTGATAAGGAGATGGGGGTTTAGCCCCCGACTACCTCAGGTACCAGGATGCGCTAGTCCCGTATACACTGACACCAGCAATCTCGTGAGACCTTGGTTCTGCTCTCGTATTGCAGCTCGTTTCCCGGAAGCTATGGTGTGTGAGTGTCTGGTCACTGAATCTCACGATACATTACGAGCTCAGAACTAACATGGCCACCCATACGGAGAAACCAGAGTCATCGCCATTCACCCTGTCCACCTGCAGGAAAGTAGTCCACCCTAATTATGAGCAAATCAGAGGAGGGGAGGTTGACATACATACTGGACAAGCCAATGTGTCTGCACCCCTACCCCCCCTCTGCCCACTATCCCTACTAGTACTACCCTCACGGGTGAGCTGCAGCAGCCACCCAGGTGGGCTAGACCGTCTTTATTACCTCATTGAACACTGGGCAGGTCTACACATCGGGTGCGCGGTAACAACCTCACAGGGTAATGTGGGGCTGTTATTTAAATGTGTGCATGTGAACACATACAAAACAATATCGCTATAGGCATGTAGCTGGATGAATTATCAACCAATGAGATAATTCCCTGGCCTTCACTGCGGAATTCTTAGGGGGCATTATGTAACAGCTTGTACCCATTGTGATTGCTGCATCAGTGCTTATCTCGCCAGTTACCAGATCAAGCAATGGTGCCCCATACTAAGGAACCTGCAACCTCGGTATACGCCTGGGAAAGTAGTCCCTCCAGTGCAGCTAGAATAACCCAAGCTGGCCCCAACTCGCGCTTGGACTAGTCCGAGTGACATCGCTGGTATTTAGGAGGCCATGACCGCATCACTTCCCCCGTATATTGGGGGGGATTCGTACGCGGTACCCATCTGCACTTCTAATGCAACAGCACCAAGCGCACAGGAACTATTTTAACCAGCAACCTTTGGTGCCAGCGATGACGCTCGGGAAACGAGGTCGAGGTGGTGCGAGCTTGAGAATAACCTTCTAAAGTCGATTTTGGGTATCCAGATGATAATGAATCCACAAACATACTCGTCCTCAATACAACTGCTGATAATATTACTAAACCATTCCTAAACTGTGGTGTGTGCCGCCATCTTGGCTCTCGTGAGGTTTAGGTGTAGGTAGCTTACTCTGACACTATTCCTGACTAGCGGGACCCTTTTGCGGGCGGCCATGGCTTGATTTGGTGCTGGCGAGATAAGTACTGTCACAATCATAGACCAGCTGTCACAATCATAAACCAGCTGTTACATAATGCACCCTGTGAATTCTGCAGTGAAGGCTAGGGAATTATTTCATTGGTCTAAAATTCTGCTAGGCACATTAATAAAGGCGTGTAGCTGGATGCATTATCAACCAATTATCTAGTAGATAACACCCTGCATTCACTGCAGAAGTTTTAAGGTGCATTATATAACAACTTGTACCGAGGTTACTGCTGTTATCAGTGCTTGTCTTGCCAGTACAATCTTAAAGTGGCATAATCACCGAGCGTATCCCACTCATAATTCTAGTACTGTTCTAGTCTACTACGTGGTTAAGTGTGAGTGGTGAGAATGCCCCTTTAAGTAATAGATGCGCCCACAGGACATCCAGCTTGACCTCTGTATGCATTTTCTTCGTCAGCGTGTACCAACCCACGCATGATTCTTATAACGTAATGACAGTATTTCCATATCTGCTGTACTTAACCTATACTGCCTTCCCATTTAGTAGATGCAATAACGTGGTAGGTTTTGGTAGCTGATCCTATTCTGAGTGGCATTTATCAATACTCCTCATGCAATAACCTCTCCTCAAAATGCCGATAAATATCGTGGATATTTAATAGAACGGTGAATTATTAACACTATCCCCTACAAAAAAGTACAACTGTTATATCTAATAGACTAATAATCCGATAAGAAACAACTTCACCATCCCCTATCCAGCCCACGCATGCATTCATAAACCATTGCACATTATATGCACATGTTGCACATGTACATGTAGTTAGCATCCAGTGTCTAAAAGCCCGTTTTGTTTGAACAAACCTGGTAAAGCCTGGTCGTGATGGTTCATTAATAATCGCATGTTTAATAAGCGCGTTTGTACACAAGCACTAACGCCAAACTCTCTCCCTCTCCCCTCCCCCTCCCTCTCTCTGGTCTCTTTTTCGTTGACACTCCCTCCTACTCTGTCAAATCTGTTTCTCTCTCTTATTCTCTACATTCCTTTCTCTGTATGTCTCTAACTAAATCTCTGTTTTGCTCTCCATGTTGCCTCTGCATAATATGCAGACCTCTACACGACCAATACCTCAATGTAATGATGTCATATTGGACGTTTACGATAATAATCTCCCAAAACTGTGCTCCATGCGCATTATCTCGTAAAGGAAACAAACATCCGCCTCCCGGGGCGGCCTCCCTCACCACGCCCCGCTCAATCTGCCCCATATTTACAGCACAATGCTAGTTCATATTGTTCTCTAACAGACCCCCTATGGCGTTTCACCCGTGTTCTGTGCTGTGCTTCATTGTTTGTTTTCTATTTATTTTTGGCTTTTCTATTAACCCTAATACTCACGGGGGACACTACTGCATTATACAAATGTAGCAGACCTCGGGGAGAGCAGACGGCAAATGAATAGGGACATGTGCTCATTGGTTTGGTCAATAGAACTGTAAACTGTTATGGTTAGCGGTGGAGCTGATTGCTGTAAACTAATCGGCTGTGGAGCTGATTGCTGTAAACTAATTGGCTGTGGAGCTGATTGCTGTAAACTAATTGGCTGTGGAGCTGGTTGCTGTAAACTAATTGGCTGTGGAGCTGATTGCTGTAAACTAATTGGCTGTGGAGCTGATTGCTGTAAACTAATTGGCTGTGGAGCTGATTGCTGTAAACTAATTGGCTGTGGAGCTGGTTGCTGTAAACTAATTGGCTGTGGAGCTGATTGCTGTAAACTAATCGGCTGTGGAGCTGATTGCTGTAAACTAATTGGCTGTGGAGCTGATTGCTGTAAACTAATTGGGTGTGGAGCTGGTTGCTGTGACTTGCTGGCTAGGCTGTAACCAGCTCCAGAGATGGTTCCTTAAGTCAAAGTCAAGTAATGTGATAACCAGTGACTCGCAATGCATTCTAAACTAAAGGTGTACAAAGGTGCTAACCAAAAGGTCCAGCTGTCTAGAGGCCCCATAACATGAGTAGAGTCGGCCTGAGGATATAGGACATGGCAGCCCAGCCTGCAGCTGCAGTCTCAGGGCTTCTGTGCCAGGTAGTTAGCAGCTGAGAGTTGTCGCTGCTGAAGAACAACCTACCCTAGCTAACAGCTGGACGTGATATAGGTTTATAAGGAAGAAAAGGCTACCCGGCAATTATTAACCCAGTGACTTGAAGCTTTATTTTGACTCCACGCTATTATCACTAGTCTAGCTGCTGATATGGCTATAAGGTCAAATCCCACAACGCCAAAAAGGTGCCAGAAACTGTTGATTATTGATATAAAAACAAGGGGCAACTGTTGCCAATATTGTAAATCGCAACACTTGTCCCATGATCTTATGCCTCTCCAAATCCCACAGTGGTCAATGATAGGCAAGCAAAGTGTTGCGTGTGGGACTGGTTAATGGATCTGTTTGAGGGGAGTTACTTCACAGTATGATTTGTCCTCACTATTCCCTCTCAATTAGCCTTAAGATATTTGGAGTGTCCCCCCTATATAAACCAAATCGTTAACATATTCCAATAAGCAACATTTCCTAGGCCTTCTGGGGGAAAATATCTAACTCTTTTGATCCTTGTGATTTCCCAAATCACAAGACAAAGGCAACACTTTCTCACCAATTTGGGCCTGTCTTAGCCAATATAGGGCCCAAAATCGGCAATAAGACCAATTCACAACATTTTCTGACCCTCTCTCGCGTTGTGGGATTTGACCTATACCTAGGCCTATTAATTTACTACATTTCTTCATAGTTACATATATCTACATTTATATGTGGACATGTCGGCCCTTGTCGCCCACAGGTGTTCAGTCTCTATCACCATGTTTTTCTCCCTATTGCCCGCTGACTGTATATCAGAATATCTTATGAAACAAGTACTTATCTAAGATTGCATTTAATTGAAGGTTAAAGGTACTTGAAGACCACATCCGGAGGTTTTTAATTGGCAATTTCGCTATTGTAATCAGGTACCTAGGTATGCTAACTGACTTCCTATCTCAAGGTAACTCCTGTAGAGCTATATTTATTCATTTATTATTTGGTTTAGTTGGGGGCCAATCCATGAGACCTCATATCCTAAATATCAGTGATTGTGCTGTCCCCAGTGAGAAGCACATGAACTACAGCCCAAATACCCAATGTGATCTCATATTGGGTGACAACCAACCCAATGGGGAGGCCACCCCATATATTTTCTATAGAAACTACATGCATGTGCAAATATCACTTCAAACCTGGTATTCTTGTTACAAGAGGTAAATCAACAAACTAGTACTAATTTGATGAGAAACCCCTCCTAATCCCTATCTATAAAGGGCCCCAGAAAGTACCCTTTCCCTTGGAATCATGGTGACACATGCTAGCCAAAACTTAGGGAGTGGCCCCCCTGGGCCCCTGCAGTGGTCAGTCTGCCTGAAGCACTTACCTCCCACTGGCCGTCCCTCCCTCCCCCACCCAATCACTGAACACCGGCCCTGATCACTCACCATACTTCAATACAGAGTGTAACAACGGGCAATCCATAGGGTAGTTAACATTTGTTAGTTTCCCTGCAAGCAAGCAGGTGGGGGGGGGGTATATGGGTACAACTACATCCCCCCCCCTGCACACACACACACGCTCTCTCACACATGTACTTAGCAACGGCCTCTCACAGCAGACCATGTACAGCAGTGCCCCCTTGTGCAAAGTGAGGAAAGCACACATTGACCAATTCAGTATTTGGAGGGATTTACTATTTTTGCCCAAAACACCACTTTATTCACATATTTATGTCTCATATACTAAAAGATTATTCAAAACAGTATGTCTGCAGTAGTATATTCTAGTTTTCTCATATTATTCAAAACCTCCGGATGTGGTCTTCAACACAATCTGACTAATTGTATATTGATCAACAATTTTTCTTAATGACTCTTAGGAATATTAGCCTGATGCTTATGGAACGCAGAGAAAAGAAAAAATCTTATGTCACGGGATTTGTTTGCCTTTTGGAGGGTATTCTAATAGGGTGCATTACATATCGGCCCTCATGAGAAAATCCTATTTTTCTACATGTTTCCACACAGAAAAGAATCACCCAATAATATCTCAATGGAAGTGCAGTCATGCATTTATATGATCATTAGAAACTTGTTGAAAACAAGAAAATAGGGGGTCATGAGAAAAATGAAATTATCCTGAATTAATCAAAATAATTTCTATTCACTGTATCAGCCTATGGGCATGACAAATAGGAAATATATAGTGATCAGGTTGTGTAGAATGTCAAGGTATGGCACTTGAATGGCAGATAAAGGAATATCATGCTATATAAGTGGGGGAAATCTGCAAATATCATGGTTTTAGGTAGTTCCGTTTTTTGCCACCAGGTGCCGAATGCGTAGATTGTGTTAAGTACCTTTAAAGGTAAAAGCCAGGGTTCGATCAATTTTGATCTACCAACAATTTCTCTTAATCATTTGGGACTATATTAGTTTGATACATGATGATATAATAAAAGCAAAAGAATCAATACTTCATAGTACTAGATGTTGATGTATTGGCAATTGAAGATAGGAAACCCTTTATGATAGCCAGCTATGGGAAAATCCCTATTTATTCATCTTTCCACTTTTTGAAAATTTGACCAATAATATCTCAACCAAACTTCTCAGATGTTTAGAGCAGATCATTAGTAACACAATCAATCCAGAAAAATTAATTGTCATAGGTGAAACTTAAGAGCCATGACCGATTTAGGGAAAAAACACAAATCAAGAAAATTTTATTTTTTCTACATTATGCAACACAGAAAATAAAAGTGCCAACAATTTGTAACCAAAACCCTAGCCATCTCTACATAATATCATGTGATACATTTTACTACCAAAATGATAGTTATTCATTGATGAATTGATAATGGTTTGGGAATTATTCAAATATTTTCTAGTCAGTCTAAATACCTATAATAGAGTAGCGCGCATCTTTTAGAAACAATGGAAAACAGTGACAATATGTATAGAACGCCATAATGTGGCATATAAAGGGTTAGTAGAGGTGAGTTAGGACATGTACAAGAGAGAAATATGATTTTATCATGATTTTAGGTAGTTTCATTTTTTTGCCACCAGGTGCCGTATGCGTAGACCCTGGCTTCGACCTTTAATTGAAGGTATGGCTTTTACCTTCTGGGAATGAGATATGAATAACCATTAGCAGCCTCACATATCCAGGCCAAGCACCTGTAGTCTGAAACAGAAATAAATTTAATTTCCCCCTGACGTATGAATCAGTCCCAGGTTCGGTCCCCCCTGCTGTGAATTGGCAAAATTGGAAATAAACATGCGGACCATGGACTTTTGGCCCTAAATTACCGCCAACTTTCTCCTCAATTTCAGATACAGTAATTACGGTAAGTGGCAGGGGACACCTGATTCCCTGCAGTGTACTTGTGCGTGAGGCCAGTCAGCACCAAGCGCACTCTACGAGTCCCACACACCAGTCTCGTATCTCGACTCTGTCCCAACCTATATGGGCAATATAGCAGCCATGCTAGCAGCCATGCAGAAAAGTGACTCCACACGGGGGAGGGGGCGCTGAGCAAGTGGAGATATGTCTTTTCTTTTTAATCTTTCAAGAAAATGAAAACAGTATGAAAGGCCAAGCAGTGAGGATGGTATTCTGTGTGAGGACTGGTAGAGAGACTCATGGACCAAGGTGGCCCCAGCTCTATTACTGCAATGACTCTACTTCTGCAGTGACTTTTAAAATGTACGATGGACAGAATCTTTCCATGTGTCTGATGTAAATATATAAATAAGTTGAGGCAGAGGTAAGAAGTTCAACTACGGCAGGGTGATCTCTGGAAGGCAGAATGGCTATTCAGCACCTGCCCGGCAACTGCTGGGCAAGCAGAGAAAATGGACGAGTCAGCAAGAAAAAGGGTGGCAGCATGTAGAGGGCATGCCGCATGAGACCCCCTAAGTGCAGCGGGGCTGTTTGTCAGAGCCCCGAGGCGGCTCATGGGGTGTCATAATACAAACAGGTTAATGGGAGAAGGACCTCCTTGTTGTATCGAGCTGGTCCAGGACTTCGTTATCATCTATTCAAACCCAGTAGGGTTAGGAATTCTGCAGAGGTAGAGTTTTCTGAGATGTGTCTGTTTACGGTTTACCGGGTAGTTGGTACACATGGAAAGGCTCTACTAGAATTCTACCCGGAATTCCTAGGATGCAAAGTTCTATACCCATTATAATATTTGTCATCGGTGCTCATCTCGCCGCATCCATTATATTAATGGCAGTACATCCAGGAGGATCTCTGATTGTACACATGTTATCTACTTTCTCCCCCTCCTTGCGCTCCTTTAACACTGTGAAGAGTTGTGAGGTATTATTAGTAAGCGCACACAGGTGATGTTTGTGAGGCACGCACCTGCCACCCTGTTTGCTGATCTATAATAGGAACCAATCTCTTCGAAACAAAAGTGTATTTCTGTTCGCAGTAAGTGATTTTGCTGAAAGGGATCATGGGTCGCACGGCAGGTGTATTATGTTTATCATCTATGTATAGCTTCAAATACATATCTTTTGGGGGGAAATATCCAACCTACCTATATAATCTTAATCTTCTGAGAATGTATACCGTGACACACTTTTAACCCTCTGAGACCAACATATTGCTTTAATGCACCATTTCCCTTTGTCCGCATGATGCACAATGCAGTCTTGGCAACAATTTATCAGAGCTGAAATGATGTGTGAAGGGGAGGCCTGATACATTCCCAAACGGTCGCCTTGATGCATCAGAATAGTACTGGGACTGTATACGTTGACGCAACATGATAAATGAACACAAACTTGGAGGCATCGTGCCGTGCTTAAGGTGGCTCAATCTCTTGGTGTAAAAGTAGCTAGGTTTTGTCAGGTTTTTACCATAAGACCATAATAGCATACACTTTTCAAAGAAGCTGAGGAAATAGGGGGCCCCTGAGCTATTTTCTTAGATATCTAAGCCTTAAGTTAATGTCTCATGTGATGAATTATACAGTGTTTTGCCACACATCTACATAAAATAGTATCGAAAAGTAGCTATATTTCTAAATAATTCTCCCGGAGTATAGGCTTTAATGATTTCCATCTAAAGAATGTGTTTTCAACATATGGTCCCACGCATATTTCTAAGGTTTAGGCCCATTGAAATAAAATTTACCAAGGGCTAGTTATGTATGACTTCCAATGAGAAATACCTGGTACCACCAAAGACTGCATAGTACAGTAGTAGAAGTCATGCCTCTATGTCCAAAGGTTGATGGTTCTCGCCCCGTTCAGGGAACATCTTTTGCCATTTTATGACAATTTGATATTAACTATGCCAACACGAGACAAAGGTCCCCTGGTGAGTTATGATCAAACTAGATCATGTACCTGAGAAGAAAACGGTGCAGTGAATGAAAATGGCATCAGATCGACCCACCTTAAACCTGCAACCGCTCTATTGTTCTCTATTGTGAGTGCCGGTCCTCGCTCTAATTGTTACTGCAGGGCCAGCAAGCGTTTTGCCTTTACAGGGGTAATGCTAGCCACTTAGTTTGATGAAACCTTGGAGGTAGATTAGGGTGACTGACCGTTTCCAGTCTGCGCAGGCGCAGGCGTAGCCACGTCACGTGGTCTCAGCTAGATGCGGCAATTAGAGTCTTATTAAGTTACCGAGGACGAGGTCGTGCTCCCAGTGGCTAACTTTATTCTCATTCAATTTCCCAATTTCCCTTTATCGGTGGTAATTTCATTCTATTATGCAAGAACTTCCGGTTATTGTGTTAAGTGAATAGTTTAGCAAGTTAGCCCATGTTCGCTTCCAGTCCAGTAAATGATGCAGACTGTGGGTTCAGCTGTCAGCTACTAGGATTTGCATTGCACCCTACGTTTGCTTAAATACCAAGTTTCATGTAGACCAGCTACGGAAGGGAGATACTCAGTAGTTAGTTCTCAGCAGAGGTTATCACACTGCTCTTGTACTTGTACATTGAAGATTGAGATATTATTTTGAAATAAGGATGAAGGGTATACTTGACGAGATACCATCTGTTCTTCCTTATTTGGGAAATTATAAGTCTGATTAACGTGGAAACAATGGTCGTATTTTGCTCCTCTAGTGTTCATCCCTCGAATTGCCATAACAAAGAAACAATTTTCTTTGAAAACGCAGTATTAAAGGGGCTGTGACACAATACTGCCGCCCTTCTAAAAGCACATTTTGTATAATTAACACTTCAATTTCTTGGAATGCAAATAGCTAAATTGGCCGTCAAAATGAATTCCATTGTTAGTCATTTAAAGGTCGCATATAGTGCGTTAATGTACATTGTGCCCTTTTGCTGTCGTGATAACTGAATGCAGCCCCGCTGAGTATAATGCGCCAATGCCAGATCGGCATGAAACATGTACTCCAATATCGCAACGGTGAGTACCTTACTGGCGCAGTGTTGGTGCACCGTGACGACAAATGAACACGGACCTTGATGCATCATTCATACTTAACGGGTTAATTCACTCTTAAATCATCACTTCTCAGACACGTGCCTGAGGTGTTCACCTTCATGACCGCCAGGCTTTACTTCCTTTGTCCTTTCGTAATAGTTTTTGCAATTCTATTTCTAACATTCACCTTTTGGCGAAGAAAAGAGATGAAAACCGTCCTTTTTGCTGCCCGGTGTGGTAGCGGTGTCCCAGATGTTTCCAGAGAACATGTGACCGCATTGTCTCAGAAGTTAAACATGTGATGGCGTTTATAGAATACAATTAAATAGTTTCTATAGATACACTCTTACCTTTCACTACATCCAGATATTTATTGAAAAGAATAATGATATAAAAAGGATAATTTCATATACCATGGGATACTATCATATCGGTTCAACTCAATACAATGTTGCTTCTTCTATGTTGGGGTGCTCATTCTGGCGAGCTTCAACAATACAATACAAGCAATAAGAAAACATGGCATAAGGATTTGTAAGTAGAATACGGCAAGCAAAAACTAACAGAAATCACCCTATTACCGGGGAGATTTTGTTTGTTTGTGTAGTTTAAGGTCCCATTGACTTTGCAGAGGAGATTTACTCAAGTTCCAGTTTTGTTTGATGATCATATCCAGGATGATCGCATCTATGAGATGAGCCAAAAGATAGAAATCCCACTCCTACACATTTACCGAAGCAAGGGTTCTTTGACCTCCAACACCACAAAGACATTGTGTGAGAGGGACAGGCCTTTGTTATGCTGTAAGTCTACCACAGCAAATAAACCGAGGGGACGACTTCACCCGCTAATATAATTCAAATGTATGCACATTATGTCGTTAAGACTACGATATATATTCCTCACTAGCGGGATACCAGTGCTGCCACAATTGGGGACACTTAGAACTAGCAGTGTGGGTCTCAGGGGGGGGGGGGCAAACATTAGGGGGAGAGTGGAGCAATGATTACACTAGGCCTCTACATATGTGTTATGCATTGGTTGTACCTGGACACACCTTTTATTATCTGTCCAATATAGGGTTGTGGTTAGGACAATGGACTCATGACTAGCAGTACCTAAGTTCAAATCCCCTCCAGGCTAGGTGTGGTGACCATTTTAACCCCATTGGTTGCAAAAGCCTGCACCAAAAGTTTTGGCAAAACGTTTTTGTAAAACATTTTATGAACCTTTGCAAAAGGTTTGGGTATAGTCTTTTGGTAACCACTTTTGGTAACCATCTATGTTACACTAAAAGCCACACCAAAGACCGAACCCTGGACCCTTAGATTGGGAGTTCCAGGCTCTCCTGATTGAGCTATGGAGGCTGCTGGTAGGTCCAGGTACAATAGGTAAACTTTGTTATTGATTATCCTCATTAATGGCATGCAGGTCAGGCCAAAAAAAAAAAGTTTGTTTCAGGTCACCCGACCGACCCTATCTAAACAGGGCCGACCCCACGTTTTTTTATGCAATTTTCAAGAAATTTTTATATTTTTAGACCTTTTGAGGTCAATTTTAGGTTTACAAAAATTTTGGAAAAAAATCTCTCCATTTTTACACTTTTTGGGTCAATTTTAGAGGGGAAGTAAAATAAATAAAAAAGTTAAAAAAAAAAAAATCCGACCTACCGACCCTAGAGTTTCTTCCCATGTTACCTGAAACAAAACTTTTTTTTATTTGGCCTCAGGAGGATTGTGTAATTATGTCAGGCTAGGCTGGGTGCAACAGGTGTATACAATTAGTGGACCAGCCAGGTGAGGCCAGTGAGAGAAGTGAGTAGGTGAAGTTATTGCCCAAGAGATGTCAATATAAACAAGACATGTTGGCATGTCCACCACTTCCCCTTATGTGAGAGGGCTAAGTTATATCTGCCTCACACTATACTCTGCAGACCATTGGCAACAAACATCAAATTAGATGTCAATATCATAGGTCTACGTGTAGTTTAAGCAGTGCCATACATTATATCTCAGACAGTAAGTGCCCAGCCTTATGCTTATTTCCCTTACCCACAAATATGGTGGCTATAAGCTCTATTCTGTTGATGTTCTTGGAATGTTTATTATAAAGTTCATCATCATATTTGATTTAGGTAAGTTAATTGGAAAAGCTTTTACATTGACATTCCTTAGCTACATTATTTAGACAAATAAAGACATAGTGTACTATTCTATAAAGGACCAAAACTGTTTGGCATGTACCAAATGTCTGAAGTATTGATAGTGGCTCTAGCCTGTGGTTGCCACTGGTACCAAACTAGTGCAGGTTGCCCCATCATGTGGTTTCATATACAACTACTATCAGAGTCAACACTTTTTTTTTACTCTTCATGGAGGGTCAAACTATGTATGACTCTGCTGTGGGCAGAGTCAACTGCACTTGACTCTGCACTGAAGGTAGAGTCAAGCTGTACAACGTTCAAGGGGTATGACTGGAGTGGCTGTGACACCTCCACCAGAGTCATCATGACTCTGCTAAAAGAGTCAACTAGAGTTGACTATGGTAAAAGAGTCATGGCGACGCCTTTACTTTTCTCTGTGTTGACGTCACAATGGCAATCTCATGACCTGGGACTAAGAGCGTTCAGTCTGTGCCAAATCTCAGAGATCAGTGAGTTACTCAGCCGGCCTGCCTACCCAGCAAATTTGCGTCATACAAGCGTGAACATGCGTGAGTATGCGTGGAGGAATTTTGCGTTCTAACGCAATGTGTGAGGATGCGTTGGCTTTGCGTGAGTTGACGCAACACTCCCGCATCCCCACTCAACTGACGCAAACAATGAGTTAGGTTTGCGTGGGGATGCGTGAGATGAGAGTATTCTAACGCAGGTCTCACTCATCCCCACTCAACTGACGCAGACAATGAGTTAGGTTTGCGTGGGGATGCGTGAGATGAGAGTATTCTAACGCAGGTCTCACTCATCCCCACTCAAATGTAGAATTGAGACAGATCTTCTCTGATTGGTCAAGTTTTCAAGTTTCAAATCTCTTTGTTCAGAGAAGTGGCAGTTAGCACAAGGAGGTACTGGAGGAAGGATGTGTATATGGTAAGCAGTTGCATGTTTCCTTTCTAACTCAGCTTAAAACATATTCTATTATCATAAACTGTCTGTACCTAACAATGTAGCATCTTACATACCCAGCCTACTGGTAACTTATGGTCAAGTGTTCTCATTGAGATATTAATAAGGGAACAGCAATTTGTGCACATGTAGATGTAGGGTGTACATATATGTATAGTCTACTGTTTGAACCCATCTCAGGACTGATCTCTTTCCAGATACACAAAGCTACTTCTATATTGGAACCGTGGTCTCAAGGAACAAGAGTATTTCAATTGATGTTAATAAAGATGAACATATAAAAAGAACAAGGGAGGAAATGGTATATCTACCTCCCACTAATACTAATTCCCCTCCCCCTCACAAGCCCCCTCCCCCTTCCCAGCAAGCAGGTCATGTGACCAACGCATACAAGCAAACTGCGTCAACTTGAGACCATCTGCGTCTAACACATTGCGTCAGTTTGAGTGGGTTTGCGATTAACGCAACCCCTACGCAATGTACACGTTTTTGACGCAATGCGTGATAGGATAACGCAGATGATCTCAAATAAACGCTAATTTGCTGGGTACCTCAAGCCTGTTCCCTGCTCACTCTACAGTCACCGAGATCTGAGATGTGACCAATACCCAAGGTACCCAGTTCAGGTCAGGGTGTACGGTGCTGTCGGGGAGGCGGAGATGTGAGGGGCTGCTGATGTAATGTGCAGGGCTTAACGACTTACCTTTCATGTGTACTGTGTAAGCAGCGGCTAATTGGCGCACCCCCACTGGCAGTATAAATCTAGCCTGACATGTTGTATTGCCTTAGACGATACTTTATATTCACCATCTCTCTTCTAGAATCCCCCTTTCACAGTTTTCTCTATTTTTAAGATTCCGTCCAACTGTTATCTTTTAAGACCATTGTTCTAGTGTGACGTATCCTCTAGTCTCACAGTTGCACCTCCTCTCAGACCTCATCCTCACGGTATCAGAACAAGAGTCATTTCTGAGAACCCTTTTTCCCATAGTTACATGTCATATTATGCCCTCTCCACATAGTTACATGTCTACTTATGCCCCTTTCCCTAGGAAGCTCCCGCAGGTATACATATCATCTGATACCCATCCCACAGTTACATAATATCTTATTATGTCCCCTTGCCATAGTGACATGTCTTACTATGTTCCCCTTCCCACAGTTACATGCCTTATTTTGCCATCTTCCTATAATTACATATCTTCTGATGACCCGTCCAATAACTATATAACAGATGCCTATACCATGCTTCTTAAAATCACCAGAACTGTCTATTTTGTAAGTGAGAAGTTATCTGACACGGCGCTCTAACCTGAGGGAACCGGATGCTGATATTAGATACTCTGAAACAATGAGTGACCTCTGGGCAGCTGGCATTTAAATCGTGCAGTGACCTGGGGGAATGTATCCATTTATCCACCTAGGACCTCATGTTATATACGCCCCAAAACCAGTTTACCAGTTCTCAATGGAGTTTTTTTTCTATATTCTCGTATATTCTCGCCCCCGAACCCGTTTTATCAGTCTTCCTCCCTGTCATGTTTCGAGCACTCCCTAAAAGGTAGATCTATTTGCTGCACATGCGCTATGTTAATGTGCGTGGTGACGGGCATTTACGTCGGGTAGATGGAGGCAGTCCTAATTTGGTGCTGCCATCCTGCACGGCTGCAGCCAGAGGACATCTGCCAATTACCACTGTATGATAACTCATGACAGGGCTGGTGCATGCAGACTAGTTCTACATATTACTACAAGTTCACCTGTTCAATTTTACTATCTTAAGGCTGTAAAAAGCAATACTCACTGAACAATACTTAGGGAATCTCTGTAACGTGGAGTGTATGTGCAATTAGCATTGCTAATCTGCACACTTAAAGGTATACACCAGGGTCTACACATACGGCACCTGGTGGCAAGAAATGAAACTACCTAAAACCATGCTCAAAGCATATCTCCCTTTTGCATATCATCTAACTCACCTTTCCTAACCCTTTACTTGCCTCACTATGGCATTCTACACATCTTCTCACTGTTTTTCTCTGCTTCAAAACTCTGTGCCCTAAGTTATTTTAAGTGTTGAGGCTAACTACAAAATATTTGAATAAATCCCAAACTGATTTTATTTATCAATGAATCACTTGTTTTTTTTTTGTTGTAAAATGTATTTTTTTAATCCTATGTACATATGGCTAAGGTTTTAATTGTGAAATGTTGGCTAATTTCTTGTCTGTGTTGCAAAATATAGAGAAAATGGAATTATTTTAATTTTGTGTTTTTTCCCTATATCAGTCATTGCTCTTTGGTTTCACTTATGACTACTCATTTTCATGAATTGATTATGTTGCATATAATCTCCTCTAAAGATCTGAGAAGTTTGGTTGAGATATTATGGGTCAATCTTTCAAAAGTTTGAAAAACGTTGAAAAAATAGGGGTTTACCCATACGCGGTCATAGTTAAGGGTGTCCTATCTTCAAATGTCTATATATCAAAATCTAGCACTTTGAGGTATTGATTTCGTTGCTCCTATTACATCACCATTATATCAAACTAATATAATCCCAAGTGATTAAGATCTATATTATGGGTAGATCAGAATTTACCGAACCCTGGTGTCTACCTTTAACGTAAGGCACGAAGTGGCTGCAGATGGGTCAAAAGCGACCTAGCGGGCTGTTTTGGAGGCTTTCGACCTAGGGCAATGATAAACGCGACCTGGCGACTTTTGGATAATATTGATAATAGATTAAACGACTTTTCGACATGTACTCCTTAATTTCAGCAACGTTCCGACCTCAGGTTGGGGGGGGGGGGGCATCTGCACCCCCCACAAACAGTGGTAAAACAAGGTGGCCTTCAAATACTTAACACTGTGTGGAAGAAAGCCCGTAACGGTGATGCCATAGAGTAGGTAGTAGTCAGAACCAGGGGGTAGACAGATCAAGTTTACCATGGGGCGTGCTGAGACCAGTTTCTACTAGCTAGAACTTGGAGTGTTATAGAAGGGTAGGTCTATGGGATAGTGATACGCAACTGCCAACCTCCTAGCAGCTTTAATAGAGCTTTGAAAACATCGACATGTTATAACTTAGAAAGCATATAACGTTGTTGATACGGTCACAAAGTGTGTGTGTCAGGCAACCCTGAATTCATATTTTTCGAGGAAGAACTAACTCAATGAAATATCTGGCCTTTTCAACAAAGAATATCCAATGATGTACTGTTATTCCTGTAGGTACAGGAGCTAAGTCATCCTGATGACCCAGAAGTTGATGTGTGACGACTTGCGACTCATTATTTTAATATATATAAAGGAAATCTGACCTATCTACCCTTATTTATTGAACCATATTATCTGAAACACTCTTCTTTCACCTATGATTTGTCATTTCCTTGCAAATATCCTGAAGCTGACGGAAGCATGCTGTGAACGCTATTTTTCAACTGATTGATTAATCCATATCACCGCAATGGTACCGGTAATTGATATAGTCAATGTGTGTACAACACATGTGTGCGGGGGGGGGGGGGGTCGAGTACACTTGATAGTACTGCCGGATTGATCAAGGAGATAATGCGAAGGGTATTTGATAGCAACACAAGAGGCAAAGGTAAGTGTATTACATGCATGATGTTTGAGGTCAATACAATAAACACCGATTCATGAGCATTGTTCACAGGTGGGTGTTGTCTAACCCGCTGACTCAGCCTTGCCTGTTTAGATAACCCGTAGCTGTCAACACTTAGGGTGCTTCCTCTTATTCATTCCAAAAACACTCTCACCGCCACTGATCTAAATAGATGATAAGAATTGCTCAAAATGGATAGAAATATTATCCTACAAGTTCCATTAAAAGCACCCGATGTTTGGTATCATATTAAAGCTCATGGCACCCTCACATCCCACATTCCATTTGTGCTAACAACGACTGTTCAAAGAGTAGTCATGGCAACACCTCATTTCAACTTTTGATATTGATCTGGCGGTGAGAGGGTTAATTATGAACTAAATTAATCGAACGGCTACTTTCAAGTTAAGCCAGCAGTTCTGTATTTTGACATTTTGTAAGGCCGCACGTGACATACTGATGAGGGTTAATTGATTAATGTGGGGGTGTATCAATGAGATTATTGTTTTGGGTTGAATTAATGCTACTGCCGTATCCGCCATGAAATGAATAACAAAGTGCACAACATTCTATCTATGTCACCCATGAAATAGTAACATATAATAAAGGTTGTCTACTGGCCATGTGTTTACATCCCAAGTCACATTACGACGTAAGCGGAAGGGTCCCATGTTGTAGGTGTAGCACATACACACTGTACAGAATATGGGCCAGATAAACACTGATGTACCAGAAAAGTAGCCAAAAGCGTCCATCGCAGAGTCCGGTCGGATGAGAATATCAGCAGGAAAAACATTGAATCCACCCCTGAGACCTCTCGTCTGATCTCTGATCTGATTAAATGCCATGCCATGTCACCCCTCTGAAGGCTAAACTATAGGCGCCTGTTTCATCCACATCTGCAGTTCCGACATCTACAGATGCAATTACTGTACATGGTAGGATTAGTGCGTATTACCCGTATGTAGACATTCAAAAATACTTTTTTTTTAATTTCAAGAATATAAGATATATCACATTATGTGGCGGGTTACGACTAGTTTTAAAGAAAATAAAAATCTGGAGAAAGGTTTTCTTAAAACTCGTCATACAGTAGCGACATCTCACTGACCTGTTCATAAGCCCAGCCTTCAATGTATGGTCCTCGGGGTTATCATGTGACAACCTCCAAAAAGGAATGGAGGGTCACCTGTCCATGTATGTTATTGTCGATGAATATAGAAACTATTTTAAGCTTCTGCGCATATATTAAATCATCATGCACTGTTATTAATATCATATACCAGACTGTTGTATCCTACTCTGACTGTATACCACTTCCAACTTTAGTGGCTGTACGCCCGGTAACGATGACAACGATGACGGACTATTATAAAATGGGCATAAGACCCATATGTTGTTGTGTTAACTGAGTTATTTCCTTTTACTCAGTTACACCTCATTTTTATCAATGTTGTATTTTGAAATATCATCTTATGAATAAATACACACTGCAAAATCAAAAATTTGTCCGCCACATGAGATCATTCGTATTATTTTCTGGAAATATGGAAATGACTTTGTGTGGATTGGCCCCATGAAGGCTACCCTACATGGGCGCAGGTCGGTTTCAAAGCGGACGGCCCAATGTGGGCGCAGATCGGTTTCACAGTGGGCTGCCCGATGTGGGCCTAGTGAATTTGTTTCAACGCGGGTTTCCCGACCCAAATGCTGCAAGGTCCTCTGCTCTTGGGTTGTTGGGTCAACGGACAGAGGCTCACCATTGACGCATTATTTCAAACCGTTGCCAATGGTGGTAAATAGTCCAACATCTTAATTTAGAACAATAATTATTTACACCCCCTCTACCGTAGAGCTGGATCAATGGAAATAAAGGGGTAGACTATATTTGAAAATGTTATATAATTGTTATGTAGACCTATATATTTTAGAAAATAAGTAACCATTGACGCCCACCCTATCTTCCATCGAAGTCATACAAATCAATAACCAGCACCGAACACGGTCTACCACTACGCTGCAGTATGCAGCAACGACAACCAGGCCACCACAGGTGCGCATCTCCCCTCCAGTTGTGCAGCCCCACTCAATTATATTCCCTCCTCTTGCCACTATACGCACCATACTGATATCGTATCAATTCTAAGAAATTACCCCCCCCCCCCTCACCACCACCACCACTATAATGGTATATTTTAGCAGGCGTGTGCCTTTCAGTAATACCCTAGTGGGCACAGAATATTGAATCGATGTTGATAACCCAGCTAACAAAACTCGTAGTAAATATCGTCTTTTATACATAGTTCTGTAATGGGTGATGACATCATTTTATGATGTCGGTTTTGGTCACCAAGATGTCTTATATGCAAATGTTTTACATGGTTTCTGGCATGGTTTTTACATGTGTGTATTTCACTACTAAACGATCGATTGTATCATGTATTTATTCCAATATAACATGGTTTTAATGACATCACAATCTTGTCATAAGATGACATCTATAAGCCGACATAACTATACTTATCCTATTATAGTTCAGAGCTCTAACACTAGGGGTTTCATCTTTCAATGCATTGACATTTTATTCAGCATTTCCTTGTTCTTGATTAAAAGTTGAATGAATTTAATTCTATAAACTGCAATGAAGGGCAAGGTTGGACTACATTTCTTCTATGATATATATGTGATGCTACTTGGGTCACAATGAATTAATAAATTGTGGTTGGACAACCAAGATAGATGGTGGGCCACCTTTTCTGTGACCAATGAAATTGTATAAGTCAAAATATTGGCTTTGGGCTGATATCACATCTAGGCCTTTTGGCTTACTAAGATAAATGTGTGTTTATGGAACTGCATAGTGCCTGCAAAATGTCAAAACGACAGACCAGGTGTTGCTAACTTCCTTTACAGCGTGCCTGTGGACATTTCAGATATTGACATAAAATAGACATAATTCTAAGATGTCTAAAATGTCTCTCTTAGGTATCTTAAGTATGCTAGCTGATTTACAATCACTACTGTCGGCGGATATCTATTATAGGTGCTATCTGGGAACTGATTGATCAACGTTAATCAGTCAGTTTTCTGCCCCACCTCCCCCAACCCCTAGTTGGCGGTACCATCCACACAATGGCCGTCCACAGAAGGGTGTGGCCCGGGCTGATTGATGTGGTATACGCTGACCTAATCTATAATAGCACCATAATCACAATCTATTGTAATTGATGCACATAATTGATGCTATTAATAGTATCATTTACTGCGGCGGGTCTGATACAACATTTACTTTGTCACATGTTCATACAGGTGGCATGGAGAGCGCGTGTAGCCCTTTGAACAAGGGCTACATCCCAGTGGGCACAAAACATTGAATCAATATTGATAAATGGTTGTCAATGTTGATTCAAGGTTGATTCAAGATTGATTCAACATTAAACAGAATTTTGTGCCCACTGGGATAATACATGAATGCTCAGTATCATTTGCGAGTACCACTGTAACCCAACCTTGTACTTTTGCTGGTTTTTGGAAAGTGTTTTTTTGTCCTGTAGAAAGTGTGGTCGTAGTTCTCTAGAAGATGGGTGAGGACGGAACGACGCTAACCTGGATAATTACAGGACCATTCAGAGGCGTAGGAAGCAAATCTTTATTGGGGGGGGCATGGGAGCCTACTCCAACCAGTTTTTTGCATCGGCTTTTATGCACGATATCACATATACACGCTTATCTTTTAATTGTATAGAAAAGTAGCGTTTGAGCCCCCTTTAATTCTAATTAGGGGCCCAGACCCCTTTACCTCATATTTCACTATCTGGGAGAAGTAAAATTTGGGAATTTGTGTAATATAGTGTAGGGTCTTGACAAATTTAGGGGGGTCCCAAACATACTCAGGGCCCCCTCCTCTGTGATGGGGGGGGGGGGGGGAGGGGCGGGCCCACCTGCCCCCCCCCCCCTTTTCCTACGCCACTGCCATTGGAAATTCCAGTTTCATAAAAATGACCTTGTTAATCTTCCTATCTAGGTTTTAGTTCTTTAAGCAGCACGTTCCCTTTGAAATGAGACTCCCAAACGGAGAAACTTTAAAAGGCATGGCTTTGATTTTACCTTAATTAAATAATAATCATGTTGGTATTTGAAATGTTGCAGAGTGTCGGTCCGTTATGACATGACTGTTAGAAAACACTATAAACATGCGGTGCACTGGAGTAGGGGACATGAAGAATTTTTTTTTGTGGAAAGCCACTCAACTCCATTAGAGAGGGCTTGATGCATGGCCTTCCCGGTGCCCGGTACCATCAGGGAAGGTCAGACATTAGGCTTGGGAGAGTGAGAAATTGTCACCAAAAAATGATGCCCAGGACATGAAGAACATGTCTGACCATTGAAATCAAATAATCATAATTATATTGAATGTAGTTCTTTTTAGTTTTTAGATATAAACTCTGGAAGTCACTTACATCATAACAAAAGGATGTACGCGGGGTTCATTCATCAATAATAATTATAGCTTACCTTAGAGTCCTCATGGAGTATTTTGTCCAGCATGTTGGGGCCGTAGAGGTACACTTGGGATGAATGTGGACTTATGAGTAGATATTTATCGTCGGCACTGTTTGATACTGCTAGTTGTGATAGTATAAGAGGTGCCTGTACTACTACTAGTAAGTGACACTCGTAATGTTTGTATGCTGTTGATATAGCTGTGCCTTGAGTCCTTACCTGTTGTATATTTACATACACATATCCCCATCTGCTCAGTTAGCCGCAGTGTCAGGGCTAGTGTCAAAAGGTACAAGGTTTAGACTCCTTAATAGCGATTTACCATCTAATATCATCCCCTGTTTAACTAGTGTGTGCAGGAGAAGGTGCAGCTGTAGGACCACAAGTGGAACCTGTCACGGGAGCTCTTAGAATCTGCTCACAGCATTGTGAGCTGCTCATTCAAATACATCAAGTCCCTGCATCACAAAAAGCTCTATAGTGTTTCTGTAGTAATGATCCGCTCACATCTGCGTCTTATGAGCTGCTCCTTCTGTGGTGTGTATGTACCTATATGGTACTCAGGTCTCTCAGCTAGCACCTTGTGGCTACCCTCAGATGCTGCAGTCCAGGATGGGGCCCTCAGGGACGAGCTGCTCGGCACCATATGGGGCAGGTCTGACGTGCTCCTGTCCCGTGAGCTGCTCCGTAGACTCTCCTAGAAGGTACCATAAGGGTGCATGAATGTGAGGAGATGAATTTTGAGAAGAATGTGGAGGAGGATTATTTTTTATATCACCTTAGCTGCTTGCAATATGAAGCACTTGTGTGTATAGTATACAGTCAGCAGTAAATGCTCAAGGTAGATATGACAGGTGTTGTAGGCGCTCTCTCCCTTTGGGTGAGTCTCTGTATGCAGAGAGCTGCTCAGGCGGTGAGTAGTATATGTGTGTATGTGTCGGTGTATGTGTGTCTACTCACAACCACCTCTGAGTAGTCAATGATGAGCACTGCCTCCTGGTGTGGATGGTGGCCTGCCTCCTCCTGCACTGAGCACTCTCTGGGTGAGCAGCTCCCTCAGCAGTTCAGCGACCAGTTCTGCCTGCTGCCTGCTCTCCTACTGGCCCTGGGCCTGCCGACTGCTGGTGCTGGTGCTGGTGCTGCTGCTAGCTCTCTAATGGCAGCAAACTGCCCCGGAAGCGTCATGGGCATTGGATGGCATGATACACCGATGCCAGCGAGTTACGTACCCGCACTACATTGGTGCCACATGACAATCCGTTGGGAGACCATCAATCACGTACGGTTCGCATGATACATGAAAACAGTGCTGTTTTAGTTCGCCAGTGCGTATTCCATTAATCATGACGGCAAAGGGGTATAGTCCATTAAAGCAGTATGTGGGCCTTAAAGGGCTAGTGCTGGGACCACTGCCTGCTTGGCTTTCAATGTTTATGTTGATGCTCACTGGAGCAGATTGACCAGTCGGAAGCTTCGACATTCACCTGTGGTCGTGTAAGTGCATGCTGCAGTGATGCCTGGCTGGTGGGTAGCGCCGCCATATTGTATGGGGATCAGTCATTGGGTTTAAAGTCTGTCAGCCAGTACACCCTACATAATTCCGACGTAGCTAAGAGGTTTCTCTCGGTAGTTATTCAACCAAAGGTTTGAGCTATACGTACTTCTGGATGGTTTGTAGTCATCAAAACGTTTACGTTCAACATACGTTTATGGCTTATCTACGTGTTTCTATTGCATTCAAACGTAAATAGACATAACACATTTACATAGCTCTGTGTTAAAAGTCGTAGTTTTTCAAACTCAATTGGGTATATAACTCCCCAGTGTCGTAGTTCAGACCAATATTGAACGGAGATGTACGTCTAAACTACGTAATTTTGTGTATTAGCCACCTGTCAGCCAGTAGGGGAGCACACTGTCAGCCAGGGGTGACGGTTCCATTCTCATCCCCATAGACCTTTAGTTGGACTTGCTCTCTTCCCTAAACCTCAAGGAGAAAGGATGCACACACTCACTATAGTCTGAGGTGGCTTTTCAATTCAATTCAGTAGCGTCCCCGGCAACCACCACATACACCTGGTGTGGAGAATAAGTACTACCACCCAGCAAATTAGTTTGACTTAGTTTCTGGAACGTACACTTTGTGTGACTGTTGTCTATGGAACTAATTGGCACAATATGACACCATACCCCATAGGACAAGAAGTGGCACATACTCACACATATTCACACAAATTCACACATATTCACACAGCATCATGTACCATGGCACAAAAATGTTTCCAACCATATTGTTTCACTTTTTAGATCTTTTGGAAAAAGAAAGGAAAGTCTGTTTAGTCTGTAATACTCATTATATTTAGAAGTTGGCATAGGGCACCATGGCAGAAATCTGTTAGTGCACTCACTGCTGTACATGGGCATACTATCTCATTCAACAAGATTCCTACCATGGTAGTGTAGGCCTGATGAAGTTGTGTACAATTCATGCCAATTATCAGCTGTATACACATGTAACAAAAGGTCAGACCTTTATCCAAACACGATTACCAGAGGAAAGGTGTATGACATTGTGATCTGTCCCTCTTAATGCCGATTTAATCAAATCATATGGTGTGTTTTTCAATCACTAATGGAACTTGATAGAATTAGAGGTGTATAGCTAGGTCTAAGTTGCATTGACAATATGTTATTATGGTTATAAACAATGAAAATGATTCCATTTCACCCATGAGAATAACAAGGAGCAACAAAGATGACACCTGGTGTCAAAACCATGCACTTTTCCAACCTGACAAAGTGATAATGGTTATGTTTGAAGATGTGTGAGTGTGTGCCAGAAGGGAAACTAGGTGACACTGCATCACACAAATACCTGTTATGTGTGACACCAGGTGTCATCAAAGTTGATTATACCCCTTTTCCTGATTAAAGAGAATGATTTTCTTTAGCTATAAGTATCTAAACAGGGTCCCAATGTATTGTGAATCAGACAATGCACCTGTCCTTCTATTAACATTCATTATGTATATAAATAGATGCCATGTCATTTTAATGAAAACAGCATTAAGAGGTCCAGATGCTAGACACCTTTCCTCTGGCCATCATGTTTGGATAAAGGCCTGGCTATCTCCTGCTGCTCATGTGAACTCTAATGTTGATGGTTATAATGGTACATATATTCATCAGCCCTATGTTGAAATGCTAGGAACCTGATCGAATGAGTTTGTACAAACCAGCAGCACACACACCAATAGTGTGCTATGACTATCTATGTCAAATACTGCTGATTGTAAAAGCTATTACAGTATTTCCTGTCTTTTAGTAATTCATAATGAAACTAAAATACATGACTAAACATTTTGGTTTAGGGCATTATATATTTTGTCATTTGGTGTGAATAAGCGTTTTAAAAATCTGTCAGAACTGTGTGAATCTGTTCCATGGAACACTGTGTCAGTGTGTGTGAGTCTGTTACATGGTATACATGTCACACAAAATGCACGAAATGAGCACACAGTTCCAGGGGTAAAACAGGGTGAAAATATCTGGAACTAATTTGCTGGGCACCACCCCTGCGTCAGAGTATGGGTTCTAACACGTTAAGGGGTGATGCCACCTGTTGGTACCCAGCAGATCTAAATGGTAGGACAAGATGACACTGGGCATTTATAGTCTTTGTATAGTCTTCTTTGGGAGTTTCTCAATGTGCATGTTTTATTAATAATGTAGGGCCTACAGTTCACGCATATAGCAAATCTGCATATCATATTCTATGCATCTATCAAGTCAGATTTGTTAATTTCTTATGATAAAACTGAAATAAATACGAATTAAGTGATCAAATTATGCTTGTGGAGTGACCAAACGTCTGTGTGCAGAGTGAAGTCCTTCAGGTAGGACAGAGCCAGTGAGTCTAGGTCTATTGTGTGTAGTACACTGTGTGGGTGCTGTCAACAGGTAGGGTGAGCCATATCAGCACAGGGGCACCCCTAAGACAATGGCCAGCTCATTAACATTGGGCCCAGAGGTGTGTAGAGTGGTCAGGTGTGAGAGCTCTATACACACACCCCTACCTTCCCCCATGCCAAGAAAGCTGTGAAATATGGCTGCCTCCATCCAGAGGCTCCACTGGGCCATCGTGTTAGAGCTAAGGGGGCGTGGTCGATGATACATAATATACACATATAACCGCTAGGGCTCTTATATAGACAAAAAAAAATCCCAAACTGAAAAATAGAAAAAAGCTTGCGATCACTGTCCAGCTGATGCACTGCATGCTAACTTGTGACAGATATCTTTTAGCATGGGGATTGAATACACGTCAATATATAGGATCCTGTGTGGCCCACATGAAAACTGGCATCAGGATAATGACATCCTTGTCAATTGACCTCAGTCAAGTGACTATTTTCCCAGAATCATTATATGAAAGGTGCCTTCTGCTTTTATCATTGAAATACAATACATTATAGCAATATGTATAGGGTGCTGTGTGATATCTTTGTCAATGACTAGTGACTACGCTGACACAGGGAGTTCTTGTTCTCTTGTTCCGTGCTGTTCGGCGTGTAACAGGTTATCCCCCCCCCCCCCCATATAATCACTAATGAGTGAATGAACCATTTTCTCGAGCATCTCTCCAGGGAGTCGGAAAAGGATGATGGTGCGCCAGTTTTTTCCCCAATAGATTCCATTTCTTGGGAATGGTCCAAGCATTTCCAATGATGAGGGGAACTCTAGCAGTTCAGGTGAGTTAGTACGTTGATCTGCAGTTCACAGTGTAATTTTCAGTGTTGAAGATGCCGCATAGAGCCAAAGAGATTCTTAACGACATTCTGGTTGAGGTAGGAAGTCACAACCCCAGAATACATTTTGTGCAGAGCATTTGGAATTCCTGTTGCTAGGAAACAGGAAGTGTCACGTTTGTTGCTAGGACATCTAGACATGATATTATTACTATATGTTAATCCCTTCAAGGGAAACCTTAATTCACGATATCTCCATGTCAGCATGATACACAGATGAAGCACAAGCAGCGCATCATAACGGCTCCTCAGGGGTTGAGCCACCAGCATGATGCATCAATGCGGTGCCGGCGAGTAACTCACTGGCCGAGTTGATGTATCATAAATGAACAAACAAATGAAAATGATGTCTTATGGCATCATGCATGACCTTCTTTGAGGTCCAATATGTTAGCCTCATGCAAGTCTACCCCAGCACAAGCAGCAGCAGCAGCAGCATCAGCAGTGGTGACATCATGTGGACAGGAGTGGAAATAGCCGCCTCTTGGCCAGTCGCGCGGGATGGCAGCACCAAGTCCAGTAATTAAAGAACTTAGGTTCAACAAAATAGATGGGAAAGGTTTATCAGTGGTTTTCAACCCTTCAATACCTCCTCTTTCAGGAAAAAAATTGTTTGCCACTATTTGCCCTGGGGAAGTGCCCCAAATCCAACATGGCCGCCGATAAAGTAGGTCAAAGTGGTAAACTCCCATAAACACAGAACTAATCAACATATAAACTTATGTAATACCTTTATTGACATCAGCATTTGAAGATCAGTAGTATAGTATGTATCGGAACGGGACTATAGTTAACTACTGTTTATTACTCAATCGATATGCAGCCAATCAGAGGCCGCCATTTGGTCATGTGACCCGTTGCCATGGTAACGTGACCTACTTAGGGCTCTCAGCCAATCAGAAGCCAGCATTCTGGGTGACCTACTGACCTACTTAGAAGCTCTCAGCCAATCAGAGGCCGGCATTCTGGTAACCATGGTAACGTGACCTACTTACGTCACGTGACCTACTTAGGCTAAGCCAATCAGAAGCCGGCATTCTGGTAACTAGGGTAACGTGACCTACTTAGGGTTTTGTTTGTAAACAACACCACGTGGCTCTCTTGTTTGTAAACAACACCACGTGACACGTGACTGTTTGTAAACAAACAACTTATATATAGAAAATAAACACAACAAGTTCCATGTTATGTTAAAATTATATTTTCAAAAAAAAGCACATCTGTTACAGCGTCTATGTGTAACTACGCGCGTTCTCATTCAAACACTATAACACTATCATACCGTAGCAGCAGCAGGTAGGACTGGAAGAAAAGCAAGCGCACGAGCAGAAGCGACGACACCATTTGCACCATCCGGCCGTCGCGTTGGTAGCCCTACTACTCGTCGCGCGTTCAACTGGAGGTTTAAGAGTGACAAATGACGATTCTTTGTCGACGCGACTGCTAACATCAGCAGCATCAGCAGCATCGGCAGCATCGGCAGCAGCATCGGCAGCAGCGGCAGCAGCCTCGGCAGCAGCGGCAGCAGCCTCGGCAGCAGCGGTAGCAGCAGCAGCAGCAGCGGTAGCAGCAGTAGCGTGAGCATTAGCAACAACAGCAGCAGCGACAGTAGCAAGGGCGGCAGAGCGGGCACTAGCAGCGTTATCAGCGGCGACATCGGCAGCCGCAACAGCATCAGCAGCAGCAGCGTCGGCATCGGTGGCATGAGTAGCTGCATCGGCGGCAGCAACAGCAGCAGTCACAGCCGCAGCGGCAACAACAACAACGTCATCACAACCAGCGTCACTAACAGCCGCAGTAAATGCAGCAGTAGCACGCTGAGCAGCACTAGCAGCAGCAGTAGCAGAGGCTACAGCATCAGCTTCACATTCGCGCGCCGCTTCGTCATTCCGCTTCATGTCACGGTAGCAACTTTCCATCATGGGGATCTGCAAATTGAGGCGCGGTGCTGGTGGTGGTAGTAGTAGTAGTAGTAGTAGTAGTAGTAGTAGTAGTAGTAGTAGTAGCGTGAACGATGATGACGATGCCGAATACGGTTTCACTCCCCCTTATATACCCTTACTCCCCCCTTTTTTCAAGCCACCGGCAAGCTGCCCCCTCACGGCAGGTCTTTAGATCAGCCTTAAGTCGCTTCCCAGTAAACAAAAAACGTTATACAACATTTTGTAACGTTATTTAACGTTATATAACGTTTCTCTAAGGCTCCTCACTATGGCTTAACGTTATGTACAGTTTTAGAACGTTATTTTGACGTAAAATAACGTTTTTTTGTTAGCTGGGTTACTACGTGGCTCATCATCCCTCTAATCGCATTTTCCAGCCGCCGGCCGGCTGACTGCTGACGACAGGAGAGGGTGATTTGTTTTTCTTTAGATTTAAGCCGCTTACCACACGCGCACCCTCTAGTCACAGACAGAGTGACAGAAAGGGAGGGGGTCGCTTTGTTCACGCTACCTGTAGTTGTTTTTCTATACACACGCTGAGCCCATGACCCGCTAATCCTTTATACAGGTAACACGCGTTCAACTAATTACTCTATTGTATGACAGTCGGTACACGGATTTAATTTTAAACCACCTTCCCATCGGGATCCATGTCTGGCGGGGTGGAAGGATCCAGCTGAAAAGCGTGATTAGGGCTTTTGTTTCTCTTATGATAGCAGCAGGTCAGCATGCGACAGCTGAAAATGTCAGACTCGCCGCTCCTATAAAAGACTGAGATGCGTCTCTCTTTCCACACACCCTTCTACCATCGCCGCCGACACCGCCACCGCCGGCCAGCCGACCGCCGCCACCGCCTGCAGTCACCGCCATCACGCCGGCAGGGAATTTCGAGCTGAGTCTGCTTATTGCTTATTTTTTTTTCTTTGAGCTTTTTGTTTTTTAAATTTTTTATTTTCACTCAGTCTTTTTTGTTTCGGAGGAAAGAAATATGGCGCTGCAGAGGGCGCGAGTTTCTTAAAGATGGTCGCGCGAACAAAGTGCTCTCCTCAACTGCCCGGCTATTTTTTTATCTCAAAGGAGAGAGCGTCACGTAGTTGAGGTTCACGCTTCTCTTGAAGCCTGCAGTCACCGCCATCACGCCGGCAGGGAATTTCGAGCTGAGTCTGCTTATTGCTTTTTTTTTTTTCTTTGAGCTTTTTGTTTTTTAAAATTTTTATTTTCACTCAGTCTTTTTTGTTTCGGAGGAAAGAAATATGGCGCTGCAGAGGGCGCGAGTTTCTTAAAGATGGTCGCGCGAACAAAGTGCTCTCCTCAACTGCCCGGCTATTTTTTTATCTCAAAGGAGAGAGCGTCACGTAGTTGAGGTTCACGCTTCTCTTGAAGCGTACCGAATTCTCGAGAAATGCAAAGCTGAGCGCCATCGTCGTTATACAAGAGCGGAAAAGGAAAACGTAGCGACATGGCCGAGAGCCGTCTTCTCAGAACAGTATTTACTCTACCATTGCATAACAGCCGCTCTCAGCGCCCCCACTCGTTGGGCGTTTCATGAAAAGAAAGAGCACCGCTACTCTCCTCACCCTGCCTCCTCTTATAAAGTGAGAATAAGCGCTATGAAACGATTCGACAAACCGATCGGTTTCTTGGGAGCGACTGCAGCTCCCACTCGGTGGGCGCGCGTTGTGGCCGACGTGAACACGGTCTCTAAACGTTTCGACGTCGTCACTTGTTATCCCGCATATTGCAACGCAGCCGAATTGAAGAAGATAGGGACGCACCATTTTAAACCATACGCTCCAATATGTATTTGTCACCGCCGCGCTCACACGCCTTATTGCTTTTTCGAGACGATCGTGTCACAACACAGAAATAGAAAAAAAAATAAATATTTGTATCAGACTCCTCTGGAGTCTGATACAAACATTTATGACTATTGAGTGAAAATAGAATTTTATCGCAAAAAAAAAAAGAAAAAAAAGTCACTTCTGCCGCCGCTACTGTGACACCGGCCGGTATCAATAAAAAGGTCGGCTGACTTTTCTCCACAACCATTCACTACCGACCGTTCGAGTGAGAAACACAGCAGACAGTCAGACACACAACCGCTCTCTGACGCGTCCTGAAAAAAAACAAAAAAATGTCGAGTAGTAAAAGCAAACTCTTCACAGAAATTCATTTCGACGCTCGACTACAAGGACCCTTTAGTTGTATCATTAGCGGTCCGTCGGGTTGTGGAAAATCGCGCTTGGTGGATCAATTTCTGAGCGACGTGAACAATTTGGTCACGCCGCCGGTGGAAAAGACTTTTTACCATTACGGCGAGTGGCAACCTCTGTTTGAAAAAATGCAAAATCAGTACGGTGTGGAATTCAGAGAAGGTCTTCCTAGCAAAGAGTCTATAGCGGGAGACGTGGAAGTAGCAGAAGACGCTTTACGACCACACACTCTACTGATATTGGACGATCTGATGAGCAGTTCCAATCAGCAAGTGGTAGCCGACATCTTTACTAAATACTCGCATCACTGGAACGTGAGCGTCATATATATCACTCAGAACCTATTCCAGAAATCACCCGACTTTCGAACTATGAGTCTGAACGCTCACTACATGATCGTTTTCAAGAACCCGCGCGACATGGGGCAAATAGCTAGTCTGTCTCGCCAGGTGTTTCCCTCCAACGCGGCGGCCCTCTCTAGTATATTTACCCATGAACTCAAGCGACCTCACTCATACCTCCTTCTGGACTTCAAGCAGTCAACACCTGACGATCTGAGAATACGCTCCTCTTTGACGTCCATACACTCTCAGCTAGTATTCGTACCGCTAGACAAAAAAAAGAACAAGAGAAAGCAGTAGCAAAAATGTCTTCTCATCTACTCGAAAGACACTTTGGTACTCTCAAGCACTTAGCTAAGTGCTCGCCAAAGGACTGCTCGCATCTAATAGACTCTGGAAGCGACGATCTGATCGCAGCGTTGAGTGAGATCTGTCACAATTTACTGGTAGGGAACATCCCGCTCAGCGACAAACAACTGGACAAGCTTCGAGAATCGGCTGACGTGTTGAGGGAGGTCGGCAAAAAATCTACGCCCATCAAGAAAAAGAGACGCGTCTTGGTACAAGAGGGAGGTTTCCTCATTCCGGCTCTCATAGGGATGGCCTTACCGCTTATAAAGAGCATTCTCCGTATATGAGACACCTCATTCGACACCTACTCGCCGACAGTACCACCACTACCGCCACCGCCAGCGTCATCGCCACCGTCGTCCCCATGACGGACTCAGAGCAGCAACAACACTACAAAAGCTTAGCGCTCGTGGATCCTGAGACGCTCTACAAATCATCACGAGCAGGTCTACTTCATCATGTGCCCGCTGCTGCTACTACTAGCGCTGCTACTACTGCAGTCGCTGCTGCTAGTACTTCTACTGCTCCAAACCTTCCTCCTCTTCCTGATGAGCGTACTGAAAAGAACGAGAGTTCCGCTCCTGCCACCGTCGCCCGCCTACCTGCCGATATGGCCTATTACCACAAGCAGGCAGAACAGTCCCTTCATCCCGACGCGGCCTTGCACCAGGTGCTACAGTTTATCTACAGGGACTTGGACTTAGTGTTGAAGGATCCCACTTTGGAATCGCGCGAGAAAATGTTGAAATACCGAAGGTTGTTGAATAGATTGCAATTTTTTCTCGCGAATCCCAACAGCAGCAACATCTCTTCGTCCTACACTTCTTCGCCCCCGGCTCACCTCCGTCAGTCTGCTGAAGAAGCCAGCGCGTCCCTACTTGAGCGGTTGGTGAACCAAGTTCCCAAGAGGAATCGCACCCGGACCGTGGCCCTGTACAAACAATTGGAGAAATCCGGTGTGGTCAAGTGGAACGAGGACGGTGCGGTGCGCGAGATGTCGGGTTGGAGAATACCACCTGAGCATCGCATCAACATAGTGGACTTACTGAACGACGCCGCCAGGTTCAGGAAGACGGCGCCCAGACCGGCGGGCTACTCTCCGTTCACAAAAGCGCTGCGCGAAGCAGTTCCCACAGACTCCTTGATCGGAAACCATCTGTATAAAGCGAGCGGCCCTGGCCAAAGCTTGGACACACGGCTTGCTGACAGAGGTCGGAAACGACCGAGCTTCGACTCGGAAGAAGGAGAAGCAGCAGCAGCAGCAGTAGCAGCAGCAGACTCTTCTCTCCAGGTGGACGATCAATCCTCTGACGACGAGGAGGGCAGTGAACTTTTCCAAACTCCGACTTCCTATAGGAGCGCGGGGAGTAAGAAAAGGAAAGGGCGCAACCGCCTAGCAGCGAGGTCGTCGTTCACGCCCTCAACAAGTCGACGATGGGCAAACCAGTGAAGAGACTGACCAAGAAGGAAAAAGAAAAGAAGCGCGTAGTAGCTAGATATACCGACGTCAAAGCGCCCTCCAGTTTCACTAGCGTGACTAAACTCCAGAAACAGCATTTTCGCCACCTAAACCCGGCCGTCATCCGAGATGCTTTAGTGTCGCTGGACGCCTACACTAAACATAAACCCATTCGGAGAAAATTCGCAAGGAACAAGACTATAACCGGCGCAATCGATCAGCAGTGGCAGATAGATCTGATGGACATGCAGGCTTTGGCGTCTCACAACGACCGCTTCCGGTACGTGGTGACGGCGATCGACGTTTTCTCTAGGTACGCGTGGGCCGTTCCCATTAAATCCAAGAGCGGCGCTGATGTTACCGAGGCCTTCCGAAAGATGACAGACACTGGCGAGAGACGACCGCGCACTGTTCAGACAGACAAGGAAGGGGAAAGAGTTTTTGAAAAAGATCTTTCAAGATCACTTGAAGAGCGAGGGCATAGAGTTTTTCACTGGCGAGAACGACGACATCAAAGCTAGTCTAGTGGAGCGCTTGAACCGCAGTCTGAAGGAGAAGCTGTGGCGTTATTTCACACACAAGCGCACGTATCGCTACGTAGACGTACTGCACCATGTAGTGTCTTCTTACAATCGCACTCACCACAAGACGTTGAAAATGGCGCCGGCTCAAGTCAGCTCGGAAAACAGCGAAACAGTTTTCTACCGACAAGATCTCCCAACTAACAAACAAATCGACGAAATATGGAAAAAGAAGAAAAAAACAAAGACGTCCGCCGTCGACGTCATCGCTCCGGGTGACAGAGTGAGGATGTTGAGAACTAAAGGCGCCTTCGACAAAGGGTACGAGGGAAACTGGCGCGAGGAAGTGGTCGACGTTGCTAAGACGTTGGGAAGCAGAGGGTTCGAGCTGAAAGACGACAAGGGCGAGGAGATAAAAGGCGTCTTCTACCCGGAAGAGGTTCAGAAGGTGTACAAGAGTCGTTACGACAACACTACCTGATAGACGAGGTGTTGCGCCGCAAGACCGTCGACGGTAAAGAGTTAGCTTTCGTACGTTGGTTAGGTTACGACGACAAGTTCAACGAGTGGATCCCCGTCAAAAAAATAACGTAGAAAAAAAAAAAAAAAAAAAATGAACATCACTCTACCTAGCAACAGCTCTATGGAGTATTATCCTGACAACAGCTTGACGTCTTTCCGAACTCACTTCGACTCGCCGCTCCTTCTGCCCGAAGCGTACGAAGCGGCTCTGACTGAGATCATCCTCCCTACAGAATGGACTAACGTGCACGACGACGACTTGATCATCGTTGTTCCTCTGCGCACCAAGGGTTCGCTAGAGGAGGCGATCAAGGTTTTAAAAGACACTAAATTCGCCGAAAGAAGAAAACCGCAGGTAGACTGGAGGGGAATGAAAAACGCGAACGGTCTGAGCAAGCTAACGTTCAGCTCAAAATACCCGCTGAGCTGGAAGGAAGCGAGCTATGTAACGGTGGAAGAGATATCAGACACGTCGGAAGAGCAGCGATTGAAACCGGAAACAAAAAGGTTCAAGAGAGAGGTCGACTTGAGACAGACGAATGCCGTATACAAGCAGTTCTTGTCCCCGGCGGTGAAGAAGATGGCGATCAGCGATCAAGCAAGACAGATGATCGAAGAGATGGAGAAAGCCATGGGAGTGCGCAGTTTCATGCCAAACATATTCGAGATACCTCCTATTTTCACCGGAAGCAACCACACCCTAGTCGAGCGCTTGAGTGAGACGTTGCGAGATGACAGACTAGAGGGCGCCAGCTTCTTGCTCAAACCGATGGGGATCTTATCGTACGACTCCAAGACGAAACGCGTCACCATCAAACCGCCGAGACACTGTGCTGTCCTGCTGACTCAGCATCTCGCATGCGTTCTAGGCTTCGGAGAGAAGACGTGTTTCGCATCGCCGACTACCGGCGCCTACTCGATGGATGTTTTCGGGGACGTGCACTCTGTGTACATATACACCGACATGATCCAGGAGAGACGTGTTGGCGACATGCAAGTGCCGCTGTTACGCTGCGTCGCGGTGGACAGAGGCGGAAAGCGTCGAGGTGGCGTGCAAGCTATCAGTTTTCCCCATTTGGATTATTTCCCCTTGAAATCCAAGAGGTTTACCGAGGTCGGCATCTATTTAAGAGACCGATCCGGTCATTCCATCCCATTCGGTAGAGGCGAGGTGACCGTGACACTTCATCTGAGACCTATTGAGCGCTGAAAGAGAGAAAAATGATGCGTCAACGCGTTCCGTACTTTCCACCCAGGCGCACCGTCGGCAGAGGGTACAGCGATTACTACAACGCGCAGCTGGGCAACGGCATCAACGTGTACAGTGGGCGCTCTTTCCAGAGCGGGCACGGTTTGGGCGGCGCTCTGTTAGGTCTGATGCGCTCGGCTACCCCGCTATTGAAGTCGGTGGGAAAAACGCTGCTCCGCGCCGGTGTGGGCGTAGCTAAAGATGTGCTGGCGGGTCGGACTTTAAAGAGCAGCGTGAAAGACCGAGGCGCAGGCGCTCTGAAGAGACTGGCGAGTACGGCGTTCTCGGGAGGAACGACGACTGTCGCGTCTAAGAAAGGGTCGAAACGTCGCTGGCATTCTCCTCAGACGGGCGGTGTCTCTTGCAAGAGACGTAGAGGGGATGTATTCGACCGGTAAGCGCCTAGGCGTTCAGGTATAAATAAAAAGACTGGAGGCGGCCGGCGTCAGTCTGTCGTCCGCGTGAAGAGAGAACACAATGGCTTACGTACACGAGAGCAGTAACGAGTGCGCGCTCTCTGAGCTCGACCTGCACACCGTAGCGCCGACTTAGACTACTATCTTAAAGTCGTCTTTCCTGGGGATAGAAACAAAAAACTCTTTAGAGGATGGAGGTAACATAAATTTCACCATCAACAAGTCGCAAGAGTACACAGACCTGAACGAGAATTACCTTCATCTGGAATGTCAAGTGCTGAAACCGAACGGAGCGGCGCTTGAGGACACCGACGTGGTAGCTCCGGTGAACAACTTGGCTCACTCGCTCTTCAAAGACGTCCAAGTCTCCATTGGCGGTTTCAAAGTGTCTGGCAACACCGAGACCTACCCTTACCGAGCTTACTTGGAAGGGTTACTCAACTACAACAAAGACGTGAAGGACGGCGTCATGAGCGCCCAGGGGTGGCATGAAGATACGCCTGGTCACTTTGACGCGTTGACTGACGCGAATGCGGGGTACAAAGCGCGCAGGAAGCTAATCTCCAACAAGCGCTTTTCGCTGATGGCGCGACTGCACTTTGACCTGGCTCATCAACCGAAGCTCATCGTTGGAGAGACAGAAATCAATCTCACTCTGAAACAGGCAGCGCCCTCTTTCTATCTGATGTGCGCCGCTGACGGAGGCTACAGCTTGAAGATCTACAAAGCAAAGCTCTACGTGCGACGCGTGTTGGTGGCGGACGCTGTAGCGGAAACGCACGAGAGAGCGGTGATAGAACACGGACCCTTCGACTACCCGGTGAACAGAGTGGAGGTGACGACGTACGCCATCCCTCAAGGTAACAGAGATCACAGCTACACGCACTCCAACACAGGCCAGCTTCCCAAGTCGATGATGATTTGCTTCCTAGACCACGACGCCTTCAACGGTAGCTACACCAAGAACCCGTTCGAGATGAAGCATTACGACATCAGCTCGCTTCAAGTGATAGTGAACGATCAGAAAGTGCCGAACAACGCCTACGTGCCCGACTTTAAGACCAAAGCGGCCGTGAGAGAGTACTTGGCGCTACACACGGAAACGGGGATGTACGAGGGCGCGCGCTCTTGCGGTATTTCATACGATCAATTCCTGAACGGTTACACGGTGTTCCCCCTCGACTTAACCCCAGACAGATCGCACGACGGGTGTCGCGTGAACCTTATAAGAGCGGGTCAGCTGAGGGTGGAAGTCAGTTTCCGCTCGGCGCTACAAGCGACAACAACGGTGCTACTCTACTTGGTGTACGACAACGTCGTCGAGCTGACCCGAGATCGACACCCCATCACCGACTACCACATGAACTGAAGACAAGACAGCGGTACTTAGCGTATCGTATGAACACGCTTGAAATAAGCAGAGTGTTGAAGGAAAACGTTCACACAAAACATCGTTTCCTGGGTGTTATCTCTTGTGACACTATTCCGAAGCATCCTATCAAAGACACTTGTTTCGTGAGCAACACAGATCCGCAACATTTACCAGGTCAGCATTGGGTGGCGTTTTACGTGTCGAGCACGGGTGAAGTGTACTACTTTGATTCCTTCGGCTTACCGCCGCTGAGTGCGGAGTTCTTGTCTTTCGTGGAACGCTCTGCTCCGTTCAAGTGGCAAAGAAACCGCGTTCAACTACAAGACACTTCTGCTGACACCTGTGGACCTCATTGCGTTCATTTCCTAATTGAAGCATGTCGAACAAGAAACCCCAAGAAGTGCGTCATGCGCATGAGCAAAATCCCAAAGCTGAGCGACCAGACAGTGAGTCAGAAGCTATCGATGATGCTGTTGTGATGGGTTGTTGCGATGGCGGCCGTTTCATGGAGGCAAAGATTCTCTGCCTTGCCGAAATGGTGTTGGATTTATCCAAAGTCGTGCAATGTCTATTGGAGAGAAGTCGTCCGGGGTGTGGTGGTGCGAGTGACGGCAGCATGAGACTTTGCGGCCTGTTGGGTTGTTGCAAATCGAAGAAGCGAGCTAAAAAAGCATAAACTTGTGTGTTTTTTTGATTGAAATGAAAATAAAGAATAAAATGAAAAAAAAAAGAAATTATCTTGTTGTGTTTTTATTTCTATATATAAGTTACATAACTTTTTTGTTTGTTTGTTTACAAACAGTCACGTGTCACGTGGTGTTGTTTACAAACAAGAGAGCCACGTGGTGTTGTTTACAAACAAACCCTAAGTAGGTCACGTTACCCTAGTTACCAGAATGCCGGCTTCTGATTGGCTGAGCCTAAGTAGGTCACGTGACGTAAGTAGGTCACGTTACCATGGTTACCAGAATGCCGGCCTCTGATTGGCTGAGAGCTTCTAAGTAGGTCAGTAGGTCACCCAGAATGCTGGCTTCTGATTGGCTGAGAGCCCTAAGTAGGTCACGTTACCATGGCAACGGGTCACGTGACCAAATGGCGGCCTCTGATTGGCTGCATGTCGATTGAGTAATAAACAGTAGTTAACTATAGTCCCGTTCCGATACATACAATACTACTAAGATCTATCCATTGCAATCATTTCTGAAGGTCAAGGTCACATAAGGTCACCATCAATTCAAAATGGCTGCCATAAAATGAGAAAAATCTGAAAATTTGTGATGAGAACTGTATGTAAGAATATCAAGCTGTCAGTGATGAGATTGTAATCATTTTCCTCTTGTTCCTAAGTATCTATACCACAAAACCCAGTCATTGTAAGAGTGAATTTCAATTCAATATAGCTGCCATGAGGGGTAGAAGGCAATAAATCTTGGAATGTGCGCTACTTGTAAAAGAAGTAGATAACATATACACAAGTATAAGGGTTGCTCACATAAACATAATCTTCAGATGTTAACCAATACCCTATTCTTATGATAAAACTATACCTTAAAGAGAATTTAATCTGGCATTATACAACAAAAATCCAACATGGCTGCCACTTATCTAGGTCAAAGTATGAGAATATCCTTATTTAATGTAACTAAATGTTTTCCAGCCACATTCTGGTAGCCACATTCTGGTAGCTTCACATCAGCCCATAAAAGCATGCATGGTGCAATAGTTGTTGATAGCAGCAGCATTGTAAAGTGACAAATTAGGGATCCATTCTCCCAGAAAGGAGGACTGATTATGTTTGAATGAAAATAAGAGAAAAGAGTCAAACTGGCTTGATACTAACGAGGTCACATAAGGCCACCTAAAACTCAAAATGACTGCTACAAAATTATGGGGAATTCAAAGAATTGTCATAATTATTGAATTATGTAAAGGTCACATGAAAAAATCAAGTTCCATGGGACTCGAACCCAGGTCCCTACACTTGCCAAGCGAGAATGCTACCTCTGCACCATTGAACCACCCTTTCTTAGTCTTCCAATATGCCCGGACTGGTAAGGGATACAATGGGAGAGGGTACTTCCACCTATTGTACCCCTTCAGACTCCATTATTGTGGTCCTGAATGGGATTGCAATCATATTCCCCTTGTCCGCCTTGAGAAAATGTGATTTTCACTTAACCACCGGCCCCATGCAATGTAATGTGCCCTTCTGCCAGTGCTACCCTAGGATGACATAATGAGTACCTGGGTGCTGCCCTAGGTTAGTAGCTAAGGAGGATGAAATGGATATTGGAGACAACATTTTATATTTTCCTGACAAGGCAACATAAATATCTCTGTAAAATGCAGTTTTATTGCTCCAGAAGTATATGTCATTTGTTGTCAAATAGGTTGCAGCAGCTGGTAGTGGTGCTGCCCTATTTCAGGTGTTGCTCCTGGGCAGCAGTGGCCCTTAAACACCAAAACAATGTCAATGTGATATTGAAATTCAATTCATTGTGACGTTCATGAAGGACAAAGGGGCAAAAAGTTTTAATGCTGCAATTAGGTTGACAACATGACATATTGAATCCAAATTCTGGACACTGTTGGCGGGGTCTGAGCCCATGTATACTGAGAGTGTCTAGGTTGTGACGACAAGGTTGTTCTGTTTGGTGGACACCACAGTGCAGTATTGCTCCTGTCTCAGTATAACCTAGTAGAATACAAGTGGTGAATAGCTAATTATTAATATACAGTCCTCTAAGCAATGAGATCCCTCCTTACATAGAAGTTATCATTGGATTTATAACCCAGTGTATTGGTGTCTGTACAGTAAACAACCTTCTTTTGGGTTATGTCAGTCCTGTACCAATAAGGATGCAAAAGATGCAAATTTGACTTGATTTGTACACAAAGCTATAATTGTAGGTGCCAATTCAACACAATGGATAATGCTTTTATGGTTTACCCTCTGAAGAACTAAAAAATTGTCTTATCTGTCTCCATTTCGAGGCCTGCTAGGATTGAACTCTTTTGGTCCATCAGGGCTGTGGGCTGGGGGTCTTTTGAACCAACAAACCCCCACTAGTTTTGGGTCTAATCAAAAGTGAAGTAGGAAACCATCTGTTCCTCCTTCCGCCACTTGTGTGTGTCGGGTTGTAAGACTCCAACCTAGGTACCAATCTAATATTGAATAAAGGAGGGCTGTCATCTGAATTCTTAGAATATAGAAGGTTGTTAGCATGATGTACCGTGTCAGGAGTCTGTCAAATGACAAAATAGTAGAGGCTGTAGTTTCACAGTTGGTGCATGTACCTATCTTCCAAGAGCCAGTGACTGACAGAGGATAAACATGCACTACCTTGTGGATGTAATTAAGTGCTAGATAGAATGCTTCCAGCATTCTATTTTTTCTGATCTATATCTTTGAATTTAGCTCAGTTAAAAGGTACAAATTGGATTGATATCTTACCAGTACACTGCACTTAGGAGACCCTTTATAAATATGCAGAAAGTGAACTATCTATACATCTGAGGTGGTATGGCAGCTTTAAGCTAACACAAGGGTTATGGTTATCCATGGCTAATGCATTAGGCAAGCTAAGTGCCTTAGCTATAGATAACCAGCCTGAGTGCTGGCTTATTCATGTGTAAGTCTGTTTATACCAGTTTTAACATTTGACATATTTTACAATGTAAACTCGGCAGTTTACAATGAAAACTTGACCATTTGTGATGTAAACTTTTTATGACATCATAGCAGCGTGGTTATCTACTGTTAAGGTGGCTAGACCCTATTGTAAACATGTCAACTGCGCAGGTCATTGCGCAGATGCACATGTAGTTGTTCCAGAACACACCAGGGCGTGCCTTTGGTCATATTTTTGTGTATTAGATATATATTTTCATGTGTTGTCAAAATTACCCTGCAAGACCTGATTGGGACTTGAACCCAGGGCCTCCTGCATGCGAGTCTAAAGCTTTACCCCTACTCTACTGGGGCTCTGGTAGTAGGCCTGCTGAAAGCTATACCTGTACCACATCAGGACTGTGCGCTACATTTGTATATTTTTTTAATTTCATACACCAAAACCTTTAAAATATGCAGGGGACCAAATGTTCAAAATAATGTTTCTGGGTGTAAAAGATTATAGACTATATCCTGAGAGAACTATAGGGAAAGTTAATTACTTTAAGATGCTATTTCATGCACATATGTAATATCACCATATGATCCTATTACAGATCACTCCAAACTCAGAGCCAGATATCTCAGAAACTAGCTTGGGACCCCCCTATTTTCTTTATGCCATTTGAGACTACTTATAATATGTGCCTCATGGTGAAAATCCTGACGAAATCTAAATACTTCTAGGCTATGGGGTCTAACCACCTTAAATGCATGGTGGTTATCCATTGTAGGCACTGTTTTGAGTGCCTAAGCTATGCTATGAGAACAACTATTCCTGCGTGCATACTATTATGGGCTGAAGCGAGTTTATATCAGAATGTGACTTGAACACATTGAGGAACATAATTAGGATGGTCTCATACTTTGACCTAGACAAGTGGCAGCCATGTTGGATTTTTGTTGCATAATGACATACTTTATTCTCTTTAAGGTATATAGCAGTATTAAAAGGATAGGGTATTGGTTAATATCTTAAGATTATGTTTACATGAGCAACCCTTATACTTGTGTATGTGTTATCTACTTCTTTTACAAGTAGCGCACATTCCAAGATTTATTGCCTTCTACCCCTCATGGCAGCTATATTGAATTGAAATTCAATCTTACAATGACTGGGTGTTGTGGTATAGATACTTAGGAACAACAGGAAAATGATTACAATCTCATCACTGACAGCTTGATATTCTTATATATACAGTTCTCATCACAGATTTTCAGATTTTTCTCATTTTATGGCAGCCATCTTGAATTGATGGTGACCTTATGTCACCTTGACCTTCAGAAATGATTGCAATGGATAGATCTTCAAATGCTGATGTCAATAAAGGTATTACATAAGTTTATATGTTGATCAGTTCTATGTTTATGGGAGTTTACCACTTTGACCTACTTTATCGGCGGCCATGTTGGATTTGGGGCACTTCCCCAGGGCAAATAGTGGCAAACAATTTTTTTCCTGAAAGAGGAGGTATTGAAGGGTTGAAAACCACTGATAAACCTTTCCCATCTATTTTGTTGATTCTAGGCTATATTTTTCACTTTAATTACCTCCACCTCAAGTAAACGCCCGTCACAGCGGTCATTAATCATGGGTAACAAGCCCCGCTGTACATGTGCACCAGATAGGTTTAGCTTTTAGCGAATAATAGCAATAAGATCTAGTACACCATAGAACGCAGTGGGTATGGCAGGAGGGTGCAGTAATCTTGGTGCTATATTGCTGAATCTGAGGCGAAAACTAGAAATCCTGGAGAGCGTTGATTATATCATTTTTATGTCCAAGATGCCAAAAAAATTTAAAAAGCAGAAAGGAGGTGCATAGCGTAATATATGTATATATATATATGGTCGATTGTCACGAAAATGGATCACAAGGTTAAGAGAGGACTAAATTCCAATATTGTAGATATTGCTTAGCTTTTTAAATATGACATAAATACCATATAAGGAAGTACACACGTGAAATTGGGAACACTAAATCTATAAGATGCCATACTTATGTCCCTTCAAAATGGGACCTACGCACGGTGATGGGACCTACGCACGGTGATGACAGCATTACAGCTATTACATTGACTGTATGGCTACATTAAGGATTTTTTCCCAGTTTGTTTAATAGATTTATTATGTAACTAAAGATTGCCATCAGATTTATAAAAGAAAAATATTTTTTGGCATAGGAAAACATTTTTCTAGTGGACCTACGCACTGTGACTGGACCTACGCACGGTGACGGGACCTATGCACGGTGATGGGACCTATACATAGTTTTTTTATATATCCTTGAGAGTTTTCCACCAGATGTAAATGTTCCTAAGTATTGGTCGTCTATTTGTTGAAGCAAATATTGAAAGATGTTGCTAATATTTGCTATAATTTACCTGTTTTTCAATGGAACTTTATGATGTACCTACGCACGGTGATGTACCTACGCACGGTCACTATTTCATTGTAATGGCTCATAGATTAGAAAATATTAGCAGGATCTTTTATATTTTTAGTATACAGCATCTTCAGACTATGTCTTATCTGACATAAAAATATTTCTCACTAATTCAATGGGATTTTTCTGTAATTCAATGCATTGTGGACCTACGCACGGTGACGGCCATACCTACCCCACTATGGTTTCAGTGTTGTAACACAATAACATACATGTGTATGAATATTCTATTTCTACTATCAAATACCCCCTACTGGAACGCAGTTATTGAGAAATTTATTTATGGAAGTATTATATCTTCCCTTTCATTAAGCCCCTTTAGCATGTACCTACGCACGGTGATGCTAAAACCTACCCCACTTTCTCCATTTTGTATATATGACAAAATTCCCATCAAGTAATACAGCAGCTCACTATAATTACCATGAATTATCATCCACAGTCCACTAATCCTATACATATACAAATCTGAAATTTGTGAGACTTATTTCTTACATAATGGATGTTCAGATATTGATATTTCTTATTTAGCCTGTCTAAATATGTAATAAAAAGGCTTAAAACACACGTTTACACACATGGACAGTCTAATAATGGAATTAGATAGGCAAAAGTAGGTACCCATGAGTTGGTATTTTCAATATCTATGTGAATATATCAAACTTTACTATATTTAAAGGCACATTAAAAAGATATTACATTACGAGCTATTTCTACCTTGAGTTGAGTTTGAGTAATTTTTATTGGACAAAATTCCACAGAATTACACTGCGTCTCTCAAAAAGAGCCAATATAAGTACAATGTTCACAGTTACACTTTTGGCATTTTATGAACACACATATCAATTTTACAGTCAAGTACCGATCGTATGCTAATACAGTACACAGAAAACACAGAGAAATTGATCACAAAAAAGGGACAGCATAACAAACGGACGTGTAATGTGCTACAGAGCAATTTTGGTTGCCTACATTACACCTAAGCACTTTGACACAGCTTTCCATGAGGTTCATTAGGGAAATTATCTTATAATACCAGATCACAGTCATTGTGTATAAGGATCATGAAGTCAATTCGGGTATTTCTGTGTATGAGATAACCATCCAAACAAACTTGGGTACATCAATCATAGCTTAATTATATAAGTAGCTCTACATGGCCTCTATACTGGACATTACCCAGATATGTACGGTATCCATTAAAGGAGTTCTGCATAGCAACAGAAGAATACATACTGGGAATCATTATCACAGACCATAACATTTTATATTGAACTCATATCCATATGCGATGAGGTATACAATGAGATATAATAAAGAAATCCCAATATACACGCAATTAACGACAACTCAAATAGCACCATTCTGTGAGTTTAGCAGCAATCTTGCTTTAACATTCAGGAACAACATACATCATTGACTCTTTATTTTGTTCATGAAAAGCTCATAGGTTTGAATGCTCTGATCTTCGGAGGACAATCTGTCCCACTCGGCAGACCCCCTATACAGCGGACTATCCCTATAGAGCTGCGCACGGGGCCTCTGGAGTTTGATCAGCAATTTTGTATTACTCCTCAGAACCCTAATAGGTGCGATTAGTACATCGGGGCGTCTGCTGTATTTGTAGATCATACCGAGTAGACCACCTACCCTCCTAGAGGCCAACCTTTTCATTGTACAGGCCGTGTGCAGATCATCAACAGAAATTACCCTAGGATCGATTATGCCCATGCAGCATCGCAGGCAGTGGTTCTGCAGCGTCTGCAGGTATTTAACCGTATCCGCAGGACCACTTTCCAGAACGAAATCACAATATTCCAGACAAGGCAGGATCGTTTGTTTATAAAGCAAAAGTGACAGACTAGTGTCCATGTACTTTTTCAAGCGTCTTAGGTTTTTCAATTTTGCACGCCCTGCATTGGCCACCTTTGTACAATGTTTGTCAAAAAGAAGTCCACTATCAATAACCACACCCAGGTAGTTGAAACATGATACAGTATTTAGTTTTTTGCCCGACAGACACAGTGGGTATTGATCGAAGTCTCTGACATCATAGTCCGATTTACACCATAAGATATGAGTCTTGTCGGAGTTGACTGTCAACTTATAGTCTATACACCACAAACCAACACGATCCAGGTCGTCCTGGAGTAGGGTCTGCACTATAGCAGGATCTATATTAGTAACAGAAATGGCTAAATCGTCAGCATACATAAAGTATGATGCATGCTGAAGACATGAAATGACGCTATTTATATATATATTAAAGAGTAACGGCCCCAGGACAGATCCTTGGGGCACGCCACAGCTGATAGCCCTCGACTTTGAGGACACCCCCCCCACTACCGTACGCTGGCTCCTGTCAGTTAAGTAGCTGCGGAACCAGGTTACAGTCTCATCACTGCAGCCGATTTTATACAGCTCGCTGGTAAGGAGGAGGTGGTCGACTGTATCAAAAGCCTTCCTCAGATCGAGGAAGACTACAGCCGCCACCTCCCCCCTGTTCCTACAATTATACAGATTTTGTGTTAAGCCAAAGACGGCATCTCCGGTACTACGTGCAGGCATAAAACCGAATTGGAAATCGTTAATTATGTTGTGATCCAATAGATAGGTCATCAACTGATTATGTACCGCCTTTTCAATCAACTTAGAATATAGGCTCAGTTGACTAACTGGTCGCCAGTTAGTCACTCTTCGTAAGTCACCTCCTTTAGGTAGCGGTGTTACCACAGCAGCCTTCAGAGATTGGGGGAATTCATGAGCGGTGATAGACAAATTTATAATACATTGTAGTAATTCAGGTTTAGTTACAAATGCATCTTTAAGGACATTAGTCCTAATATGGGTGACACAGGCGGATTTGTTAACCTTAATCCGAGAGGCGAGTTTAGCTGCAGCCTGTAGGGTGATTTCAAACAAGTTCAGATATTCCCTATCTAGACCTACCTCCTCAGCAATCAAGTGAGTTCCACCATTTGCACGAGGAAACAGAGAGGCTAATTTAGACCCAATTTCACTGTAGAAGTCATTTACGTAATCAGGCTGTAAATGTTCTAGGATCTGGACATTCATGTCATCACATAGCCTCATAACCACATCCTTTGTAGGTCCCCGCCACAGTTTGTTTACTTCTCCCCAGAACCTTTTCGGGTCGTCACCAAAACGATTGAGTTTGTCCTTTATGTTGTTTCTGCAGTTTTTGACAAGTAACAGGCTTATATATTTATCCAGATTTCTAATATTTTCAATATGAATATTGACAAGGCCAGGGGGTACCCTTCTCGATTTGCGCAGTATGCGCTTTTTTCGCGCAATGAGACGTTCTACTTCTGGAGTAAAGCCCTCTGGGCCAACAGTAGTGACTCTGAATGTTTTTATCGGATGCTCATTATTGAGATATGCAGTGAGTGCATTGGAGATTGAGTCGACACACTGCAAAGCAGTCGTCATCTCAGCCAGTCTCCAATTCATGTCAGATACAAAAGTGTGTGTTTTCTCAGATAAATAGTTTTTGTAGACTCTACCGGTAACCTCCTTAGTTACTTTGCACTTATTAACCGGTGCTTGTTTTTTAGTAATGTAAACGGGGACATGGTCCCCAAACATGTCATTAATAAGGCCCACCTTACTGATGTGAGGACAGTTTGTATAACAGTGGTCAAGTGTCGAACAGCCATACTGATGATAGTAGGTCGGGCGCGTTTGGTGGTATGTAAGCTTAGATTTCTTCAAAAAACCAAGCATACATTTGCCTTTAGTACTATTCCTATGTCTGCTGTCAACATTTAAGTCACCGAAAATCCAAACTTCCCTATTTTTCAGCAAGGGATTACGCACCAGCTTTAACAGCTTGTTGTAACCTCGATTTGTGCTCCATTTTGGTGGGAATTGACCATATATATATATATATATATATATATATATATATATATATATATATATATATATATATATATATATATATATATATATAGTAGTGTCCACAAACAAAGGCAGATGTATAGAGCTAATTCTATCCATACATAATTATTGGGCCATACACCTTCGGCTCCCCAGTAAGCAAAAAACGTTATACTTGTACAACATTTTGTAACGTTATGTAACGTTCCTCTAAGATACTTGTACCTGTGTTCTTCAGTGATAATATTTTACTACAAACCTACTTTCCTCTCATCATGTTCTTTCTCTAAAGATTAAGCGTTGTCTTGAGTTCCTATTACAATGCCCTTATCAAGAGAGACCAGGAAAAATATGTACCCATAGCAAGGGTGGCCGAAAAGAATGATAGAAGAAACCCTCCAAGGGTAGTTCTAAAATGTACCCTTATATTGTCCTATATTTCTTCTGTTGACAGAAACTGGATACGATTTCCAGCTACACGTTTTTTTAGTCCTAACCCAGGTAAGAAAGAACGTTAATCGGACATTGAATACCATCTAGTTAGAGGTTAATCTATCAACCTCAAGTGGAAAACGTCATATAAACGTTGATATAACGATGACCGATGATGTGAGGCCTGTTATACTCAGAGAAGTGAGAAGGTGAGATTATTGCCCAAAACATTCTAATAACAAGACATGTTGTCATTACCACCACTTCCCAGCTAACAGAAACGTTTTCCAAACGTTTGCAAACGTTTTGAAAAACGTTTTCTATAGATTTGCAAACGTTTTCTATAGATTTGTATGTAAAAGGTTTTCCTCCAAAACGTTTGCAAAGTTTGGAAAACGCCTTTTGTTTCCTGGGTTCTCCCTGTGTGAGAGGGCTAATCTGCCTCACACTACGCTCTGCAGACCATTGGCCGCATTATAAGTAGACAGGATTGGTAAATGTGACGTTGGGGCGTCCGTATCTGGTATCAATTTTTAATTATCAGGCTGCAGGCCCTCATAGGGCCGATGCCTGATACTTAAAAATTTATACCTGATACGGACCCCTCCAAAGTCACTTTTACCAATCCTGTACTTATTATTAAATGATTCCTTGGTAATAAATTAGACATTATAAGTGTCTTTACTCACTGGATTGAAGCATATGGTGGCCATAGCACTACCAGTGTTCTGACTACGCAGAGAAAGAGAGTCCCCCCTCCTCTCTGTGTCTATATTCCCTTTATTTCTACAATTTGGGCTTGCTTTTCGATTCAAATATGTTAATTTTTGAAAGAGGGAAGCACTTGAATCATAATGCCACTCAAAATATCACTCTGTTTTTCGGGGATTAGGTCCTACCATTCACTCATTTACAATGACACCCTCACGATTACATGGCCGTGTTGGGGGTAAACACTCTGTGTGTCGCTGACTAAGAAGGTCAGGTGTGCCAGTGCCTGGTCAGTGTGCTTATTCTACTCCACTACCCCGGTCCACCTCACCCCCCCCCCTCCACCCCACCTCCCCCTCTGCACTGCACCCGGCTCTCACTGCAGGGGGAATGCCTTCCAGCTGGTCAAGCGTCTCATTGTAGTGTCTGCATGCGACCAGGAATGTGCCGTGGGGGGGGGGGGGGGGGGGGGGGGGCTGTCAATCAAAACATCAACAATGGCTAATTATACATATTCATACGCCAGTGCTAAGGCCGGAAGTAAGCTGATACAAGACTTTCAAATAACCCTGATACGGCCGAGATTTACCGGAAGTAGACTGATACACTACTGCTGCTTTAAGCCTATGGGATCCCGTATTTAACCAAACACATTTAATAATAAATACCGATATCAGATCTATGTGAAATAGTAAGCAGTGCCATACATTGTGTTTCATACAGTTATATGGTTAAATGTAGTTGCCTTACATACAAATATACTGACTAGGCTCTATGCTGCTGATTTTTTTGGAGTGTATGGTATAGTTTTTCATCACATTTAATTTGGGTAAGTAAACTGAAAAGGGTTTTCCATTGACATCCCTCTACCACATTATTTGGACATAGTGGACCTTTCTATAAAGAATCAAAACTGTATTTCACGTGCAACTATCAGCAGAGTCAACACATATATTTCATTTCACTCTTCATGAATCAAACTACCAATGACTCAGAGTCAACTCCATCTGACTCTGCCCTGAAGGAAGAGTCAAGTTGCACAAGGACCAAGGGGTATGTATGACTAGAGTAGCTGTGACCCTTGCACCAGAGTCATCATGACTTTGCTACCATGCATAGTCAACTGAAGTTGACTATGGTACAATAGTCATGGCGACGCCTTTCTTGATGTGCTCCTATAATGGAATCTTTACCGTCGAGAGTTCAACCTTCACATCCCCCTGGGAACCTTGATCCACTTGAAAATAAAGAAAAACAGGAAAGACAGCAACGCTATGTATGACATAATGACCCCCCCCCCCCCCCCATTGCTGTGCATATTAGTCTTAGCACTTTCAGACACCGGGCATCTTTCATAAATAACAGGGCGCGTTATTGTGCATGACTGAGCTGAGGCAAAACAAAAGATGTGTTTCAGGTAACATGGCAAGAAGATGTAGGGTCAGTAGGTCGGATTTTTTTAAACATGAAAGTACTAGCCAGCCTCTCCGAAGACCCTAAATTTGTCCAAAAATATGGTAAAAAATACGAAAACTTCTTTAAGATTGCATAGAAAAAGCGTAGGATCGGCCCAGTTTTTATAGGATCAGTCGGGTGACAAACCTTTTTTTTTTGGCCTTACACTTATTTTGATAGAACCGGAATCAGCATTCCACCAGAAATACATTTCCTGCTAAAAAGTGGAGAAAATAAGTTATTTCGTTTTTACATTGTATTAGTATCATTGTAGAGTGATAGGAATTTCGGGGAATGAGTGGAGGGCGCCAAAATAAATTAGTACCAGCGTCCAGGACGAGCACCACTAGTGCCCCCACCTGGAGGTGACCAGAACTGTGCCTATATAATCTAGCGTCCGCCTAATATATAATCTTTCTTTTTGCATGACCGGGAGCTCTGGATGGCATCATATTTTACCACTCCCTCCCACCCTAATCTTAATTTACCTCATGGGATAAGATATTTAGGCCCTTAGGCCAAATACTGACTCGTTCAACAACAAACCTCAAGTTATGGGACTCCACTATGCATTATCACTGACCCACTTTCATATTGAAATGTAAAAAGTGCCGTTACATTGTGAAACTATTGAGATGTAAAACTATCTTCATAAAGATGTTCACAGGATAAATGTTCCACTTTATATAAGCTTGTAATCCGATCTTCATAAAGATGTTCACATGATAAATGCTCCACTTTAAATATAATTGTGTAGTCCGACTTACTCATTGGGTGCTGATTCTTGAATCGGCATGTAATGGTAGGAACTAGGTCTAGAGACAGTGGCGGGAAGACTGCAGCACCGCCCCCTGCTGGGGTGTCCACTCAACATGTGACGTCACAGCCAGCTTCCCTCTGCGCGTCGTCTTCACAAGAACTAGTGGGATTTATTTTGAACCCACCCACCCACTCCTTTCTAAAAAGGATATATCCCAGCCAGCAAGGATACATTGGGCCAACGTTGGCACAACCGTAGCTAATGTTGGACTGACGTCAGGTAAATAATGTTGGGCCAACGTTCATTTGTCTGCCCATCAGAACGTCGTCATGACGTCTCAAAGAAATGACGTTGGTCCAACGTCAAAATCTGTCGTTTTACCAGCGCTTAGCCAACCGATTTAGAGCCTAAAAATGACGTTGTTCCAACATGTATATTCCAACATTGGCCCAATGTCCATGTACACATGTATTAATATTCTTTCAAATATTAACTAGGTATTTGATAGTTGAATATTAGCTCCACTAAAGATATAACTGCACATTAGAAATCATCAATTTGGGAGCAACTCTGCATTTCACTGTAATCTCAGCTCAAATGGCCAAGAGACCTTATTTAGCTACCATTACCAACAAAAGGGTGTCATTAAAACAAAACCACTGGCATTTTGTTATATTACAAAGAAAAGTGGTTATTAAGAATAATATAGATTATATATGGAATATCCCTGGTTTCAAGAGTCATATTAGACACATGGGGCACACTTAATGACCAATTATGGTAACAGATCTACTAGGTAAAAATATATCCATGCAACCTTCAATGCCCTCTGGTAGAGGTTGGAGGTACTAGGGTTAGGCTTATGTTGGCCCAACGTTGGTATAACATGAATTATCTGACGTTGTACCAAAGTTGGCAATACACTAGGAGTATTGCAGACATTGGTACAACATAAATTTACCAATGGGGCTGTCCATAAATGACGTCATGCTGGAGGGGGGGAGGGGGGGGTACCATGTACCATGACCAAACATGACAAGGGGGGAGGGGGGGTCATGACGTCATGTTTGAAAAAAAAAGTGATTGCAGAGGAAAGGATAGAATGCAAGGAGCAGGAAAAACAGGAAATGTCAGTGAAGAATTTGGCATTATATATTTTTCAAATTGTCTACAGCAGGGGGGGGTAGCCTCTCGAACAGAGCTGCTTGGAATGCCCCATTTAAAAGTGGAGTTAGTGCTCAATCACAATGGGAACACTCAGTAAGGCATATTATTTTGTAGTAAATAGATAGAATGAGGTTGTATCAAGGTTGATTACACCAACACAGATATGATCGGATCTTATTACAGGTATAATTGATGAATTTCTACTCCAAAAAGTCTCTTACTCTCAAGGGAGATGGCAGCCATCTTGCCGTCTAACTGACATACATTGTTGCCATGGTAATGTTACTTCTTGAATTTCTGAATTTTCAACAATACAATTTCCTCTATATATGGGCAATATTATGTAAGAGAGGGTCCCATAGGGCATTTTCAAAAGCAGTAAACTGAGGTTAAAACTGTGGTGATTGACCCAGGGTTTTGAAAAAGGTGTGTCCAGTCAGGACCGAAGTACTGAAAATGTAAGCCGATCCAAATGCGGTTAGAAAATATAAAGACAAAGGTCCACAAGTTTTGGTCTGTAGCCTGGGTTATTTCACAAGTTGAAGGTAGGGCCATATTTCACGAGGCCGTAGGCCGAGTGAAATGCAGCCCTACCTTCAACAAGTGAAATAACCCAGCTACAGACTAAAACGAATGTTCCTTTGTATTTATTTTTTACTTTTTCCGATTCAAATAAAATAATTATAGGGGGGAGGGCCTAAATTGGCTAAAATAGCTTTTTTCTACGCCATTCAAATGTAAACAAACCGCTGTTTTGATGACATCACAGGGCAGTGTAATACGGCCATAGGTTATTGCACGGGGGGCATGTAATACGGCGCTCCTTGGTTAAATCAATGGCACTCTTGCATTTCATAAAAAATATAAATCCATATTCTAGAGATCCCCCCAGACTTTGACTTCTATTTAGCTGCCACCAGTCAGGGGTAAATCCACCCCTGCTCCAGTTCCCCCTTCCCAATAATTCCCCTACTCCCACATTTCATTCCCCCATTCTGTCAGGGGCTGTAGATTTGTCTGGGGGGGGGGGGGGTGATTCTGTAGCATATCAAGATTGTATGGAGGGGGAGGAAGATCTTGCCAAAATAGGGGGAAACAAAGATAGTCCATTCATCCCAGGTACCAGAAGTGGTTTCTCAGGGAGGTTTGGGGGATTTTAAGGGTTGGGACACAAGAATGGCAGCCTTTTGTTTGACAGGCCATGAAATATGACTGAGGGTTTCATATTGCAGGGGTGTGTGTGAAATACCACTTTCTTTCATTAAACCAACAGGGCTGCCGTATTCACCATGATATATAAATCAAGGTTCCAACGACGTTGTATTATAATGATGGCTAACGGAAAGAAATCCATTTTCTAAAGGCAGAACTCAGCTAGTAATAAAGGACTTATCCCTTTAAATATAATTATATGTTCATACACCCAAAAGGAAGCAGTAACGCTTTTGCGGGAGGGGGGGGGCGTACTCTCTGCATGACATCATATTTTTAGGGGGGTCAAGGGTTGCATGACGAAACATGACAAGGGGGGGAGGGGGGGTCCAAAATGGTCCAAAAAAGCACGACGCCATTTATGGACGGCCCCAATGTCGGTATGACATGAATTTTCCGACGTTATACAAATACTGGAAAAACACTGGGCATATTCCCAACGTTGGCACAACATTGATTTGCCAACGCTATATCAACGTTGGCAGACCAACGTTGGCACAACGTCATAGTATTGCCCGCGACGGTGCCGACCATTGCAAAGGTTGGCCCAATGTATCTATGCTAGCTGGGATACTGCTAAAAGTAGAACACTGGTTCCCCACTCTACAAACACTGACTAAACACTCTCATAGTGTTCATACATACACCTTTTCTATTATCATGGTACACATACTACCATTTATGTTTGTCGTTCATTGTAACATGTAACTGTTATTCCATGTTCAAAAAATCTAGCGTGTGATCCTAATCACAAAAGACTCAGGGCGTGAGTGTATAGTGTGTGTGTATGGTGTGTGGTATGTGTGTGTGGTGTGTGTGCATGGTGTGTGTGTATGGTGTGTATGGTGTGTATGGTGTGTGTGTGTATGGTGTGTGTATGGTTTGTGTGTATACATACCCTTGCCCCTGCTCCTTAGGAGTGTCATTGGTATCCTATTTATTCCGATTATCACTATTTCAGGGGTAGACACTAGCATTTTAGTCCATGGGCCACCCGGGCCCGCAGACTCAGAAAGTTGTGGGCCCGGAAATAAAACTGTGGGCCCGGGAATTTCAATATTTAAAACAGTACTTACTTTGCAAGGGGAAAAAACACTTGAACACATGATGTCCAGAGAAATGTTCCGTTATAATTTCCCCTCATTTGATTTCTATGTGCACTCATTTGAAATGTATTTAAAACAATACTAGTTGTTACTGCCCATGAATCCCCTCGATATAATAGGTGCACTGTGATAATGTGTGGTAAAAAAGTAGGCCGTTTCCATGATTGTTTTTATTTGATTTTACAGAAGCCAGGGTAATAAATACCCATGAACAAAAGTCCCCCCTCCCAACTTCCCATCAAGAGAGATTAAGTATGAATCTTGAACATGAATGAGTAGCCTATTACATTCCTGTGGGAACAGTTCTAATAAAGAATATGCCTTCCAAGTTATTATCCAACATGTAATGTTTAGAAAATGTTTTAATTGATTTGATTGCACACGGTATCTGCATGCTCTATTGGGCATCATAGCTGACATGACCTTGAGTTTCTCTTTCCAACGATATCATATGCCTGTACATGTTTTACATGGAGATGAAATTAATCCCAATGTTTACAGTTATCACTACTTGAAAATCTGGCTGTATTTAGCTACGGGCCACCCGGGCCCATAGCAATGTAAATGTTCAGAAAACAACGGGCCCGGAGCCGAAACTACGGGCCATTAGCTCCCGGGCCAGCGTTAGTGTCTACCCCTGCTATTTTGGTCTCGATTTTCGTCCACACATCTCTTCCCATGCCATCTTGGTCTGACAAAAAGCGTCTCACCTTGCTAAAAATCAGATCTCCCATAGGTTTAACACTAACTGCCGAAATCGACGAAATGTCTACAGCAGTACTTTGATGTTTGTCTACAGTACCAAAAAAAAAACCTTTTTTGGACAGGTCTAATTTAAGATAGAATTTCAGATAGAACCAATGGACAGAAACAGTTGCGGTTTGTTGCATTGGAACAGAAAACACTTCAATTGTATATGTGCATCACAGCAATATCAAAAGTTGTTTTTTTTCTGTGTGAAAAATTGGTTTACTTTTTTTCCCAGAGATCGGTGGAAAGTGTCTCACAGAGGCGTTGCATAAGACTCTGGGAGCAGTAGCTCCCTGAGTCAATCACAGGATAAAACTCCAATATATAAAAGACCTCGTTCTGTTATCATTATACACGCCATATTCTGTTATCATTATACACGCCATCAGGTGCAAATAGGTATCAAGTGAGATGAACCTCTGCTCCCATACCATACTCAGCAGAGGGAACCGGAGTTGTGTTGGTATGGGAGTGAGAGAATCAGACTGGGGCTATGAGAACACTAGGCAACAACCGTGGCATTAACGTTATAACACTATTCTGTATCTACAGTCCTCATTGGAGTATTTCACTAGTTTTACTTCATTTGGCTTTAAACGCCTGCGTTAAATCTCAAGTCCATGTTACCCCCTGCGCTTCATGAGTCCCTCTTTTGATAGAACTATTTTGGTGTTCACAAGGTCCTATGCCTGCGCTTAAACTAGGCCTCCGCTCATATTTTGAGACCCCTGCGCTTAAACGGATCATTACGGTATATGTAGGTAAAAGGGAGAGGGACTGAATTGATTTAATAGCTAGAGGGAGGAGTAACGGGGATAGGGCGGGCTGGGGTTACACTTTGCCTTTCAGAAAAACACACTGCCTGGGGGGTCCCTTCCTTGGTTGCAAAATAAAATGCATGTTATTGTGAACAGCACGTGCTGACAACTTTAGATTACCACCTGCAGGGTCTCGTGCTGATACATTGCTAAAAATAACAACAATTCTACTTGATGTAGGCCTATGTATTATCGCACCGGAATTTTACGACCGTATTATTTCATGACCCAGTAAACAAAAAACGTTATACAACATTTTATAACGTTATATAACGTTTCTCTATAAAGGCTCCTTACTATGGCATAACGTTACATGAAGTTTTAAAACGTTATTTCTACATAAAATAACGGTGTTTTTTTTGTTAGCTGGGGAGGCGGGCAGATTTGAACGAATCTCTGTATAAAATCGTTTCATGGATGGATTCTAATGATATATGTACCTAATGAATCCTTATATTTTGATGACGTTCTTTGTGAACCCCTTAATATACACGAAAGTAGTCTAAGGCATGAAGATGGTGTCAGACTGTCTGTATGTGGTCATTATGTGTAGGGTATATAGTAAAAGATTGATTGTGTGATTTACATCACATGTGACCCAGGGCTACGATAACCCATTAACCTGCAACTGGTGTGCTGCCATCTTGCATTACCATAACTCGAATTACAGTAGTAGGTGTCAACACTGTGAAGGTACATCACCCCCTAACGTAGGCCTACATACAGTAACCTGCAACTGGTGTGCTGCCATCTTGCATTACCATAACTCGAATTACAGTAGTAGGTTTGGCCTTTACAGATCACCTGGTCCCCACTGACCTTTCTTTAGGGTTGAAATGATACCAAAATCGTCTCATAAAAACGTCTCACCTCCTATTTAGCATTGAGCTCTATGGGTGTCTGTGTGAACGTGACTCTTTTAAAGTCAGGATTCAAGGTCACTGGCCTATCTTCAGCATTAGTTCACAGAGACTTGTTTTTTGGGTAGTTTTTGACATTTTTTATTTGTCTTTTTTCACTAGGAAAAATAATTGTACGGAAATTTTGGGAAAAACGGGAAGAGAAAGATAGTTCCCAAGATGTGGATGAGCTTTTTTTGGGAGAGAAATACCAAAAAACAAAAGCAGGGTGAATTTTCAAAGTCAGCTGACCAATCTATGTTTTTTGTTGGAAAACCGTCTCACAGAGACCCAGGGTCCCTGGGTCAATGAGGATGATGTCTGTGTATGTCTTTTTTTATAAGTCGAGTACCAGTAGGCCACTTACATACAGACTGTACTATTTCTGAGACATAAGTAGTCTCTTTTATTTTTTGGAAATACAAGACTTCCTATTGATTTTTCTGTACAATATTCATATTTTTCGAGAGATAACATTTTTGGTCAGGCAAAACAAGCTCACACATCTTAACCTTCTACGAGGCTGAGAATAAGTTATTGAAATAGATTTCATTTCTCTTTATTCTATTCGTATTATTTGAGCTAGAAATTAGTCCCTTGAATAATTATAACGCATCTACTGTGTGTAAAACTAGACAATAAAGTTGGTTTAAATATCATTTATTCACTTCTTTTAACAATAACAAGCATCCGTTTAGCACGATTCTGCGACTTATGTTCACATCTGGAAGAGGTGTGTTATATATGGTTTTGAGTGTTGTAATCTAGGTATAAGTACATGTACAAGACATATGCATCTACATAAAACGGTACTGTGCTTTTAAAGTCCTTATCCTGTACGTGTACATTATCTACAGAAGTGAACCTTTTTGTATCAATGAGGGGCGGGGACAAAATCAAATCAATTTGGCTGTTAGGTGATCATTGATGGGCTGTTGGTGGTGGTGGGGGTAGGGGGGGGGCTTAAGTACCATAGGTTATCTGGAGTTCGGGTTTTCATTCTCAAGTTATGATACACTCGCCAGCAAGTGTCAGTACATTTAAAGCGGCACTCTCACCAAGGGGTATACTTATAGATAACCGTACATACGACTATGACGGTACAACTACGAGTCAACAGAAAAGTGCCCTTCGCCCCAGAGCTAACTTATAGACGTCGCTGCATTAGTCAACTAGTATGGACTTATCATTGGTGAGAGAGCCGCCTTTAACAGTTGAATTGAATAAGAAAGTCTGTAACATGAAAACAACATATGGACATGTATTCTACAACGTCAGAGATGCCTCTCCTTGGTCGACAAAATGCAGGACATTTTGGGATTTTGGTGAACTTTCTGCAGGAAATCAAAATAATCTAATACAGAAATGTCAGTGAAAAAGCAGGAATTCCTGCAAAAGTCGGAAACGTGCGCACGACTGCGGATACCAAGTCGTAATTAAATAGTAAAATGTATTGAAAACAGTCAGTATTCATATTGCTTGATAAAAATGATAGTACTATATTTTATACACGATAGGCATTAATTCCGTAGAGGTTTTTTCCATGGGCTACAATCACCGAGATCATTAAATTATATACGAGATCAGTGCTGATGAAAGCACTCATGATGGGTACCTGCCCTAGTTTAATTGGGTGATAATTCCCATCAACTACTTCTTTCACAGCTCGGTCATCTTTGGTAATCCCAATCGAATGCAAGTAAAGTGGGGGATATCATTGATACCCAAGTCGAACTAATGAGAGCCTTTTCAGGAGACCGTAATGTTTGCATACAACTTATCATTTTCTTTTATATCCCCCCCACCCCCCCACTGTGCCTCACACATAAAACACTGCATCGACGTGGCAAATTGTCAATAGATAATAACGGTGGTGTCCTAGCTAGGTCACGGCAACACGCTAAGGCTAGTTATGATATATTCATCTATGTATATACCATCTTAACCCGAACTGATTCTCATTTCAACTACCGTAAGACTCATGAATATTTCTCAAAGTTGGGGAGGGGGTTGGTCTATAAATAAGGTAAGTAATGAATTCAATTATAGTATATACAAATTCTAATTTTCCTGACATTTGACAGATAATCTACTCAAAGTGAGCGACCAGCTTATTAACGGGGTTTCAGTGCACTATAAATCATGTAATCTACCTAATAATTGACAAAGGTTATCTGGACTATTTAGGAGTCTCTTTATCTCTTGCTTTACTTTCTTTCCTGAAGTGAGCACGTGTAGAGTCTAGTTTGAGGCTGCGTTCTAAGATGGCGAGTTCGCGCACACAGCGTGAGTGTTGGAGGCGGATCTGCCGCATCACCTCGTCATGTTCCTTGCAGAACGCACGCAGCCCACACTGAAATGTACACGTAAGGGTCATCTAACAGCAATACAACGTGTCAAACCAGCACTGAAATGTACACGTAAGGGTCATCTAACAGCAATACAACGTGTCAAACCAGCACTGAAATGTACACGTGTGGGTCATCTAACAGCAATACAACGTGTCAAACCAGCACTGAAATGTACACGTATGGGTCATCTAACAGCAATACAACGTGATAAACCAGCACTGAAATGTACACGTATGGGTCATCTAACAGCAATACAACGTGTCAAACCAGCACTGAAATGTACACGTATGGGTCATCTAACAGCAATACAACGTGTCAAACCAGCACTGAAATGTACACGTATGGGTCATCTAACAGCAATACAACGTGTCAAACCAGCACTGAAATGTACACGTATGGGTCATCTAACAGCAATACAACGTGATAAACCAGCACTGAAATGTACACGTAAGGGTCATCTAACAGCAATACAACGTGATAAACCAGCACTGAAATGTACACGTATGGGTCATCTAACAGCAATACAACGTGTCAAACCAGCACTGAAATGTACACGTATGGGTCATCTAACAGCAATACAACATGTCAAACCAGCACTGAAATGTACATGTACACTCAGCAGGAGCGGGGACAAGAGAATTTGTTTAATCTTAATTCACATTATTAATGCATTAGGCAAAATCACATACCACTTTTGGTCATACTGAATTCATTCTTAGTCTTTATTTTATTTTGTCCTAATAATATTAGTTGTATACTTACATAATCTTTGATTTGTCGTTCAAGTGCTTCCTGCTTTTCCCTTTCTCTCCTACAAAATAAGACAGAAAAATTTAAAACCGTACCTCGTTGGAATCACCCCCCCCCCCCCCTTAACCCCTGGCCAACATTCTTGCATATTTTACAATTTTCTCAAAATCTATGTGCGGTTTAGACGGATGCTGTGGCTTATATGCAAGGTTTTACAGTATTCAGTTTCTTTATGAACGAGTCAAGTGCACCGCTATGTAAGTCTTACTTCTCTATCTCCTCGACGCGTCCCAGTGTGTTGTCGACCATGTGCTGGAGCTGGTTAATCTCGTGCTGGTACTGTACAACCAGCGAGCAACTGTCTGCCGACCCGATCCCCTGCAGCAGGTCCTCCAACTCGGCTATCTCCCGCCGTACCACGCCCACTGTGCGCCGGTCACCCCGCGTCCTGAGCAGACATCAATGAAATTATAATCAATCTTGCATTAGAAGAAGGGCTTATTTCATGTATAAAAATATTTTAGGGAATAAAACACAACCAATTTAATGGGATAATAAACGTATGAAATATAATGGAGGCGAATCAACAGTGTCAATTAACAGTAGAGAATCAGTTTGTTGCTTTAAGCCGACAGCAAACATCCTATTGTCAGACCTTATTGGTAATTGAGTAAAGGTGCCGTGTTTCGCCGTTTGAATCACGATGTTCATGGTAGTTCTTACATTACCATATTATGTTGCAACGGATGATCATAATCCTTATTGTGAAGTGTATTGCTTACTCATGAACCAGACGCCCCTCGGTACTATATATTTTGAGCGGGGGTACCGGTAACCCGTGTTTACACGCATGCTCCTCCACCGGGCGCTTGGTCTGAAAACACAATCACGTAATGGTGAGTTTCTAACAACCTTTGTTGTGATAGCAAAATCATAATTGACTGAAAACAGACAAAATAACTTCTGTACACTAGAAACCAAGGTAGATCTCTGAAACATTATTTTCAATTCACTTTCTCTGTGTTATTAGACTGTTCTCACATTCAGCGATTTATGATAACAAAATATTATTCGAATTATGAATGTGGCATAAGATACAAAATTAAGCACACATTTTTTTCCTCTACTTGGATGTATTGGTACTATATATTATTCAAACAATAAATCTCGACTGAATTCCGATCTTTCCAAAAATGTGGAAAAAACAAAAATGTGTTAGTCTGAAAGTTCTGTACAAAATGAAATGAGAAAAGGTTATGTTGCAGAGAGACTTCGAAGAGAATTCATTATTTGCTGATAAATCAATTGGATTGTCATAAGACCATGTGCATTTGTCACACTTTCGCAAGGATCTTTTGGATGAGTGGTGGCGTATCAATTCTGCATCAATAACAAAGAGAAACTAGTCGTGTGCTATCAAACCGAAAGCACAGCACAAATCAAAGGCGGCTTTTATACACTTCTATCAAATGCATCTGTTCAATCATTATCAAGAGGTAACAGAAAGAAATGGCTGGGGGAAAAAAGAAAATACGTGGAAAACAAAAGGAATCATGATAGGCAGTCTGTATGCTTTAATGTGAATTGTATTTTATTTGAGACGACGATGAAAAGAACCAATAGCCTGTTTTGTATTATACAGTGGTAGTATTGTACAGTATTTATATGTACATGTACGCGGGAAATTCTTCGAATGGTGCTAGTGATATTATGCTTATCTACGAGAATAAGAGACATGTTGTTTTAATCATTATGAACATTATGAAATGTGCATACCAGTACCACAATTAATATCTAAGCATTAAAAGTATCTATAGTAAGAGAATGTACAGTAGGAGTACTGCTTTTCTACACATGGTAAATACAGCTAGATATGTTTACACTATCACTATCAATAATACATGGACCATGCAGTATTATCCTAAATCCTACATGGCCCATTACGTATTGATATCAATACTATATGGCAAGTGTAGTATTGAGTGCCTGTGTTAATTCAATGGGCGCTTCATTCCTGTAGTAAAATAGGGTAGGGTCATTATTACCGCTAATATATTGTAGCGGTAATCGCGACTTCTCGTTGTGTTCTCGCTCGAAAATAGGTTACTGTTCGGACCGCTAGGATGGTGTTAACACTGAGTTAAGGACAGATGCCAACAAATAGACTTACAGTTCAATACTCTTTATTGCTGGTAGTAAAATGTCATAGTTCACACAAAAATATATAAGTAGATGTAAAAAGGTCTATATCAAAATATAATTATCTGTCTAAATTAACATAGCCGCTTGGGTAGGCTATGTGTAAAGCTTTATAAAAATAGCCGCTTGGGTAGGCTATGTGAATTTAGTGGAGAAATATAGCCGCTTGGGTAGGCTATAAATGTAAACCTGGGAATGCCACCGAACATCAGTACTGTAGTCTTAAAGGTAGTCATCAGCCACGGTCAATCTCGGACACCGGTCAGGCCATCCAGCATCGGCCATGGGGTAGTCTCCGAGACTAGTCAGGCCACCAAGTATCAATCTAAAAGGGGTGGATTTACATGTCTGAGTCCAGATCTCTACAAAAGAGACTGTGTCCAGAGGCAAATCGGTCGGAAGTCTGAAGGGAAGATTTACATGTCTGAGTCCAGATCTCTACAAAAGAGACTGTGTCCAGAGGCAAATCGGTCGGAACTCTGAGGGGAAGATTTACATGTCTGAGTCCAGATCTCTACAAAAGAGACTGTGTCCAGAGGCAAATCGGTCTGAAGTCTGAAGGGCAAGATTTACATGTCTGAGTCCAGATCTCTACAAAAGAGACTGTGTCCAGAGGCAAATCGGTCGGAACTCTGAGGGGAAGATTTACATGTCTGAGTCCAGATCTCTACAAAAGAGACTGTGTCCAGAGGCAAATCGGTCTGAAGTCTGAAGGGCAAGATTTACATGTCTGAGTCCAGATCTCTACAAAAAGAGTCTGTCTCCAGAGGCAAATCGGTCGGAACTCTGAGGGGAAGATTTACATGTCTGAGTCCAGATCTCTACAAAAGAGACTGTGTCCAGAGGCAAATCGGTCTGAAGTCTGAAGGGCAAGATTTACATGTCTGAGTCCAGATCTCTACAAAAGAGACTGTGTCCAGAGGCAAATCGGTCGGACATCTGAAGGGAAGATTTACATGTCTGAGTCCAGATCTCTACAAAAGAGACTGTGTCCAGAGGCAAATCGGTCTGAAGTCTGAAGGGCAAGATTTACATGTCTGAGTCCAGATCTCTACAAAAGAGACTGTGTCCAGAGGCAAATCCTGTCCAACAGGTGGAGACCAGGAGGTGTAGTGGTGCCATCAAGTCCAACCAGTGGAAGCCAGGGGGTGTAGAGATGCCATCAAGTCCAGGGTCCTGGAGGTACTGCTGGGCTGGTAGTCTGATGGCCAAGTCTGGAGTCCTGGAAGTACTGCTGGGCTGGTAGTCTGATGGCCAAGGTCCTGGTGGGGTGAGAGCCTGAACAGGTCTGCCTGAGTTGCTCCTCAGCTGGCTTATATAGGGGGGCCCAGGGAGGAGCTGGGCCCTGATTGGCTGAGAGGGATTGGAGGCTATTTTGCAATTGCAATACACAAAATGGCTAAATTTATGATAAAATAAGTTGTTGCATTAGAATCTATGGTCTCAAAAACGGGGAAAATAAATGTTGAATGGGCCAAATCTGTGCTCTAAAGGCTAAAATCAAGCACTGTCACTGGGACTGGCAAGCATGGCCAAAGCATGTGGATTCTAGTGATTTCTATAGAAAAGACTCACTCCCAAACTGGCCCAAAATACACTAGTTTATAATAAAGTTTGCACAGTCAATCTTATATGATAAGATGTATGAATGTGTGCTCTATAAGAGTAGGTAATAAGATGTAAAGATGCAAGTGCATGTAAAGTGTGATTTGAAGAAAACTAGTATCAGTGCTAGTGATGTTATGATTTGGCCTGTAAACAATCCTAAGAAATGTAGCCTAGCCCGGATAACAAGTCAAAAACAAGGGTTAGAGTGCTCAGAATGTTCCAATATTTGAGATTAGCCTCAGTATAGGCCCCTTACACATTCCCTGAAGTTTATAGGGCCTTAGGCATAGTAGAAGGCCTTGGAAATCGGCAAAGTGCGGCCTTGTTTACACTCGAAAATCGGGAGCTTACAGATTCTAACACTAGGTGGTGCTACTGCATGCTGGTGGCGCCATCTGACGGCAAATCGCCACACCGACCCCTTCTTGAAAAGATGCGACCCCGCATCTGTGGCCCCAAATTTTAAGAATAACCTATGAAACATAAAACAAAAATCTATATAAAAAAAATAATAAAATAAAACTCTTAGAAAGAATCTGTCAAAGCAAATCTCTATTAAAAGCTCTTGGAAAGATTCTGACAAAATTAAATCCATGAAAAAGCTCTTTGAAACACTGACAAAAATAAATCTCTTTGAGAAAAAAAAAAAAAAAAGCTCTCGGAAAGATTCAGACAAAATAGATCTCTATGAAAAAGCTCTTTGAAACACTGACAAAAATAAATCTCTTTGAAAAAGCTCTTGGAAAGATTCTGACAAAATAGATCTCTATGAAAAAGCACAAAAATGTTGGTTTCAGTAGGATGAACTTCCCCAACTTGATTTTGAGTCCACAACTTCCTTCGGCCACAATGGTCTACTACTCTGAACTAGGGTGTGAAAGGTGTTGCACAAGGTGACATGCATACTGTTATCCAGGCACGCCTGGCAGGCTGCACGTGACTTGTAGTCCATCTCAGATGTTCCACAATGTCAGAAACACCGTCTTAGAGGCCCCCACCTCCCTGCATAAAGAGTGACATGCAGCACTGCCATACTGGGAATGCACTACCCGACAGCCCACAATGTCAGAACTCCAGCTTTCTGAGCTACTCTCTTTTGCAAAAAGGTGACACACAGCACTGCCCTACTGGGTAATCCCCTGACAGCCTGTGTGTGACATGTGCCACTGTCACTGACTCTACTCTCTTATTCAAGTCTGGCGACAGCACACAATGCCAAAACCAATGACCTGATGATTTCTCTCCTCTGCCACATATTTCCCTAGGTTTACTCTGGATAGGTGTCCAAATAGTGTTGGCCGGTTTTCAGTCTCAGTTTCTAAAATGTCATATCGAATCCATCCATATTGTCTGTGTTGTCTTCCAAATTAACCATCTCAAGGTACTAAACATAAAGGGTCATTCATGGAGTAAGTACCAGAAGTCTGTAACAGGGAGGATGCCAGCCAGAGTGTTTTCGTCCATTCCATGGTGATCGCACCATCAATGTCCTAGAGACCTGTTGGCACAGGGGATAACCGTCTCCTCTCTGTCCAGCATTCCGTATGGCACCACCTCCGGTATCATTTGCAATGTTGCATCGGTGTGAAGAAGGGTGGCATGTCCCTTGATTGGTGAATGGGTATCACACCATTCAAAGGACATAACCAAAGTTGTCGTCATCTTGTGGGCTGACCCAACATCTTAAGAGTTTAGAGGCAGGTCAGCAGGGCACAGGGTCGCCCAGTCATCTGAATCAATTGTCACCATCCCCGCAGAATCATCATGGCTTGCTATTCTTCTCTCTGTGCACTCATTGGCGTAGTGTCCATACTCTTGGCATACAAAGCACTTGACTCTCCATTTCCGCCGATGCGGTTTCTCGGGGTCACGCCTAGGTGAATGAGCACACTCAGACTTATCCGGACGAGCACTTACAGCAAGGTGGAGGAAGTGACGTAGCAAAGCAACCAGCTCGGAGTTGCAATGGCAGTGTACCGGGTCGTTGGCCTTCTTCTGTGGGGACTTATCTTTCCTTCGGGAAAGCTGTCCAGACCTCGGTCTCGGGCCCATCTTGTTCACAGTGGTAGGAGTACTTGGGTTGTACGCGATGCTGGAGGTCACTCTAACATTGTCTTCACCAATAGGCTTAGACAAAGATAGAGGAGAAGTGTTCTGCTGTGTCTCAGATGAGTTAGAATAGGGTATAAAAAGGCTCTTAAAAGCAGTGAGACTCTTTCTCAGGAAATCCATGACTGCTGTGCAATCTGTCTTTGGAAAAGTGTGTCTGTACTTACTACCTCAGACCAAACTGAAACCTTTATCCCCAAAAGAAAATGAACTACTAAATGTTACTCAAATGTCCTCAATCAGTGTGACTTAACCATCCTGGTCACGGCACCATAAATGTAGCGGTAATCGCGACTTCTCGTTGTGTTCTCGCTCGAAAATAGGTTACTGTTCGGACCGCTAGGATGGTGTTAACACTGAGTTAAGGACAGATGCCAACAAATAGACTTACAGTTCAATACTCTTTATTGCTGGTAGTAAAATGTCATAGTTCACACAAAAATATATAAGTAGATGTAAAAAGGTCTATATCAAAATATAATTATCTGTCTAAATTAACATAGCCGCTTGGGTAGGCTATGTGTAAAGCTTTATAAAAATAGCCGCTTGGGTAGGCTATGTGAATTTAGTGGAGAAATATAGCCGCTTGGGTAGGCTATAAATGTAAACCTGGGAATGCCACCGAACATCAGTACTGTAGTCTTAAAGGTAGTCATCAGCCACGGTCAATCTCGGACACCGGTCAGGCCATCCAGCATCGGCCATGGGGTAGTCTCCGAGACTAGTCAGGCCACCAAGTATCAATCTAAAAGGGGTGGATTTACATGTCTGAGTCCAGATCTCTACAAAAGAGACTGTGTCCAGAGGCAAATCGGTCGGAAGTCTGAAGGGAAGATTTACATGTCTGAGTCCAGATCTCTACAAAAGAGACTGTGTCCAGAGGCAAATCGGTCGGAACTCTGAGGGGAAGATTTACATGTCTGAGTCCAGATCTCTACAAAAGAGACTGTGTCCAGAGGCAAATCGGTCTGAAGTCTGAAGGGCAAGATTTACATGTCTGAGTCCAGATCTCTACAAAAGAGACTGTGTCCAGAGGCAAATCGGTCGGAACTCTGAGGGGAAGATTTACATGTCTGAGTCCAGATCTCTACAAAAGAGACTGTGTCCAGAGGCAAATCGGTCTGAAGTCTGAAGGGCAAGATTTACATGTCTGAGTCCAGATCTCTACAAAAAGAGTCTGTCTCCAGAGGCAAATCGGTCGGAACTCTGAGGGGAAGATTTACATGTCTGAGTCCAGATCTCTACAAAAGAGACTGTGTCCAGAGGCAAATCGGTCTGAAGTCTGAAGGGCAAGATTTACATGTCTGAGTCCAGATCTCTACAAAAGAGACTGTGTCCAGAGGCAAATCGGTCGGACATCTGAAGGGAAGATTTACATGTCTGAGTCCAGATCTCTACAAAAGAGACTGTGTCCAGAGGCAAATCGGTCTGAAGTCTGAAGGGCAAGATTTACATGTCTGAGTCCAGATCTCTACAAAAGAGACTGTGTCCAGAGGCAAATCCTGTCCAACAGGTGGAGACCAGGAGGTGTAGTGGTGCCATCAAGTCCAACCAGTGGAAGCCAGGGGGTGTAGAGATGCCATCAAGTCCAGGGTCCTGGAGGTACTGCTGGGCTGGTAGTCTGATGGCCAAGTCTGGAGTCCTGGAAGTACTGCTGGGCTGGTAGTCTGATGGCCAAGGTCCTGGTGGGGTGAGAGCCTGAACAGGTCTGCCTGAGTTGCTCCTCAGCTGGCTTATATAGGGGGGCCCAGGGAGGAGCTGGGCCCTGATTGGCTGAGAGGGATTGGAGGCTATTTTGCAATTGCAATACACAAAATGGCTAAATTTATGATAAAATAAGTTGTTGCATTAGAATCTATGGTCTCAAAAACGGGGAAAATAAATGTTGAATGGGCCAAATCTGTGCTCTAAAGGCTAAAATCAAGCACTGTCACTGGGACTGGCAAGCATGGCCAAAGCATGTGGATTCTAGTGATTTCTATAGAAAAGACTCACTCCCAAACTGGCCCAAAATACACTAGTTTATAATAAAGTTTGCACAGTCAATCTTATATGATAAGATGTATGAATGTGTGCTCTATAAGAGTAGGTAATAAGATGTAAAGATGCAAGTGCATGTAAAGTGTGATTTGAAGAAAACTAGTATCAGTGCTAGTGATGTTATGATTTGGCCTGTAAACAATCCTAAGAAATGTAGCCTAGCCCGGATAACAAGTCAAAAACAAGGGTTAGAGTGCTCAGAATGTTCCAATATTTGAGATTAGCCTCAGTATAGGCCCCTTACACATTCCCTGAAGTTTATAGGGCCTTAGGCATAGTAGAAGGCCTTGGAAATCGGCAAAGTGCGGCCTTGTTTACACTCGAAAATCGGGAGCTTACAGATTCTAACACTAGGTGGTGCTACTGCATGCTGGTGGCGCCATCTGACGGCAAATCGCCACAATATCATAATGTACTAATCTATTTGTGTAAATGGGTCGTTTTTGTGTGTGCTGGTACATGTGGATAACTTGTGCATCAATTTGTCCCTATAATAACCCATGTGTAAACACACGTGTAGCATCTGTGCAACGTGTGCTGTGACCTGACTTACCCACGGGTGAGAGTATTTCTTTGGTGCCTGGAAAACCACGTTCACAAATACAACAAAGCTTACACAACATACATTAAAAAGGTTCTTTATTCAAAATAAATAAAGAATCCTAAAAATGTAGAATATCGCAAAGGGAAATACTATGATTTACTCAACAAAACTCAAAAGGCTGTTCCCTTGATATTTCCTATAAAAATTGTCCGGTAATGGGTGGAAAACAATATTTTGAAAGCATATTGATGTTCATTTCGTGGTTGTTTATCTATAAATGTATCTCTAGACAAACGAACAAACATTAAAACAATGAGCAATATTAATTGTGTGCTACTGACTTGCCGAGACATAATATTTGTGCGCTTCCTAGTTTTATACTGTATAATGTAACATTAAAGTCTTTTAATGTAAGAGAGAAAGAAAATCTAATCATTTCATCTATCAACAAACATTCAATACAGAAAAGCTAGTAATATACAAGCAACACTGTCTGAAAATATGTGAACTTGTGTATAGATCTATAAATGAGTTTCTAAATGTAGCAATTTTAAAGCACTATTACAATTAGAGGGACAAAACAAGTAGATGTTCTGGATTGGTACCCACCCAGGGAGTTGGCTCCTGGATGATCTCCTTATATGGTAGTGGCTCGGTGGGGTCAGTCACCACGCCGGGAACAAGGGGCAGCTCGTTGTAATCCTGGACCATGGAGGGCAGGAAGACCCAGCACCGCAGATGGTCGATACCCAGGTACTCGGGAGGGATGTCTGGCGTCCACCAATGAGCTAACGGTCGGAGTGTCTTCGGCAGTGGTCTATGATAGTCATATTAATGTAATGATACCACAACACAACTAAAAGTATAACTACATGATCATGTTTATAAACAGGGTCACTTTCATATTTTGACAAGATTGCCAACTTGAGTTGAGTTGAAATTCTTTGATACCAAATATGCCAATTTCTGTTCATTTCATCATGTTTTTCCCTTGAAAATTGGCACAAAAAAGAAAAATGATCTCCTCAAAACCTGATTTCTCTGATGCGCGTTGTGATTATTAACTAGTTGTTTTTTAAGTGGCCTAATGTCAATAACGACAATAATTGATATGGTCTTACATTGGATATATTTTGTACATGTTTATGATTACTCTGACGCGGTTAGCAAACGAGATGTACATGATTAAGTGAACCACTGCCGCACATGTTTTAACACATCTGTCATTTGTAACCATCAAATTGATTTATTAAACTTTTCCTGATTTTTATGTGACCACAAATTTTGATTTCAATTAATCAGAATGCAACCAAGTTGGATGTTATTGGACTTATGAAGGGAGATCGGGCCCAGGCTATATGCCTGGGAATGAAGATTTTGTCCAGAATAATATAAATCTTGAATAAAAATTATTTTTTTAAATTTGCTGGTCTATCCTTACCTTACAGAATGTTTGTATTATTTTGTCATTATTCTATAATTTAAACTCACAGTCTGACATCCCCAGCACTGTCTTCGACTTCCTCCTCGTCTGTCTCTCCTTCCGTGTCTTCATCGTCTACAAGTACTCCAAGTGCTTCATCAGTGAGTCCTTCCTCTGACTTGGACGCTAATGTACTCTGAGAGTAAACATTCTGTGCTGAACCCTTTAAACAAGACTTTAATGGCTTCTCCAACTTGGACAAATCTGACTCACTCTGGCATTTCCTGTTTTTTCCTTTATACCTAGAAATTGAAGCTTTTGAGTTGTCATTTTCGTTCAAAGTCAAATCGAGATTTGTGGTAGGGATGCCATTCTCAGTCGTCTTGGTGTCATTTGCACCCCACCTTACTCGGGCACTTTGCCCCCGATCTAGTTTCGGCTTAGGTTTCAGTACGTCAGAATTTGTCAAGCGTGCTTTTGCACTTTGGACTCTTCGTTTGCGAGCGGCTGATTGTTCGTCCTTGTGGTTTGCACTGTTTGTGTGTTGATTTTTCCTGTGTTGAGGTTCTACCTTGACAAACAGTTTGATATTAGATGTAGTACTAGTAGGACTGTGGCTCTGTTTGATGCTTGCACTACCAGGTCTGTAGTTCTTGGCAACCGTAGAAGATAACTGCCTGGCATAGTTGTTGATGAATTTGTCTCTTTCTCGCTTGCCACTAGGTGGCCTATTCGTCAGAGCTGTATAAGATAAAATATATAGACTATAGTACATACATATGGCTACAATCAGGGCCTAGTAGAAGCAGGGGATGGGAAACACGCTCTGTGAAGGCTGTGTGCTCTAGACTTCACTGCCGCGGCTATGGCGGCTGGGGGGGGGGGGGGGGGGGGGTGGTGGAGTGGGGTGGGGGGCAGGGAAGTGTGACCAGTGAGCAGAAGCTCAACACCCCTGTACCCGGCCTTAGTGTCTCTGTACCCGGCCCTATATACATTTGTATATATGTTGTAAGTACCCCATCCCCTTTTTTTTATTAGAAATTTGAACAAAACTCTGCATTAGGCAAAAAAAAAAAGTTGTGTTCAGGTATCCCTAGCGACGCTATTTTTTTGGCCCTACCCAATTTTTTTTGGAAGGTTTTTTTTTGGAAGGCATTCTTAGGGTTTTCCACTAAAAAATAGTTTCTACTGAAATATTTGCATAACACCCGCGGCAAGCATCCTAGGCCCTCTCTCCTGTGTCCCATCCCCCCCCCCCTCCATGTCTCTGTATATCTTATCCATTGTTTTTTATATTTCTATACACAGAGACATCGGTCATCCCCCAAGGGGACTGAATTAGGTCCAACATTAAAACAATGTCATTCAATGTCAACAGGGACATAGATTAGAAAGCTTTCAAAGTTGGATTAGCACGGATGTACAGTAAACCGCAGCTTTTATATCATAAATGTATTTTTGCCCCATAATAACTATCCTTTGGTTTTATACTAAACGGTGCGTGAGTGTATCAATTCGGGGATCAATCCCTCTAGTCTGGCAGTCCTATACAGTGTCCTGTTTGAGCCTGAGGTCTTGATGCTCATAGTAGTATTTTCTACCTCGTCTATCAGAAACTGGCGAGGCCGACGAAGGGCCTGGCTAATGGGTTTTCTATGGGAGTATTATAGCGCTGATATGTGATTACCGGTACATGGGTCTAACATATTGAAATTGAGGGACTCCTCTGATAAAAGACTCAGGGGACTTTATAAACACAATCTTAAATCTTGACATCCCCCCTGACGCTATTTTGGCAACAATGGACGTCACCAGTCTCTACACTAACATCCCGACCTCGGAGGGCATCTGAGCAGTTGGGAAGGCCTTATCCTCAGAGAGACATCCAAACCTAAACCCCACCAATAGGTCCCTTTGCAAACTACTAGAGTTAGTCCTGACATGCAACAACTTTCAGTTCGATGACAAAGACTTCCTGCAAATAAGCGGAACCGCAGTGGGAACAAAGTTGGCACCAGCCTATGCCAACATCTTTATGGGGGACTTTGAAAACAGCTCCAACCTGATCTACATACTCACATGCAAGATATGCGGGATGCAATATGTAGGACAAACAAAAAGAGAACTAGGCACGAGACTCGAAGAACATCTAGGGAGAATAGAAGCGGGAGAAGGGAACAACGATGTCCCCACCCACTTCAAAAAACCAGGACACCATGGGAAAGAGGATGTCACCATTTCGGTACTAGACTTTGTCTACAGACATCCACTGAGTGACAGAGCCCTGGAACTCAGACACCTGATAGAATTCAAGTGGATTCACAGGCTAAAAACCCAGACTCCAAAAGGAATGAATACTATGGACAATCAATATGGATAGGGAAGGTCCCACAAAACCAAAAAACAAAGCAACGTCAAAAATTTTTTTATGCTTATATCAATGACGATATAAACAGAAGAAAATCTAACGCACCCACCCAGTGGGAGACCACCTGTTTCCGATACACTACATGCCGAGATATATATTTGAAAACCCGCGCGGGCTGAATATATCTGAGAATATATCCACCCCCCACCAGAAATTAAACTGGCCTAATATAAACCCAGTCTACCCCTCTCCGAGGGGAGCAGGGTCAATATATAGGACAGCCACCGCATATACTGACAATTTTATGGCCACTCCATCCAGTATGGGGGGGCCAAGAAAATTAGACAAAAAAGTGCCAACAAAGGCCTGAAAATAAACTCATAATAATTTCACCTGATGAGGTTCTTTACAACCGAAACTGCTTGATGGAAGATCACAGCTGTTTACCCCAAACACCACCAAGATTCAATCATACAACTCTGAAATAATAGACACCCCCCAACTGCACTCAGTAGCAAGGGGTTGGTATATAAATGGCCAGTCCACTTACATAAGAGGTCAGGCTGTTATAAAAGAGGGTAACCAGTCACGCCTGACTGGACCATGCTTGAATGTTGTGATCCCCAGAGGAACAACAACCAAAAGGTAGGAGGCATCCCATTGGTCCAGCTACACCACTGGACTATGGCAGAGGGTCCCAGGAGGACCAATGGGTGAGTAACCAATCACATCCAAGCTCTGTAAGGGAGAGTAGCCAATGAAAGGGGAGAACAGCAGGCGGTGCCTAGCAACCCACCCCAATGCATGCTGGTATTGAACACTGCATTGTGGGGAACATAGGGGTATATAATGAGCGGATTTTCAAATCTCAGGCATCTTCTTTCATGCAGTAGTGAAGTGAGTATCCAACGCAACGTCACACACCGGACTTTGAAAACAGGTTTGTATACCAATATCACACCCAACCCTTAGTTTGGAAACGATACATAGACGATGTATTCATCATCTGGACCCACGGCAAACCGGCATTAGATGTCTTCCTTCACCACCTAAACACATGTCACAAAACAATAAAGTTCACCATGGAAGAATCAAACACTACAGTAAACTTCCTAGACATCACAGTCATCAAAAATACAGAAAACAAGCTTGAAACCACTCTCTACTGCAAACCCACAGACAGTCACAACTACCTACTGTACTCCTCAGAGCACCCAAGACACGTAGTTAGAGCTTTATACTACGCCTGGGTGTTTGGTCTATTGTTCTTACTGTAGGTTATATGGCATATTCTCCTCTCTCAGACCACCAGCTGACTTGGAACAGCCTGGGTGGAGTGACCTAGTTCACATAACCTCCTCAGAAGGTTATGTGTATAACCTCCTCAGGAGGTTATATGAACTAGGTCAAGTCTGACAGGAGGTTATGACAACCGTTTCTCATTTAAAACCATGCTTGTATTGGGATTTGAACCGAGGAGCACAAACCCTCCAGCCTGCAGTCCTCTGTTCTGACAGGTAAGCCATCGGGGCAGACCTATGTAAAGGACATGACATGAACTACTGGTTTGTTAACTAATGTTTTATCCATGAAGAAATCAAATCTAAAAATGGTTACAGCCTTTTGGTGAATTGAACTCACCACCTTCTGACCCACAGGCTGAGCTGGTAACCACTACACTACCAAGGCCTGCCTGTCAGGTGCATGGGAAGACATCTTATTTATGTTCCAAAAAGCAGGCCAGCACCGAGATTCCTGCAATATAATATAACATTTTCTTGTACTACAATGGATAGAGGATGGAGTTGTTTTGTTAAAAAGGGTAGCTCAGTAAAAGTGTGCCTCTGTCAATTCGGCAAGTCGGCGGTGTTACCAACTGAGCTAGTGAGCCAGTCAATAAACTGTACAACGTATTATGCCTATGAATGAGATCAGTGTTAAATGTGGAACAGTGTGGGTTCAAACCCCACAATATCTCATAGAATGGAATTTCCAAAATCATGTAAATTTCTTATTTAGAGATTGATATATAACATTTTCTAGCTCTACTATGGATGGTGGGTGGAGTATAAGTGAGTAAAACATTTTGTTAAAAAAGGTAGCTCAGTAAAAGTGTGAGTCTGTCGAGACCGGAACCCACAACGTTCAGACTACAAGTCGGCGGTGTTACCAACTGAGCTAGCGAGCCAGTCAATAATCTGTATAACTTATTTTGCCTATGAATGAGATCAGTGTTAAATGTGGACCAGTGTGGGTTCGAACCCTACAATATCTCATGGAATGGAATTTCTAAAATAATGTAAACTTCTCATTTAGAGATGGATATATAACATTTTCTTGCACTACTATGTATGGTGGGTGGAGTATAAGTGAGAAAACCTCCTTGGACCTGTAGAATATGGTACATAACCGAAGAGCAGCCGAAGAGGTTATGTACCATATTCTACAGGTCCGTGAAGGTTTTCCATCACATACCCTACTCTCAATTTATCAGAGTCAAGCGTATCTGCACTAGAGATTCCGAATTCTTACGTAATTCCCTAATGCTCTGCACGCATTTCCTACGTCGGAAATACCCTCGTAATCTACTCATAGATTCATTAACGAGGGCAAAACTATAACCCCGGGCTGAACTAATCAAGCCTAAACAAAAACCCACCGCCACAGACAAACCAAAAGCATTTTATTGCATCACCACCCGTAACCCTCATAACCCCCAAATAAAACAAATTCTCACAGAGAATTGGGACCAAATGAAAAAGACCAAAACCACCAGAGAGTTTCACGAGCACAAACTGGTCTTCGGCAACAGACGAAACAAAAGTCTGGGTGACGAATTAGTGAGAGCCTCCACCAGCCAAAAGAACCCCACCACCAAGGTCCCACACATTAGAAAGTACCCGTGTAACACTCCCCTGAACTGTAGATACTGCCCAAAAATTAACAAAAGTGGCTTCATTCAATCAACCACCACAGGCAGAAAGTTCAGGACATTGACCTCTGTCAACTGTCAAAGCGCCAACATAATCTATGCCATAACTTGCAAATCCTGTGGCATACAATATGTTGGTCAGACCCTCGAACAGATAATGGACCGATTCCAGGGACACCATGGGGATATAGACCACAACCGGGATAAACCGGTTGGCAGACACTACAACCTATGCTCCCCTCCTCCACAACAACCATCCAGATGGAACGGCTTAGAAATCACAGTCTTGAGTTTCATAAAAAGCCCTCCGAGATCCCCTGCTGGCATCACGGAATTAAATGTGGAGGAAAGACGGTGGATGCACCGCCTTTGTAGCATCACACCGAATGGGTTAAATTTACTAGACTTATCTAGGCCTAGGCCCACGACTCTCAATTATCCGTCTTCCCAACAAGATATACACCAGGAGAGTCCCACACGCCTGGGCACAGAAACTACATGGCACTCATGTCATGCGGACAATGTCCAACCAAAACACCCTATGCTCCATTGTTGCCACATGGGCCACCCACTAATATTGCGGTCCCCACCCTCAATTCTGATTTTGTATGGGTGCCCAGAAAAACGAACTAAGCCCTGTTTCTCTAGTGCCAGTCAACCTTGTGTACCTATCTAAGTCACACTTAACACACTATTGAACTTTTTATTTAATTATCTCCTTCAGAAATTAGACTACTCTAAATCTCTAACACCTAGTGTTCAGACAAACCACCAGATCAAAATAAAACAGACAAAACTGGACTGACCTGGCCCTAATATCCACCTCCTAGTCCCACCTCTGTCTAAAGGTTCATCTAACATATAAACCTTGGGAATCTGATAAGGACATAATCAATCTCAGGATTCTCCAAATGATTCACACCTGATGAGACATTCAAGTCGAAACCATTAATTGTACCACCCACACTGTACTAACTGCAGTGGCAGATAGGGCCCCCCATCATTCACTAGGCCCAGATGATCTTCACATAAATTCCTTTAAGTCCTACACATCTGCTCTAAGATAGTTTCCCATATTAGGAAGTCCAGCAACACTCTGCTAGGAGAGTGACTGTAGGAAGTGATGTCACAGACTAAATCCCTGGACATATCGGTAGTAATATCACAGTCAGTAAATGCTACTAGTATTAGCCTAATTAGGGACGAGTCATTTCTTACTAGCTAGGGGGGGGGGCTTGCTGGAAAATATTTTCGGCCCCCACCAATTAGGTGACAGTAATTTTGCCCCCGCCACCACACTATATTAGTCCTGGGGGGGGTACTCAAATTTTTTTTGACACGGGTGTGCGGCTGGCCCTTTCACAACCCTTATCCTTGGTGAGGGGGATTTTGGTCAGAAGTGACCCTTGGTGAGGGGGATTTTGGTCAAAGGTGACCCTTGCTGAGGGGGATTTTGGACAAAAGTGCCTAGGTTTGAGCAATTTTCCCCGAGGAGTCGGCCTTGGTGTAAGAATTTTGGTCAAAAGTGACCCTTGTTGCAAAGAATTTTGGCAAAATGTGACCCTTTTTGGGGATATTTGTTGAAATTTCCGAAAAGTGACCCTTGGTGAGGGGGATTTTGGTGAAAATTGACCGTTGGTGAGGGGGATTTTGGTGAAAAGCAGACCCTTAGTGAGGGGGATTTTGCTCAAAAAGTGCCCTTCCCAGCCGCACATCTGTGTATACAAAATATATGAAGTGCCCCCCCCCCCCCGGGATATTAGTATATATATATGACACTAAGTTCTGCTGTGACGGGGGTAGAAAGCATGAGCCTTTGGGCAAACCAAATATAAGTTTGCTGAACATGTGGAGTATCTTTTGGATGATAGGAATGACAATTTTGAGGGACAGGTAGGCCTAGCCCTAGTCTAGTGATCACATCGATGAGAACAACATCATGTTTATACCCACTATAGGATCCTAGGCTATAATCTATGACTATGTAGCTGCTGTCTGGTGCAGTAGCGCCAGATCATGGCAGATGTGCTCTAGGTCAGTACCGGTAGTACTACTACTAGTAGGTGTGTCGGACTTCTGGCGCGAACAAATTCTCAATATGGCTATAATATAAATAACACCACCAGGCTGACCTGTGACCTGCTACTGTAGGTTTCAACAAAAGCTTAATGAAAGGTCCCAATGTCCCCAGAGTCAGGTGTCTTGCTCACTCAGTCACTGAGAGTGAGACAGTGAACGTGAGATAGTCACCGGTGTCGACCAAGGCTTCAAGGGAGCACCTGTCAGAATCAAGCGACCCTATTTGAGGCTATTTTAATGGTTGGCACGTTCAACAAACGTTAGTTGGACTTACCCAACCAATGATCGCATAGAATCTGATAGATTTGCACGCAGTCAGTAGTCTCTCTGTGACTAACTTACGTGAGACTGAGTCAGTGAGTGACTCGGTCAGGCAAGCTTAGTCTTGTCAAACTCAAGTCAAAGTGGGCCACTTTTGATGGAAAACAATCCTGTTTTCTTAAATACCGTCAAGGGCAGGCATTTGAAGATACTGTATATTTGTTTAGTAATGTTATATCAATTCCTGTAGCTACTTTCTATTGCATTTCCTAGTCATATTTCTTTAAAAACGTAAAAATACCTTTATCGTGAAGCAACACGGCGGCAATGTTTACAGCCGTGGCCTCCATCTTTGAAGTTATGTTTATGTCACGTGACCAAGCGCGAGACATTCTAAAAATCTTGATATTTTTCATAATTTCTCCATTATAGACTAGATTACGCATCTATTATTATCAAATTTATCCTTTATTTATAAGATGACATGATATCTAATCTTTTAATCGCTCTTTTTCCACTTCTCGTACCTTCGAGACCAACGAGACGAGAGTCGGCATCGGAAGTGGACGTCAGAATTTTGTGGCAGCCGACGTTTTTGTTTGTCAGTTTTCTTGAAATTATCAATATCTACAGTTCTCAGCATGTCGAATAATATTGTGAGTATGACAAAGTATTGTTACCGATATTATAAGTTAAAATTGAGGCAAGTATAGGCCGTTTTGCTCACATTTTGAAGCCTCTGACACTTTGTTGACACTGTGCCTGTGGAGTTTTGATCACTTGTCAAGGCACAGACTCATGCAGTGAACAGTGAATCAGCTGTTTTGTTTTGGGATCCCCTGCAAGATAATAGACACAATCTAATTGACTTGGATAAGACTTAACATTTACATCATATGAATCCTAGGTCTACTTCATGAGGATATCGTTTCTACTCTGGAGCTGAATTGGCCTTTGTAGGACTGTCATCTGCGAGTCTAGTTTAATAGCCGCTAGCGGCTAGGCTAGATTAGGCTATTCCTGTATTCGTGAGCATGCTTCCAGATGATACTGTATTTGTGATCATGCACTAACAGTGATGAAACTGAAGCAGTGAAGTGAAAGACCACGGGACACATCGCCCCTAATCAAAGGCTAGCTAATAGATCTCGATCTAATAGTTTTTATTGACAATAAAATTAAGAGAGGTCATTGCTTTGGGTATGCTAGTACTAGGTGAACTAGGGAGATTCCCTATGGCTATGGAAACTAAAAGAATATTACTTAACCTTTTTTTTATTGTCTCAGGCTTGAGCATGGGTCTTCAAACCCATAACTAGACCAAGCATTTCTAACTATTAAAGGGGACAAGCACCCATGGTTAGAAAATGTAAAATTTAATTCATCTTCTGTTCAAAATAGAATGTCGTGATGTCTGGGAAAGGCCCTACCTACTTAGCTTTTTCCATGATGTTACCGGAAACACTTTATTTTTTGGCCCTATCCAAATTTCATACTCTTAGAAACTCTCCCCCTGCCAGTCACCTATGTCCGGAATGCCTCATGAGACAGGGATATAGTTGGAGAGTAGAATACATGAGGAGAAGTGAAGGAGACATTGGCAATGTAGGACACAGGGGGATGACAGAGGCAGGAGAGAGGGTACAGGAGGAGATATAATACAGAGAAGAGATGGTAGGAGAGATGACACACTTGGAGGACACAAAGGGACAGGAAGTGGAGGTGGTAGAGCTCTAACAGGGGTTGATGGGATGGCAGGACACACTTTTGGTGCAGACTTGATTCGATTGGCTCCCCTAATGCAAGAGATGAACGCCTGGCTGCTGCTTGCCATGGTCAGAGGGAATGAGAGGACACAGGGGATAAAAGATGTCAGCAGAGCTGCCAAGTATTACGATTTAATCGTAATACTACGATTTTTAGCACTCTTTAGGGCCATTACGATTTGTCCTACCTAAATTATGATTTTGAGTTTTCTGTGGAAGAGTGCACATTTGTATGGGAAAATCTGTCAAAGATGGTAAGAAAGGGTGGGGATCTTTTAAAACGCCCTCAAACTTTTTTTCAATTTGGTTAATGTTAATCTTGAATTTTTTGGCCTGAAAATGTATGCAGTAAAAGCAGTGCTTTAACCAAAAAAGAAGAGATTTTTTCATGGAAATTTAGCGAGAATTTACATTATGAATTCAATAACGATTTTCTAGGAAGTGAAATTCCGAATTTTACCATCTTCTTGGATGGAAATTACGAGTTTGAAGGATTGGGACTTGACAGCTCTTTCAAAGTCCACTAGAATGCACCATTTGCATTCAAGATTTCAACATTTTCTTGGGAGCAGGACACTGTGTTGGGGCAGCCTTGATTCTGTTGGTGATCATCTCCCTTCAACTTGCTCTCACTTCTGGGAGATTTACCCCTGGCTGGTGATTGCAAATTAAGGGCACCAGCTTCGCCAATAGAGCTGTAATAATCTACTAGAATGCACTATTAAAAGGATAAAAAACGTTCTTGGAATTTCATTAGCATATGTATTGTATATCATTATAAATGTGTATAGTTGGGGTGCTTGAGGCCGCTCCAGGTGTGTTTGCACACCTAGGTCCATCAGGGTACAGTCGGGCCACTGCCGCACCTCGGCCGCCCCTCGCCCAGAAAGTGTGAGAGCTAGGGGGTCTATGTCACGGCGCTTATTCTATTGGGGCTTTCTTCCAACAGATTGTCATTTTTTAAGGTGAATAATCTTGAATTATGTTGTTTTCTAGATATGCTAGACACAAAATTAAAACAATTTTGTGATCCCAATTGCATGGTGCATCGATACAGATAAAAAAACATAGTATCACTTTTGAGTAGCAAGTTATAATGGATTTTCTATATTTTCAGGTTATTCGAGTACAATCCAAAGATGGTACAAAGCGTGTACAAACGAAGGCTACGGAAAGAGTCAGCGAATTTCTTGATAAGGTGATGAATAAAATTGTTTTTAATGATAATGGATTTTACTGACAACAAAAGGGACATCAGAACTAGAACTACCTGTATGTGTCAGACAATAAGTTCAAAAGCAGTGTCGTCTGACAGACATCCTAAATATATCCTAGTGTAACGGTCGCGGAAAAGTCATCTGGAGAAAGCAGGACTCGAAACCACGACCTTCAGATCCCTGAACCTGCTGCTCCAACGCTGCTAGAAACCACTTCCCTTACACAGATCAATTTCGTGACTGCACAATTTCATTCTATATGTTTAGCACATAGCTCTGATGCTAAAGCATAATATGCCCCTCATTTCTTCCTGCTAGGTACAAAAAGAGTTCAATCTGGGAGACCTGGGCTGGAAGATATTTCAGAACCGAAATAAATCTGGTGAAATCATCACATCAAGAGTAAAAACTCTGTCCTCATACAAGATCCGGTAAGAGTTTATAACCACTTTCTGTCGTCCATACCCCTCCCCCATTATGACTCTCTCACATAGTCAACATTGACCACAGTTCTGTTGTACACTGTTATCAGTACAGCAAATTGCTTAACATTACGATGTATGTTAAAGACGTTTTTCAGGGGAAATTCTTTTTTTTTTTGATTTTTCATAGAAACACTAGGCCCACTCTGGTAGTGATGAGTTTAAAAGGCTCCCTAAAACAGCACTTAAATGACATAGTACTTGATTAATGACATGCCACCTGCCTTGCTGTGGGCAGACATGGAGACATGGTGTACCTGGACACCCACCAGGGTACGGCTATGGAGGTGGGCACCCCGTCTAGTAGCGGCCCCTCACCGTCCGGTAGCAGCACCGGCAGCTCTAGCGCCTCCTCCCCCAGCCCCTTCACCTGCCCCGAGGACAGCGTAGACCTCCACTTGTGGAAGCAGGACGGCCGCATCCAGAGACAGAGGGACGAGCACATGTAAGTTTTATATTCTAATATTACATGTACTGTATTCAATGTAATTACTTATTAGCGCCCTGGACGAGGTTCAAATGTTCTAATGACGTTTCAGTACTTCTACTTACATAAGAATACCCCATATGGGAGACTTTTATAGTCGTGTAACAACTACTTTTACTTTGATATACGGTATATACATTCCTGGCACTTGACAACACATTTTCAAGATTTTCCACTTTCTTCTATAATACTGTCGGTAACGACAACAGCAACAACAGCGATAACATTTGTGGTAAAATCCCAAGTAGATATAGAGATGTAACCATTTAACTGTTTGTCCGTTTGTAGGTGCAGGCACGGGCCCGCAGGGAAGTGCTTCAACTGTGTCCCGCTAGAAGTGAGTTCTTCCTTTTTAGAGTTTTATAATCTCCAACCTTAGGTACTTGGGGGGGTAGGAGGAGGAGGGAGGGTACAAGGGAGCACTGGCTAAGATATTATAAGTAAATTGTACATCAAAAACTAACGTTACATATAGAATAAGGAAACCCAATTCGAATACCCATCTATGAACTATCAAAATTAACATAGTATCGTTACCATTGTTGTTCCAATTTTAAAATGTCTTCTTCGTTCTCCTCATTTCAGCCTTACGATGAACAGTACCTCAAAAGTCTGGATCCGCCTATAAAATTCCTGTCCTTCCACTCATATCTGCGCAAACTGACAGGGGGCGTGGACAAGTGAGTACTGGCTACCTTGTGAGATTTAATGGCAGTTTTCATACATATACTATGCTAATCCAGGTTTTGTTGACTCAGGGAGCCATGCTCCCAGAGTCTTATGTGACGCCTCTGTGAGACGTTTTTCAGGGGAATTTTTTTTTTTTTTCATTTTTCCTGATTTTTCATAGAAACACTAGGCCCATCGATCAAAGGTGCACATAATCGGATAATTGAAGTGTTTTCCTACACAGGGATGCAAAAAACATTCTTCTATCCCTACTGGAACCCCCTGAAAAAAATTGCTAAAGTAGACCTTCCCAAAAAACGTCATTTTTGCCTCACTGTAGACAAACATGAATGTACTGGCGTGGACATTTCATCAATTTCGGCATTCAGTGTTAAACCTATGGGAGATTTCATTTTGGAGTGTGTGAGACGCTTTTTGTCAGACCAGAATGGGGTAGGAACAGATCTGTGGACGAAAATAGTGTATGGTAGGGTCTATGGGGCTTGGGGGTTGGGACTTGGGTTGGGACTTCTGTTAGCACTTGAGTTGGCACTCAGGACACTGTGCCAATTAGGTAGGGTAGGTGTACACATGCACACTGCACATGCACACTACACACACACACTACACACGCACAGTACACATGCACTTTGCACATGCACACTACACATGTACACTACACACGCACACTACACATGCATACTGCGCATGCACACTACACATGTACACTACACATGCACAGTACACATGCACTTTGCACATGCACACTACACATGTACACTACACAAGCACACTACACATGCATACTGCGCATGCACACTACACATGCACATTGCACATGCACAATACAGGCAGAGCACACGCTAGATTTTTCCAAACAATAACTGTACACATCTAATTCGGAACCAAGTACCGTATTCGACGTAATAAGCGCACAGTGCGCTTAAATATGGTCATGGACACCCTTTAGTAGTTAAGAGTTTAATTGGGGTCAGAAATTGAGATATTTTGGGTTATTTGTAGTATGAAAATTGGCCAAAAACGGGGTGTGTGCGCTTGTTAGGGGGTGTGCGCTTATTACGTCGAATACTGTAAGTATATATTTTAATTCATTTCAAATCCCCAACTAATATTTATTGTCGGAATAAAAGCCTGCCTTGCTTTTTAAATGCAAGGGCTGTATTTCTACCTTTGTGTCACTTCATAGATTAGATCACTAACACTTCCATTGATGAGTTCTTGTCTGTTAACTAAGTAAAGCAGCCGACATACCAACATGTTTCATGAACTTCTGGCTAATTTTGCAGGGATGAAATATTTCAAGTTTTTCCCTGATTTCAAGTGTTTTATTTAATGTCGCGAAGACCTGTACTTAAGCATAAAGGACCTCAATTCAGGGGCCTCAATTTGAATATTTCAAGTGTTTTTGATCACTTTCCTGGCTGATTTTGTGAACATATTTCTTTGACATCAGGTACAAACAAAGGCCACTTAAAAGGGGTACCCTCGCCATGTACTTATCTGTACAATATAAATTCAATGTCTTAAATATATATTACTTTTCTACATGTATCAATGTATTTATTTATATCATGACAGGGGTAAGTTTGCCAACCTGGAGAATGTGAGTTGTAAGATAAAACCGGGATGTACGGAACATCCGCCATGGCCGGGGGGAATCTGCACCAAATGTCAGCCGGGCGCCATCACCTTAAACAGACAAGTAAGTGTTAAGGCTTCTTTTATTAGACAAATGTTAATAATACAAACGTTAGTTAAGCAATTCTGAACAAATGTGACTTTTGTATCTACACTAATCTACGCTATCATGCAATCTGACTACACTAATACTTAAAGGTTACTTTAATATTAAATTTAGACTGATTAAATAATGCTTTAAAGACCCTGTAGTACCAATGAGTCAATAATGGGTAACTTGATGTTTAAGCTTCATGGCAAAAGAAAGGACTAAAGGCATTAATATTTTGCAATATGTGACTTGTTAAACTCCATGTTACAGAAATACCGTCATGTAGACTATATCCAGTTTGAGAACCCGTTCATCGTGGAGCGTTTCCTCAACTACTGGAGGAACACGGGCAGTCAGCGCATCGGGCTGCTCTACGGCCGCTACGAGCCGCATGACGGCATGCCGCTTGGCATCAAGGCTGTCATCAGTGCCATCTATGAACCCCCACAGGTACCAGCTTTATCACTAGCCCTCCTTAGAAGGACTTAGCAATTCACCATAATAATTCACCTCTTTTAGCTATATATAGTAACGTGTTGGCTTTTCTCTTTTTTTTCTTTTTTTTTAAAGTGACATTTTTTTCAGTCATTCCCCCACCCCCCGCATCAAGGAGTCCATTTATTTTTGGTTTCGTCCCCCGCCCCCCCCCCCCCCCCCTCCATCCATTTGCTGTTTAAATCACCACGACATAGCACCAGCTTTACTTAATAGTAAAGTGCTGACCTTTTAATTTTCCTGTTGTTTCAGACATCATCTAGAAAGTCAGTAGAGTTGCTGGAGGATGAACGGAAAGAGGCCGTGGACCACGTTGCCACAGAGCTCGGTCTACGCTGCGTCGGCTGGATCTTTACCGACCTCATCGCAGAAGATTTGTCGAAAGGCACAGTCAAACACTTCAGGGGCAATATTGTAAGCACATCTTTATACATGTAAACAATTACTACGAATTGATACCCTTGTTTAATAAAGTAGATTAGAATAATGAAACCAAAAGATATACGTTTATACATTTAGGGACCTACATTTGAATAGCCTCTGGTATATAGAGGTTGAATGCCTCCAGTGACCTGTCTCAGAATAGTGTTTGGATTCCTCTTCTATGTGCAGTGGGAGGATGGGATGACAGTCAGTCCGAACTGAGTAATAGTAAATCCCCTGCTCTCTATTTTCAGAACTCACATTTCCTCAGTGCGGAGGAGTGCATTATGGCTGCAGACTTCCAGAACCAACATCCCAACCCGTGTAGATTAGCTCATGACAAACACTATGGGTCCAAGTTTGTAACAGTGGTAGTAACAGGTATGTACTTGATGTAAATACTTAATGTAAATAACTCCATTTAAGCATCCATGAAAAACAATGTGATAGAGCAATAAATTGTATAACATAATTAAGGACTTGTCAATTTTAACAACGGGGGGAGGGGGGTGGACTCTGTTCGGTGGGGATGGGGGGTGGGGCTAAAAGAAATTGGACTACATAAATGTATTTGATTACTATTTGATTATTCGTATTAGGACAAAGGCAGTAATGTAGAATATTACATTTCTAGGTGACAAAGACAGCCAGATCCACTTTGAGGGTTATCAGGTGTCCAACCAGTGCATGGCGCTGGTAAAAGACGACTGCTTGATACCCACCTTGGACGCTCCAGAACTCGGCTACGTCAAGGAGTCCAGTGAAGAGCAATATGTACCCGATGTTTTCTTCAAGGTGAGAAAAAGAAATTCAGACTACCGGGTAATCACATCGCAAAATAAAAATGAAATAATTTAAAATAAGGTGATCAGATTTTTGCGAGTCTAAAAACATCGACCATGAAATGGACCCAGCTAACAGACCCACATCTTCAACTTTTTACCCTGAAATGCTTCAAATGTCCCAAATGTTGTAATTATCCTTAACCGTCACTGACCAGCCGTCTGTATGTCATCCTTTCCAACAGGAGAAGGACCAGTACAATAACGAGGTGACACAACTAGCGCGGCCACTCCCCGTAGAGTACCTGCTGGTTGACATGCCGGCAGCCTTCCCCGTGGAGCCCGAGTTTACCTTCCCGGCTGGTAATGGACACAAGGCCTTCCCCGTAGAGAACCGAGCCGAGACAGGAGACGTGGCAGACTTTAACGCCTTCACCTCGTACATGGCACAGTTTGAGGGGTCTCAGTTCCTGCACGCAATGTCCGACTTCCACGTGCTGATCTACATGTATACCTGTGATATGCTCCCCCTACATGTAAGTGGTCTGTGTGTATACCTGTGATATGCTCCCCCTACATGTAAGTGGTCTGTGTGTATACCTGTGATATGCTCCCCCTACATGTAAGTGGTCTGTGTGTACACCTGTGATATGCTCCCCCTACATGTAAGTGGTCTGTGTGTATACTTGTGATATGCTCCCCCTACATGTAAGTGGTCTGTGTGTATACCTGTGATATGCTCCCCCTACATGTAAGTGGTCTGTGTGTATACCTGTGATATGCTCCCCCTACATGTAAGTGGTCTGTGTGTATACCTGTGATGTGCTCCCCATACATGTAAGTGGTCTGTGTGTATACCTGTGATATGCTCCCCCTACATGTAAGTGGTCTGTGTGTATACCTGTGATATGCTCCCCCTACATGTAAGTGGTCTGTGTGTATACCTGTGATATGCTCCCCCTACATGTAAGTGGTCTGTGTGTACACCTGTGATGTGCTCCCCCTACATGTAAGTGGTCTGTGTGTATACCTGTGGTATGCTCCCCATACATGTAAGTGGTCTGTGTGATGTGCTCCCCATACAAGTAAGTGGTCTGTGTGTATACCTGTGATATGCTCCATTTTCTCCATATGTACATTTTCTGACAATAAGCTGATCAAATTTTGTGTTTGTCGTTGACAGGAGCACATGAGTAGTTTGTTGTCGGCAGTAAAAGCCAAGGATGAGGACCTGGCTCATCACTGGTCCAAGACGGAGGAGTGGGGCACCGTAGAACATCTAATAGCTGCTAACTGTGAGTATTCCACTACTAGGTCCTACACGTTACCCTTTAAGGACAGAGTAGGTCATGAATGCGGTACCAGCGAAGAACTAGCCACTGCTGCATTCAAGCAATTGCATCGTGCTGACCCTACGGGGTTGATGCACTCAGGTAGCGAACCCAGAATGCACCAATGTAGTAGGGCGATATTGCGCTATGCCTGATCTTACTCACTAACTTACTGATGTGACATCTGGTGTCAATCTCATAGGAGGGTTCGCTGTATACGTCGCCGGTCCGCATTAAGTCTCTTTCTCATACTATGTTTTATAAAGCGTAATGAAATCATCATTTTGATATCAACTACAATGTGAGCTTCTCCTTCTTCTCTTGCAGCACCTTCCCCGCCTACATCCAGGCAATCTTCATTTGTTGGCCCCAACGCGTCCCCGCTGCCCCCAATAGGCGGGGGTGCTGTGGGCGGGGTGGGCGGCGCGCTGTGGACGTGCGCTCACTGCACCTTCATCAACTCTCCACAAAATACCAGCTGCGAGATCTGCAACCTACCCAAGTGATTCTCAATAGACCCTTTACAACAATAGACACCGTGTAGGCTAAAGCAAAACGAAAAGACTCATAGGAAAGCAAAGTATAATATGATAATAGTCACACCTCACAGAAAGAATTTCTACGGAACCTTATAATGATTATTATTATCGTTCATTGTACGCTGGCCGTAGGGACGGAGGACCATGGGTTTCTTTGAGCAACCTAGAAGAGATCTCCACAACTAGAGTGCAGCGGGGAGGTGACGCGCTTGTGGACCATGCATCTTCAAATGCTGCAAATTCTGATATGATAAATCCTTAATCTTCTTTGTTCAGTCAATGGCATATGCTATCTGCCCAAATGTAGAAAACAAAGATAGTGGTACTACTTGGGACTACTTTAATATGAGGTATGATTGAGACCCGTCTTGCTGCTTAGAGACGGTTGATGTACCAAGGACAAGTAGTAGTTTCATTTTGGATTAATGCTCTCCATGTAGCGACAAATCTCTGCAGTTTCTCGCCGTCTGGCACAGAATTTGGCAAGTGTATGTTTTGAGTCTGATGCTGGTTGCTGTGATTTTGCACCTGCCGCAATATTGCTATGGGTACCAGGGTCCTGTAAATATGCCCCTTCAGTATAATTTTCCCAATTATTTCTGCCACATATTTATACTGCAAAAGGTATTAGAATGTGTCACAGAGATGCCGCTGTAGAAATTCCTACCTTTCCATGCAATATCTGTATTAAATTGTATTTATTTCCTGTAGAAATCTGACCAAAATGGGCGAGTTTGTTACGTTCAGGGAGTGATCTCTGGTCTGAGTTTTGAATTGGGTCATGACTTGATGTACGAAAAAAAAGAGTGCAGACCACAAGATGGTAGAAAACTATAATACAAGACGGCGAGAAACTGCCCGAGATTTACAATATGTGGGAGGCCTCTGCTTTATTACCCAGGTTCTTAGTATCCCAGATTTGTGATAGAAGGGTTCTTTTTCTCACCAGCTATGGAACTCAAGTCTGTTGGGTCCTTCCTTAACCCTTTAAGGGCAGCATTAATGCACTATGCCTTTTTGTGAGCATGATGCATGCATGTAGTACCAGCAAGAGTTGCCGAGGCTGCATCCGTGCATCATGCTGAGGCTATGGGGGTGATACACCCCTAAAAGATCGGCATGATGCTACAGTGCAGAGTTACTACCCGAAGTTACGTTGGTGCATCATTACAACAAATTAGGATGAAGCCCTGAAGCATCATGCCGCCCTTAAAGGTGAAGCAGATTAGAATTGAGAAACCCATAACACCAATATTATCTGAGCTATGTACATTAATGTTTTATACAGAGAGAAGCCTGGACAATAGGCTTAGAGCTGAATTCATTCATTTTCGCAAATGGGTGGATTTCATTGCATTTCTTTGTTTCAAAACCCTGAATCTATTTATGTTTTTTGTATATTCTTCTCTTTCTGTGTAATATGAGGCCCACAATATCCGCTCATACGCTCCATGTGGTAGTATAAATCGTACACTCTCCTACAACGTACACTCACATAACAAATATACACTGAACTCGGCATATATCTGAATTCATCTCTCAGGATACTACTATGACTAGGTCTTAGGCATTTAAATTATTGCATATACAAATGGAAACAAACAACGGTTGGAAAAAAAACATTTCTTGAAATCTATGGTTTTGACAGTTGTGTTATAAAAAGTCTAGCAAGACACACTCGGAAAAGAATGGATCAGTTCAAAACACGTTTATGAGAGTTTGCCTATTATTAACAGAGGACACAATTTCCACAAACTGTATACTACAAACTGTAGGGGTTGGTCGGAAAGTTGTCCAATACATCGCTTTGCAGCAAATCAGAAACAGGGGCTCCCGACCAATCGGCATATCAGTCCACTTTTAGCAATGCCTCTCAATATGAATCGCATTCTCTGCTGGAGCAAATTTTGAATTGGACAGATCACAAAAAAAATACACAAGTTCTCTCAAGGGTTTAAGTAGTATCAAGGTATTTTATTCGAGATAGTCATTGAATCAATATCACAAAGTACAAATTAAGCATTTTAGTTTATTTATGCTGTGACGCTGTCGACATGAGGTGCTATGCGGGTTTCCTCATTTAAGTAATTTAAGGCATTTTTTAAATTAGTAGTATTGCCTTTACACTTAAACCCGTGGGTGATGGCGTGTCAATACGCTCCCCTTGGTAAGTTTAGCTCCAGATCATCCAAATGGCTCAGGGCTAACGTCACTTCTGCATTTAAATTTAAGTTCTTAAAAAAGTGTGAATGTTCCAAGACGTATATGTTTGTTGAAAGCAATGCTATCATCCAGCTGTGACATGTATGATAAGCTGATAATAGAATATGTATTATGACGATAACACTCTTCAGTTCATGTAACATATCCAAGTGTTAGGGAGAGAATGTGTTGGGTCTATAAAAAAGAAAAGAAAAAGAGAGGAGTTAATACTTTTAGAATAAACCCAGTGATATAATATGTTCTCTGCCCAATATGCCATGTACTATAGATATGAAGATTGGAATTAAAAAGTGAATAAATTCGATTGTATTCCTTTGCGTTTCTCTGTCCGTTGAATTAGCAGAGATGTCATATTCTCTGTTTTCAGACCTTGGCATAATCACCCATAATCATGATAATTCCATCCTGTATCATGAGTGTATTACAGAAATTAAATCTCTGTATTTCACCCTGTACTAGGCTGTAGAATTACAAGAGCACCACAAGTTTTCATTAAATTGATGACGTGTATTAAAGCCTATTATTAACATATAACAATTTGGGGCGCCTACAAATAACATTGCTTATTATATGCTATTTTGGTTAAAGTAAATGCCGGTAATGTTGAAAGTCAATTTTCGATCTAGTTCAAAAAGTGCACGCGCCCAATGTGGGGCTCGAACCCACGACCCCAGGATTAAGAGTCCTGTGCTCTACCGACTGAGCTAACCGGGCTGACTGCAAACGGTATGACACAGATTGTGTTTCTGGTCCAAATGATAATATCGAAATATGATGCATTCCTGATATCCATAGGGGCCTAATATTTCTTTTGTATTGAAGGTTTACAGTTATTATGTTAAAGAACATAATCTGCCACTGGGCTCGGCAATGCCACTATGATGGCAGGCCTTTTTTTGTGTTACTCCTTCCTAATACTAATGGTATAATGGCGTCATATATAATATTACAGGGTGCACATTTGTTGAAAAATTATAATCAAATATCGCCTTACCCTGGTAAGTCTCATTTAATTTCACTTTTTTTTTTACTCCAAAACTCCAACGACCTTAGTATTTAACTGTGTAATGATTATAGGCTCACCCTAAACCCTAATTCTTTTTCTAGAGTATACACTACAAAAGTCACATTTTCCGCCAATCAGTTAACAAACTACACGGTATCTAAAGTCAATGGGAGCAGTATTTTCATGCATCATGCCTGCTATAACCCATCAAGGGCGACCTACTGCTTCAACTGAAAAGTGATGCATTCATGCATCGATGACTCCTATAGGTGATATACCCCAGGTTCGGTCCGTATCGGCCCTGTGGACCTGCTGACTGGCCTTCGGCTGTGTTGGTTTTAAAACTATATCATCATATCATCGTGATATGTCTTATTTAATTGATTTTAAGGACGCCACAGGAGTGGCTCCAGATGGGTAAAAAGCGACCTGGGCTGTTTTCCAGGCGACCTGGTGCAATAATCAAAGCGACCTGGCGACTTTTTGAAAAAAAACGGCAATAGTATAATTGGTCTAAAAAAGTGACTTTGTGACCTAGGTGCCTTAATTCCGGCGACTTTCCGACCTGGAGGGAGGGGGAGGGACCCCTCTGCACCCCCACAGGACGGCATAGTGCGTGCATGCATCACGACTTCCAGGCTACATCCCTTGAAATCTGGCTTACTGCTTCAACTGGACAGTGATGCATTCATGCATCATGCTTGTTACTCGAGAAATCCTTTTTTAAAGCAAAATCTCACCGCCTCCCACTCTGGTGTTAAAAACTTAGCTTTTCAAAATGCAGCGTCATGATACGTGTAAAGTATCAAAATTAACTTTTTTAGAATTATGGCGCCAATGTTGCGCGGCAACATTGGGATATATTCCCCAGATGATATAATTGTATCGTGATGTATTTTATAAACGGATACATGTTCACACAACCAACTACCCCTCTCCCCACCCCCACCATCAGAACTCACATCCCGGCTCACATCACTACAAGTACAACCCGTGCCCACCACACTGGGTCTCGGCGCTGCCTCTACTCCACTCTATCTGTCCACAGCGCGCGGCGCAGCAGCCCAGTGTACCCACCCCATGCAGGTAAGACCCCCCCCCCCCCACACACACACACCGCTGCCCACCTGTATGACCCAGTTTGTCGTCTTACCTGAGCGCTATGACACAGGAGTAGGGGAAGCCCTAACCGCCACCAGACAACATGAAGCAGTTCTTACTATGTTTAGGGGCTGCTGTAGTATTTGCCGTCTTTATAAACTATGGTAAGTGTGTTTTACAGTATTCAAGGGTTTAGTTGTGTGTTGGAGGTTATTGACTGTGAGGTGTGGTATCGGGATGGTTGGGATTCCTCCAGTGACCCGGTTGAAAGTTTACAGGTGGTATACTGTCAGCCATTTTGCTCAGGCCACAGTGCACTATATATGGTATATTCCCATATTATATTGTTATTTAGACCAGACTTCACTCTATAGAATACCTGATATGCTATATTGATTAATAGTATCATGTCACCCATGATGTTGTCGTGTGATTTAACTTCAATACACACTTCACCACCCAGAGAAACCACTCTAAACCCCTCTGTTTATAAGTTTGTAGTATTCTTTTGGAAGTGCCCTAGTTCTATCTGTGTCAGTGACAGCTCAGACCCTACTATCAGCTATAGTATCAGCAATCTAGAAGAATATGTATTACTTTGTATAGCTCAGGTTGTTTTTTTACCAGAAAAGTAGCAGAGCAAGATGAACACATCGGATCTGACATCTGATACACATAACATGATGGAGTGTGGGTCTGTGACGCAACTGTCTGTAGGCATATTGCCTTCCCCCGACGACGTTGGGGATTTCCCATGATATATCAGAACCCAATTATAAGGATGCATACATAGCCTATAACTCATGCAGTGTATCTGTATGCAGTGGGGCAGCCCCCCCCCCCGTTTTCGGGCACATTTATGTCATTTCCCTTGGCCAAAAGGTTGGGAATGAAGAATTCCTAGAAGGTTGACCCCTTTACTTTAGTTTAGAATACCTCGGGGGGGGGGGGGGGGGTATACATATTAGCTTACAATATGTATAACACCTCTGAAAGCTATAGTTCAAGAATGGTGTTGGTCAGTTTGTCAGATATTCCCATAGGTGTCATATTGTTTTTATGACTATACATATACACTAAATACATAGATATTCAGGATAATTTGAAATATTACCAAATGGCAAATCTCTTTACGGTTTACCCTACCCTCAATTTTATGTGACTCCCTGTGGATTCGGAGGATGTTTCGCTCTTTATATGTACATACTCATATTGCCCCTCCCCTTTAACCTCTTTGCCCCCCCCCCCCCCATGGTACATGAGCATTATTAGGCGACAAAGCCATGCGACATGGTCATTTATTAAAATCGACATGCGACATGGGGACCCCCTATCAAGGGCCCCATAAGTTATGACCACTCTCGAAAGGCTATATCAGTTGTATTACCGTATCGTCGCATATATCTATAGGTGCCCGGGCAGCTATTTATTTGGGTACCACTGTACCCCCGGCTCCTAATCAAATCAGGCAGCTATTCAAGGCCCGGCAGTAATTGTTTTAATGGCATGCCCCCCCCCTTACCAAGGAAAAAGAGGGCTCATAAAGCATTTGATGGCAAAACTAACTTGCATTCGTAATCATTAATTAAAACACAGGCTTTCATCTGGTATATAGGAGGCACACTAATTGATCAAGGATGATAAATTCCAAAGCAAATACCACCCCCTACCTGGGCCCCTACCACTGAGTATACAATGCAATAAGTACCACATTAAAACAGGCCCTTTGTAGTAATAAATTGGAGACCCCAGGCACCTATTCAAGGCCCAGCACCTGTTGATTTCAAACCCCTTATTACCCCCGGCACCTATTCAAAACAGGCTCCTATTCAAAACCCGGCACCTATATGCGACAATACGGTAATTCATGCAATGTCTAAGGATCCATGTGTTCTTTACCTTCATGCTTCTGTTGTATGGCAGGATAAGATGCAATGGTCACTTTAGTGGGTATTATAATGTCGATAAGCCGCGCCGCCTTGGCGCATAGTTCTAGGCCTTTTTGGTGATGTCTGAACTGCCACCATATCATTTCAAACCTAATACACACGATAAACTACAGAACACTAGATCCAGTACACATCATTGAATGCAATGCACATTACAGTCTGCCCATGATTAAATACAATACACATATAATGGGACTATAATTTGACGCCATTTACAAACCTATTTAAAATCATTGACGGTCTTGGTAATGTATACAGTGCAGTAAATCTTTACCCACATTTCTTCATATAAAATTCAACAATAAGGTGCCCCTTGTGTTGTGAGGTCGAACTACCAAGGTAGCATGTAATGTCCACACCTTAATTGATATCTAATTACCCCTTTACTCCTCCTCTTGCAGCCTCTGCAGCACAAGGCCGGCCGGACAACTCACAGCCCATCAAGTGCTACCAGTGTAACTCCTTCTACGACAAGGGCTGTGCAGACTTCTTTGACAACAGAACCTACCCCCTGAAACCATGCCTCAATAACGCCACCATGTGCCGGAAAATCATACAAGAAAGTGAGTACCCGGTACTTTTGGTATAATTTAAAATGAATAGAGATAATAATGTAAACTGCAATAACGCTCGCAACTTCTTTATATGGTGTCTGTGCTGTCTCTTTGACGTCCTTGATCTGCTCACCCCCTCCGAATCTCTCCCCCCCCCTCCCATGTCTATTTATCTCTGTACATGTATCTCTCTCTCTGCGTCCTGCCTCTGCTGTCTCTCTCCATATATGTCTTACTCTACTTCTGTCTGTCTCTTCTCTATCTCGGTGAAAAGACAATTTGTTTTCTTGTGCACATATTCTTGATAGCAACAAGGTCTTTATTATATAATATACCAGACTTGATCTCCCCTAAGATAAAAAAAAAAGGGGATTATACTTAACCCTATAAGGACGGTATGATGTCTTAATGCATCATGCCCTTGGTCGCCATGGTGGATGAATGCAGCCCTGGTGAATAACTCGCCACGGCTGCATGCAAGCATCATGCTGACCCTACAGGGTTGAGACAACGGCAAGGGGTCGGCATGATGCACCATTGCAGCACCGGCGAGTTACTTGCCGGGGATGCAGTGATGCATCATGACGACAAATGTCATCTTTTAGCGACATCAGTCCTTAATGGGTTAAATTAAATGAGATTTTTAAAGATGCTTAAATCCTTGTTAGCGAAGAACTCGATTACCTACAATTGCAGTATGTTGTAATACCAGTACCTGTATTTGAAGAGCAGCATAAAATTAATGTACATACGTGCTACTTTTCATGAGGCGTTGCCTCTAATAAATCAATTATAAATTATTGTAATATATGTGTTTGACCATGTGAAATGATTGAATAAAGCATCTCCTGCCTGTCTCCCTGCAGCTTACTACGACGGACGGTGGGACATTCGGTACATCCGTCAGTGTGCGTTAGAGGGGGAGGTGGGGCCGCAGGAGGGGCGGTGGTGCAAGGAGCGCTCCGGCACCTTCCGGGTCAAGATCAAGTACTGCCACTGTGACAACAAGGACGGCTGTAACTCTGCCCCCAGCCTCAACCTGCACCTGCTCACCCTGTGTCCGCTACTACTACTTATATCTACCTATATAGCCTCCTGGATGAAGGTCGACTAGCACCAGGAGGGCTGTCTATATGTAGAGGGGGTGGGGGGGGGGGGTGAACATGTAGGGGTGCGGATGGAGGGAGGGGCTGTATTGGGATCGAGGGATGGGGTAGGCCAATGCATGCAGGCCTACATGTATGGATGTGTTTAGGGTTGTACATTTCCTGATTACTTATTTTTACGATTATGATAATGGATAGTTCCACTGAGCAATGACACACTTGAATGATTACTATGTACAATTATAATGTACACAGTTGGTTAATTGTATATAGGCCCAGAAAATGTGATGGCTATCGAAGAAAATGTCGATGGGAACACTTTGTAAATTGTCTGTGTCCATACATTCCCATCTTTATATGTATTCGGTATTAGAAATACTGCTTACAAAGTCATGAGGTCAACTATGTCCAAATGGTACCTATCTTATATTGGGAAAGTGTCTAGATATATCCCTCACTCATATAGGACTACGTCTATGCATCGATGTCGTGGTTTCGAGTCAGCCATTCCACCATTATAACAATCAACGGCACTTATGATTGAAAAAGAAAAATCGAAAATGAAAATTAATTGGCGAGGGAATCCCAGTGACATGAGAGTGACAGAGTGTAAATAGTACTGTTTCCAAAGGACGGGCACCTTTCACTGCCTGTGTATACATATTGATAGAATAATGATTGTGGATGTGTTTTGATAGTACAGAAATCGTTGTCCATGTGCACCGCATTCTGGATGTTCATACATGGCCATGTTAACTTGATAATACTTGAGATGTATATTAAGGGCATTCTTCATGGTAGATATTCATGAATGACTATTTCAATTAGGCCCACATTTGTTCACTCCAAATGGTCACTATTGATTTTCTGAAAGTAGGTAGCTAAAAAACTGACGAAAATAAACTTGTGAAAAGAATTCTGCAAATACATGCATATTAAGAGGGAAATTTGCTAATAGTCCCTATTGAAGTACACGTATAGCCTATTGAGAAATACATTCAACATCTGAAAATCTCCAACAATTTCTTGTCCAGGTACACGTCTAAGCCTAATGGTGTGTGCATGATTAGATACCAGTTATTCTTGTATGAGGCAACGTTGAATACTGCTGATACTGCCATGTATCAATTCATGATCGAATAATGGACACCTCCATGTATTCACGAGTGACAGATCTATCAATAATTATATGTGTATGATACCAATGTAATAAAACACTTTTATTAACGGCTATCACACATAGGTTAGGAGCCTATACTGCCTCCATACATGGGACCTCAAAAGGACCTTGGACTTTCGGAGATTCGCAAAATGAAACAAATGTAAAGGGCTGAGAATGCATGAATACAGAAGGTGTTTTTTAATACATGTATTCCATGACGATGATAGTTCATAATATATATAAACCTGTGGGCATGCCTTTATCCATGGATACCGATCATTATAATGTTGAAATGACATGTAATGTAGTAAATTGATTAATACTGATTTTGAATCTTAACATTCCGTTGTCAAATATATAACCTGAGCTATATATTGTCATAACATATCAGGAAAATAAGAGTAAATGGGTGGAGTAAGAAGTATTAACCCTTTAAGGACTGTATGATGCCTCATGGCTTCATGTCCATCCGTCGTGATGATGCAACCAATACAGTAATCTTAACTCATCAGCCCTTCATTAGCGCTGTACAGCACTGCATTGGTATGTCTAGACACCTCTTCTGGATTGAGTGTAATCACCCACGTATATTGCAGCATCGGCGAGTTACCCGTTAGTGCTGCATACATGCATCATGCCGACATAATGACAAAATGCGTTAAAGCACTATGCTGTCCATAAAGGGTTAAGCTGTATGGCTGTAGCCGAGTGACTTGATTCTATATAATTGTATACCATATATAATGTACAGTGATACTTCCCACGAGGACGACATTTGTAAATAGATCATTCATGATTTGTTAGACTTAATGAATATTATTCTGATTCGCCATAAATAAAACTTTTCTAAAAACATTACTTTTGTCAATTAACTCAATCTCTATTCTTTCCATGATGATGGCTCATTTGATCAACATCTAGTATCTATATGAATCAGTCGTTTACCCACATGTAATGACGACAGACGTATGGGTAATAAATCCCCTAGACGCTATAAGTTTGATAACAAAGTAACCACAGATACAGTTTATTGGCCGGTTGACGTAGTCCCCGGCCATGGTTAGACGATACAGATTCCCATAAGATTTCAACGGCGGCGACGTGCCCATATTGGATTAGCATTGGGTCCTTTGCTTTTTGCACCCTACATACATGGTCTCCCACCCTTCAGCATTGCACTCCGCCGGAGTGATCCTAACCCTGCGTCGTCAGCCGTTCCTGTTACGCATCATTTATACAGTCTACGAGTCTCTCTCTTGTGGGTAATGTATATAAAGTCGGCATGATGCTTGAATGAATTCATGCCCTTTGCTGTTATGATGCATGAGTGCAGCCCTGGAGAATAATTCTACTCTCTATTAACCCATCAAGGTCCACATAGTGTACTAATATGCCGTATTTCATTGTCATCATGATACACGAATGCAACCCTGCTGCATCATTATTTCTGCACACTAACCCTTTGAGGACAGCATGGTGCTTCAAGTGAACCACGATGCATTAATGCATCATGATCTCTCCCCACCAACCCTTTAAGGACAGCATGGTGCATCAAATGAACCGCGATGCATTTATAAATGCATCATGTCCTCTCTACACTAACCCTTAAAGGACAGCATGGTGTATCAGGTGAACTGCGATACATTCATTTTAATGACCTCTCCACACTACCCTGGTTTACCTGCTTCAAGTGAACAGTGATGCAATTCTGGCACCATTAGTGTATCAATTATAAGTATAGACTAATATATGTGATCCAGAATCCTTGATGGAAACCGGCCACCATACCTATGATGTGGATTTTGCAGAATCCCATACCTTTGAATCCTAGTTTCTAGAGATATAGAACATTTTGTCATAAAGCATATTCCCCTTAATACAGGGCTAGGGATACCGATGCATTTGTATGGAGAACTGACACCCAGCATGTATGGTTTCGTTAGCATGGTTTAAATCTCCACAATCACCATTAACACTTCAGCACATGCAGGTCTACTAGACATGTGAATGGCAGACGCTTGGCGATTGTGTCACATTATAATAAACAGTTTCGCCATGCATTTTCTCAGTTGCTTTCTTTTTGTGAAAGGTTAATACATATATATATATGTATACTTTGAGATCCTGAATAATCACTCGCCAGTAATTACAAATACCGGGTGCTGTCATCACAATATTACTATAGAGAGGTCCGCATTTCCCATGTCGATTTTAAGAAATCCCCATGTCGCCCTGTCGATTTTAAGAAATAGCCATGTCACCCTGTCGATTTAAGAAATGCCCATGTCCCATGTCACTATCTTCAATATTCCTCATGCGGCATGTCACTAGGCCCTAAAAACGGCCATGTCGCCATGTCGAATTTAGTGGTCCATACCCATGCATTACAAAGTCGACACACAATATCTCTATAAGGAGATTTAGAACAGCTAGGTGGCAGCAGCATAGACAACATTCACCCTGGCACAGTGCTCACAAAACACTCCACTCTCCAGGGGGCAAGGCTATCTGCGTCCCGGGCTCTCTCCCATTTTAAACCACGGTGGAGGGCAAAGACAAAGGAATCGCACCTTGGGTATATTGCATACCATGGTTTAAAACAGATAGACAATGGTTATGAAAAGGTAAGTAGGATTAACCACAGCTTTCTGGTAGGGCGGCTTGGGCTTTGCCCTCGTCAGTAGTATAAGGAAATCTGGGTGACTAGGGTCTGCTCCTCTCATGCGTATCCAATTAAAGTAATTAAAGGGTACTGAATCCGCTACTTTGAGCAATTAACTGCACATTTTGTGTACTTACATAACTATTACAGGATCATTACAGAACCAATTGAATCAATTATAACCGGTATTTTAACACAGATTATCCTCAATTACTACAGGTGGGAATATATAGGCTAAACTGATTTATTGATGTTTATATTCTAACTTTGCATGTTTTGAAATTGGTAGTGAAAGAGGTCAACATATTTTCCAAATGTAGGTCTGAATTATATATTCGAATTAAACTAAAATAACTTCATCTGATTGAACCCAAGACATTCAACTTAAAATGTTGATGTTCTCTTACTTGACCTAGCCAGAACTAAATTATATATATCACTGTCATTGTTCTACTCTAATAAATCTGAGACTTCTATATATGGAGATTTGAATCAGGTAGAGTATCTATTATGATGGAGATCGACGATACATTGTTTCAAATCTGCCAGGACGACATTAAAAAGGAGGACTTGAAGTTGGGACCTTCAAAAGAGGAATTTCTATACGCTGGAACACAACTTATCAATTTACCATTACCACCAACATATGCATGGAGAATACGCCAATTCTTTTTCAATAATATTTATAAGAAAGCTGATTTTCCTGAAAGTTATGGATCATTATTCAAAGTGTTGACAGCTTTTTTGAGAGTGTTAAGAATCAACAAGGATGCACACTACTTCATTTCTCGACGAGTGTATGATATACCAAAAGATAATCCAACATATTATACTCAGCATGCCTCTCTACAAATTGTGGTGTATGGAGACATGCAGGTGAAGAAGAGAACAAAGTATATTCCATTAGTTGAATCAAAACAGTTCCAGGATTTATTGAATGTGGAATACGGGTGGACAGAACCTATAACATGTACTCATATTCAATCTAGATCACAGTTTTTTGACTTGCTACACGAGATGGTATACAATCACTCTTGGATGGAAAGTAGTGAGACTTCAAGATGGCCATTCTATGGTTGGACAAATAAGTGGTTATAAAAGGATACACTGAACTAATCATGATGTATGATCACAGTGACATGGGAGTTGCATATATATTCCACGATGATCATCAAAAGGAAATAGTGGAGAAGGATTCTTTTGATAGATATAGGGGAACTCAAAGCATCGTTATTCCTATTGAATTGAACTATTTTGAAAAAGCTATTGATTTATGTAATGGATTAGATGGAGCGACCACTGGTTTCCATCGACTGTTTCAAGCAATGAAATCTTTCATTGACATTTTGAAAACTGAGACGGAATATTTCATTGTGCAACGTTTAGACACAGCGAGATGTGATGATGTTACTTATGGATTCATTCATATTGTTGTATATGGACATGCACTAATAAGAAACGAGACTAAAACAAAGCTGACTCTTTTGATAGAAACAGAAGAGTTTCTATCATTATTGAAAGCAGGATATGCTCACAAATCTGACTTATTTACCTGTACAGAAATTGAGACTAAATCTCAGTTCAGAGAATTGTTACTCGAAATGTTATATGATTCTATGTTGTTACAACATGGTCAATACCAGTGCAGACCTTTTTATGGATGGAGTAAATAAAAAGCGGTCAATAGTATTCAGTTGTGATATTTTTATTTATTGTCGGCTTCCCTCATGTTTAGGGAAGCCTTCCCATAGTGATGCAGATGCAGATGCAGATGCAGTTGCATCACAAGGAATGAATTCACCGGCACATACGGTCCCGTCAAACACTCCCTACATAGGTAAGGTCTGTCGGAGCCTGTCGGCCTGCGCCAACTTGTGCCAGGTGTTCCAGATGGACCTGCGACATGAGTGTCTAGGCTCTGGCGAGTGCAAATGCCAGAGCCTAGGCTAATCTCAGAGTGTCGCCGTCTCGACTTATCAATGAGTGGGAGTTTGTATGATTTAGTAATGAAAATGATTTCACATAAAAGGGGTTAAACTTTGTCGGCTGACTTTTTTTCGCGTTTTATATATGATACAAATGAAATAATCCTAGACAAATATAAGCCATATGAAATACAACAAATTCATGTATTAAAATTAATGCTAGCTTGACTGTAAGTGAATATAATATGAACAAATATCATCGCAGCCGAGCAACTTTCTATCGAAATGAGTCAGTGGCGACCTCTGTCTTCTAGCGGTGAACTAGAATTGTTGATTTTGGTTTATATTCTGATCTCTAAAGAGAGATCACGATGCACGAGGCACCGGGTCCTAACCAATGCTGGTTAGTGTTGCTAATCTCGAGAGACTGCTAAAGACGATGTTTGAGAGCAAATTATATCTGTTATAACATTTGATTAAGGTTATGAAGAGGGGTTTATCTTAGAAGTCGTTCTTATTGATTCATTGCTTAATGTTGATTTTTTTAAAAACAAGATTGTGAAGACATGGGGCATATTTCATCTCATAATGGTTATAACAAGTTTGAATATTCACTACTTAGCAGATTTAGTTTACTTAAAACGAGTTGAAATCAATAAATCAATACGAAGATGATTAAGTGGCGCCCTCTGGTGTAGTGGGGACGCACCATAGTCGGCGACTATGGTAAGTCGGCGACTTACCATAGTCGCCGACTTTAAAGTCGCCGACTTTAAAGTCGACGACTATGGTGCGTCCCCACTACACCAGAGGGCGCCACCACTTGCTTTCACGAGTTTATTTACTAGGCTCTAACTGATAAAGTTCAATAACAGAAATTATATATCTAATTCATCTTGAGAATCATATTGAAATGGATTACAATTAAGTATTAGTTATTATGTAAGTGAATTATAGTAAAGTGATGTGAGTCTGGTATTGATATTACACACACTCTCTATCTACACCATAACTTGGTAGTATGACTAAGTATATACAATCTTCAGGAAGACGAAGATTTCTAAAGAGAAATAGCCAACACTGTTTAGTGTAGCTAATCTCGAGTGACGTCTCTAGACTGGAGACGACACTCAAATAGAATTAAAAGGCATACTAGCCGGCATCGTTTTTATAGACTTCTTATGAAGATCTATAATGACGATGCCGGTCCACATTCAATAAGAGCTAGCTGGCTCCTAGATTGTAGATTTCTTATGAAGATCTACAATCTAGAAGCCGGCCTGTATTACTCATGAGGGAGAAAATATATATCACTAGTTTGTTTTCATGACTTGAGATTTAATTGAAACACTATCTCTTTATGGTATAATCAGGATGCACAGTGATCTATTGTTGAACTTGACATGATTACCCATCATGTTACGACATGACGACATGACGTGTTATGCCGTGTCATGATGGTTGATTACGTTAGAGGATAGTTTGTTCAATGAAGGTTTACTGTTGTTTAACATGAGAGGTATGCAATCATGTTAGAACAACGAGGGTATTATGAAATCATGAAGTGATGATTTAATGTATGACGCTGGCAATAAAACAGGTACGAACAAGGGATGCATTATGCCACACTCTAGGTCTTTGGATGTGTGAATCTATTTGAAAACTCGTCTTTAAAATGCATTCAGAATTGGAAATTGCATATCTAGACGAAGTTAACTTACCTGAGTAACACATAAGATCTCACAATGATGTTTTGGATTACACATCTACTAAAAGCAGCATCATTCCTATTAAGAGGGAATATATTGATTTGGTGTATGAGACATTCATCGCGTGCGCGCTTGCAATAATCTTCCACAAGAACTAAACGAATATCAAATTGTTTAAAAAGATTTGTTGATAGAATTGATAGAGAAACAGATCATATAATCACAATCAGAAATGGGTTGTATCATGATTATGTCGCAATCCATCTTGTTGTGTACTGTGATATGATGATTCACTCTGACCATAGAATGATAAAAATAAATGAACTTAATAAATACAAAGAATTATTAGATGTAGCATGGGAATACATCCAAGAGATGATCAAATCTAAATGAATTCAAATTCTTATAGTCGTCGATGTTAAAAGATTCTGATCTAATTGTTCATGGGTTGACATGCATGTAGGCGTTCCATGGATGGAGTCAATCATAAACCTCATGAATAATAATGAGGTGACATGATTGTGGATTTAACCAATAGTGGAGGATCATCATACAGGTAACTTGTTAAAAGGCAGAGTTTGTTGTTGACTAGGTCGGTTTCACTGATAACTTACACTATGGAGTTCACACACATTCTTAGCGGTAAAACTACAGTGGAATTTCTCAAGCAGATAGTGAAGTTTACACGCAGTACCTATAATGGTGTGCGCTACGTCTTTGTGCCTAGAGAAGTGGTAGAATGGGCAGTGGAAATCAGACCTGTATTGGATTCTCTCAAAACTAGTCTAGAGCTCACTGAATTGAATTGAATTGAATTGAGTACGTTTTTATTGCTGAAAATCATGTAAATGGTCTTCCTGTTACAAACAATTTGGGCGACCAGACCCTCGAGTGAATCGTTTACATTTTTATCCTTGATACCGGTAGAATGATATGTACTTTATGTATAATATATACTTTGAATAAATAAATTATGCTTTAGTCATCAGACATAAACAGTCGTTATTAATTTCTTAACTTCATATTGTATGATGTTACTATAAATTATATTGGTCCACTTTTACTTCGATATAATTAAATATATTTAATACTAACAATATTCTTTCATGATGAGACATGCGCTCAGGTTGTATACTTAATACATTTACGAGATTTGTGTACAACCCGACAGTTCCAAAATTAATGATAGTACTGCTACTCAATATACTTCTCCTTACTTTCTCCTCTCTTGTTCAGATCGTTACAATCAGAGCCACACGGTTTGGCTGCTTTTCCCTTCCCCAACTACCATACAGAAATAATCGTTCATAACAATAACAATAATTGTTAACTACTGGCACCTTCCAACTCTCCTCCTCACAATCACTCGGTTTTTGTCGTCTGAGGCTACAACTCAGAAAAAGTATGTATGTCACTACCTTGGTTACTACCCTTTTCTGACTGGGGTAGTGCTTGATAGTGCATGATATTGGAAACAAACAGGAACATAGGGATAGACATCAGTCACTCGTGTGTTGATTACAGGTGTATTGATGAGACCACCCCAAGAGGAGAACTGAAACCAATTCAACTCTTGTTTATGGGTGGGAGGGGGGTGAGTCAAACTGAAACCAATTTTTCCTCACTTGTAGTTAAGTCTCGGGTTGAACTGAAACCAATTCTCACCTTGACAACACTGGGCTTAACTGATACCAATTAAGCTTCGCGCTACCCCCAATTCTTACCTCCTTAGACTAGGTGAGGCCGTGGCTTCTTGCCCTTGATTTTCGATCGAAATTCTCCTTTCTTCTCCACTTTCTGGGTTGAGGCACGCAGGTCGTTCCATTCCCAGATCCCCCTGTACCAGGGGCTCTTCTGTGTGCTTTTGTACTTGTAATTGGCAATTCCAATCTTCACTTTATCATCATTCCTTGTTCGTCTTATCTCATCGTCGATCTCAGTGCCTATGGTTTTCGAGATCTTAAACATCAAAGTCAACAATTGTGCAAATCGTCTCTCAACAAGAGTATCAACCTTGAAGTGGGCATGCAGCGCACTTACCGAAGTTTGAATGTACATTTTGTCATATTTACATATTCTAAGTGCTCGTCCTTGAATGCGCTGTAGTTTTATAACAAGGTCATTACTAGTTGCGTCTATTACAAAACTGGCATAATCCGCGTACGGTATTACCATCTGTTTGTATAAAACAATTGCTTGCTCTTCAGACAAGAATTTTCGTATTCTACCCAATAAATACACTTTGTGGCCCATACTCCTTATTACATTACTAACATGCTGTTTAAAATTCAGCTTATTGTCAATACAGACTCCCAAATACTGGTATGTTTCAACTTCTTCCAGCGCTACCGTACCAATATTGATTTTCAGAGGCGGTGGTTTAAAATTGCTCTTACTTCTAACAATGGTCATTGTTTTTGTCTTTTTCTTGTTAATTGTTATACAATTTTTGTTGCTCCACTCATACACATTGTTGACATCACGTTGCAATTTTTCCTGTGACCTTTGAAAGTCTTTGTCGCTGGCAACTATGACTAGATCATCGGCATAGATGAAACCTTTACTTTCTTGTATAATGTCTGGAATGTCATTAACAAAAATTAAAAATAATAGAGGGCCAAGGGAACTCCCCTGGGGAACCCCAAAATTAACCTTACATTCACTCGATTTGTGATTATTAAGTAGAGTACATTGTCTCCTATCAGATAAATATGACTCCAACCATTTGTGAACATTATTGTGTAATTTTAGAGCTTTACACTTCTTTAGTAACAGCCTGTGATTCACGGAATCAAAGGCTTTCTTGTCGTCGACGAAACATAATGTAATTTTTTCATCGTTTTCTAATTTTTCATAAATGTGTTTAAGAAAGTCGAATATAGCGTCAGAAGTGCCTAAACCTGGCCTAAAACCGTATTGCGCTTTTGTCAACAATTTGTTATTTTCTAGATGTTCCATGATATGCTTATGTACTAGTTTTTCTAACATGCGCCCTGGTATGGGCAGGAGGTTGATTGGCCTCCAATTTCCAATTTCTCTCTGTGACCCTTGTTTAGGTATGGGTACGACTAGGCTGGTTGCCCAGGCTGATGGGAATATTCCCTGTTGCAGGGAGTTCTGGAAAATCGAGTGCATTTGCGCTGTGGCAGTGCTGAGTGCATCCTTCAAGATTCTTGCGTTAACTTCCTCTAGACCACTTGATTTACCTACATCAATGTTTTTGATTAGGTCTTCAACCTCCTTGTAGGTGATCTTAAGTTCAGGGTCCGGGTTAATGACCTCATAGTTAACTGTGTATTCCTCATTTTCTTCATATTGGAGTTCCTCACACATTTTATCCCCTACTGTGGCGAAGTACTCATTGAAATACTCGGCTGATTTTTCTACCGGTACTCTTTCATTGGTATCATGATGCATGAAATCGGCCCTTGTGGATCTGTCTGTGGGTTTTATCAGTCTGTTGATTGTTTCCCAGAATCTCTTGTGCCCATTGTCCGCTTCACGGTAGGCTCTATTAATCTCACTACTCTTTGCCTCCTTTGATAGCTTGGTGATTCTATTTTTAACCTGTTTGGCTTGCTCATGAAAGTCCTGGATGTGGGTGCTGAGGTATTCCTCCGACAGCCTTCGTCTTTCTACAATTAGCTCTTTAACTTCGGTGGTGAGCCAGCTCTTATTAGCTCCAGTGATCTTTATTAGTTTCTTGGGGCATGTTTCATCTAAGTACTCTACTATAAGTGCAAGGAGTATGCTCCATTGCACATTTGGGTCTTTTTCCTTATAGAACTCTTTCCAGTTAAAATAAGTGATTTTATCCTCAAGGTCTTCTTTAATATACTTTTTGTAGGATCTGCCAAGAAACTCCTGCTCCGTGACTTCTTCCCTGGGTTTCTTTTGAACCCCTACTACAGGGTAGTGGTCACTAAGTGTCAGCGGATATACTGCACTGTATATTATATTTTCTGCATTGGTGATAATATTGTCTAGGACCGTTCCTGCCTCTCCATCTCTCCCGGGTCTAGTGATATCTTTAATTAGTATACTCATGTTTTTACTCTCGGCTAAGGCTTGTAGCAGTTTGGTACCATTGTGCTGGTCATCTGAGAAGTCTACGTTGTAGTCCCCTCCCACCCAAACGTCATGACTCATCAAGTTTATGTCATCTATGTATAGATCTAATGTATCGACGAAGCTCTGGACATTACCCTTAGGTGGTCTGTAGATGCTGATTATGACCTTTTTCCTGTTATCAGGTTTCTCAATGAACAAGGTTAACATTTCTATGTCGGCATTTATTTTACAGCCAGCATTATCAACTCTTACATAGCTGGCTAGCTCATTTCTTACATAAACCAAGACTCCTCCAGCCTTGTCGGTCTCTCTGTCAAATCTGTAGAGTTTCATACCCTCCCAGAGTATTTCCTGGTCTGTCATAGTTTCATTCAACCAGGTTTCATTGGCCCCAAAAATGTCCACCCTGCCAACACTTTCAATGATGTCTGATATCTTTCCATTAATGCTCCTGGTGTTCATATACATGACCTTGAGTCCTTTGGGTAGTCTGTTCTCACCCATGACTATGACGGTGGTCTGCTATCGCCAGTCTACCATTTCCCCTTTTCCCTGTAGCAATTTTTATATACCGTGTGGCTCCTACTTCCACCTGTATGAGGTGTGTACGTGGTCCTGCCTTGGCATTAATCATGACCCAAAAAATATTTCCCGGGCTAGTTATTAGGAGTTATATAAAAATACAAAAATAATCTTTCTACAATAATATACTATTTGAACCTGCCTAATCTAGGTATGTGTCCCCGTGATTAACACCAGGGTCTTACTAATCACCACCTTGCTGTATAGTAGGGTGGGGAGTAGTCTTGTTTGCTGCTCTAATAGACTGTCAACAATTCTCCATTCTTTCTTCCTGCAGTCGTACCGGTACATGTTTCTATCATACCGGGGTGCTGCTAGTCCAGACTCCTTCATGAGCTTGACTAGATCCCTGTTTGTGGCTATGACTGTGTAGTCCACTAAACATTGGTTGTTTTCATCATCATCAGTGTTATACCCGTGTGCTTGATTATATTTATATAAACTAACTCCATAAATTGGGAGAGTGACGACCTTGACCCCATCAAGTACTTGTTCGAGTTCCATTTTAATTGACCTGACTCTGGTTACTATGTTGGCCGCAGCCTCTTCAGCTGTGGTTTCTTTATCAAATCTACACCTTAGTTTCTCATTTTTCAGTGTGACTATGTCCCATAGTCCTAACATAACGTAGATAGTCTGGGTGGGTATGTGTTGTTGATTATTTACGTCTATAATCCATTGCTTAATATCTCCGTACCTTCCTCCAGTGAGTGTTGCAATTTTCAGTGGTATGCTGCATTTCTTGAATAGTTCATTTTTGAAACTGGCTAGCCGTTCGTCCCCCAGTATCAGGACTGTTGGCTTGATCACGTGTGGCCTCTCGGTCTCTTGTCTGGTAGTATATAAAGAAAAGGTTTGTTATTACTATAGAATAGCTGTGTACTATATAATATAATAAACAGGTTGCCATGATCATACATTTTACCGTGTTGCCTCTAATTTTCGATATTCAATCCAAAATGTCCCCGCGTTGTTTTCCATGACACCGGGACGGTGACACTTTCCCCGTCTCCGGGACACTTAGTTACTCTATTTAACGCCTTTAAATTTACCTAGCGGTTAAGGTTTTACCTTTGCTCATTATCAGATTGCATCAAATCTAAGGTGTCGTCGTCACTACCCCCGGAATCCATCCCTTCTGTGTTACCACTATCCGTCCCCGTCTCTCTCTCCGCCATCTTGCAAGTTTACAATTTCTACAGCCTCGTTTTGGTTGTCGGCGCCCGGCCGGGCGTCGCGTTCGATGATTTCACCGCGCAGCTTCATCAGTAACTTACCACACATGTTTCTCCCTTTTTGCGGGTGTGTTGCAAAGAGGTTCTTGTCGTCATATATCTTGCTTTCAAAGGCAAACCCTCCCGCATAATACGAGTCAGAAGTGCTCTCGATTAGCACTTCCGGGTGACTTCCCTTGAGTGCCTTTCTTGCCTCGTCATCCTGGGTGTATTTTGCCGTCATTCCTTTATAAAGGATGTCGTCACTAATGAGTGACCACCTACAGCCTGTAGGTTCCTCTATACTGTCGCCCACTCCCTTCATTTTTGCTGGTTTGTCAAGAGTCATAACCGTGTCAGCCTTCTCTTGTTCCCCAAATTCCACGCATTTGGAGTATTGGTAGAATTGTTCCACACTAGTGAAGTCTTTCAGTTCTCCGTTTTCCGCTTGTATTTTCATTTTCACTTTGAAGAAGTTCGAGAGCGGTGCTGTTTCCCCATTGAAAACATAACCACTGTCCGTTAGTCGAACGCGTCTCGCCGGGGGTTTCCCTCTGACGTCATTCTGTCCTGCCGCGGGGGTTTCGTCGGGAGTTCCCTCCTCCACATTCCGGGGATCCCCTTGTTGTTGTTTTGGTCGCGCACGTGCGTTCAGATTCTGCTGTTTGGCTCGCTTTCCTGGTAGATACATACGTGGTATCTCGTCTACGTTTGCTTCTGAGTAGAAATTTTCGTTTATCAGTATCCCTTCACTGGTTACCTTGACCTTGACATCCCTTTTCCCTCTATTAGCCTCGAAAACACCTTTGAAGATTCTTCTCGCTCTGCGTGTCTCTGGCCCTTCGTGAGGTTCAATGTTGACACTGCCCCATTTCTGTACCCTCCTGACTTCATGGCCTCTGGTGAGTAACCTGTTGGTTGTCTCGAGGTTGACTAGCTCTATCTTGATAGGTGGTTTTGCTGTCAGCTGTCTTCCTACCCTTGCGGTATTAATAACCTCCCTGTTGACTATGGGGATATTTGCTTCCCTGAACATTCTCCCCATAAGATCAGCTACGTTTTCCCTTGGGTGGTGAGGCACCCCATGTACTATGACCGTTCTGTCATTGCTGGGGTTGTGGTAGTTTCTCCCCTCTATAGATTTACTCTCTCTTTCAAGTAGGGCCTTGGCTCTGGGGTCCAGCTTACTGACTCCCCCTGCTTTCTTCCTCTTTTCCTCCTCTAGTCTCTGACTATCTGCCTGCTGTTCTCTCTCTAAGTCTTTGGCTGTGAGTCTGTCTAGCTCTAGCCTCAGACTCTTTTCTAAGTCTCCCTTCTTTCTTTCCACATCCTGTAGCATGTTTGCATGCTCCTCCCCTATGGCTGTCTTTAACATGACAGTCAACTCGCAGTTAATTCTTTCCTCATGGTAGAACAACGTTCCTCCAGTTGCTGATTTTCAGACAGTAACCTTTGGGTCAGTTCCTCATGTTCTCTCTCCCTGCCCCTCTCTAGTCTAACCAATGCTTCTTTGTTTGTTCTGATACTTTCTTGCATCCCTTCTGATTGTACCCTCCAGTTTTCCTCCAGGCTGGCTATTCTCTCATCTAACCTCGTTTCAAGCCCACTGGTTTGTGTTTGTAGGCTTTCAATGTTCTGGTTCAGCTTGACCAGTTGTTCGGGTAAATCTTGCGGTAGTCTAGTGACTAGACCCCCAATCATTTCTGTGAGATTCTCATATTGTTTGTTTGAGTATTTCTGCTTTTTGAATGACTCAGGTGTCAGGGTTGGTGTACAAGTATTGGTTGTTTTACCTTGAATAGCGTCCGGTGTATTGCCCGGTGTGTTGCCCGGTGTGTGACAGCCCCCTGGTTTGTTGTTGTCGGACGGTCGGTCTGGAGACTTGCCCTCACCTGCGCCAGGTGAGTGCCAGTCCTCGGTGGGTGAGTCCTCCTCCGAGTTTTCCGCTGAGAGCTGTGTTTCCCTCTCTTTATCCTTTTGTGACCGAGTGGTCCTCTCAGTGATATCTTTACTTAACTCTTTAAAAGATTTTTTCCCCTTACCGGTATCCTTGTTACCTTTCTTCTCTTTGATGTTTTGACTGACCGCCGCCATGTTGGATTTCGTGAGGTTCCGAGTCGGCGTGTTTCTAAGATTACCTATATAACCATTAATATGTCTTTGTCACCCCTATATATCTTGTCTAGGCCCTAAGTGTACCTTTAAATAACTCTATGACCTATTAATTTTGATTAGGTTGTGTCCTGAATAGTCTTAAACTCCTATAATACTAGCCCGTAGCGGGAGTGCGTTCTAGCCCTGTGACGTCATACTATCCAACTGGTCAACCTGAAGTTGAAACACCGCTGTCTGAATGGAAGTTGACTAAATCTGAGTTCAAGGGGACACAGTATGTCGGCTTTGTGAAGTATCAAGGAGGATTGAGGATTGGGTAAGTGATTGATTCATTGATTATTTACTATATACAAATATTGTATAGCATGATCTTAGGAGGTGTTTAGAATGGATTTAGTTGATACTTTAGCTCGACGTTAGGAGATACTTGGTTGAATTGATTATTGAAAGTGATCTTTATTTCAGGTACGACTGCGTGAACATCAGTGTGAGCGATTTCCACAAGTTGTGCACTCTACAGAGTGAAGAACCTACGGTTTCAGTTGTGGTGCAGAACGCTGATGATAACGACCCCAACGACGATAGTGCAGGAGTTAGAGTGTTGAAAAGGAAGGCCGAAGACGAAGCACCTCTACCTCCCAAGAAGAAGAAGTTTATGTCATCTTGGAGATGGGTATTGGATCGCGTTGGTAATGACACTATTGAACAATCGCCTAGCATTTTCTATAGCGAGGAAAACTGTCAGTTTGACTTAGACCTTAAGAGAGACAGCTTAAAGAACGAAGATGATAATGTGGACTTTGAACTTGAATTGAAAGAAGATCAAGTCCCTTTACCATCTCCTTCTGAGCTGGCAATTAAGGTGTATGAGTATCTGTTGCGGTTAGAGTTCGCTGAAAGGATAAAGTCTCATTGTTCTGGTTATCAATATTCTAGCACTATCCAGGACAATCACGAGGAACTTGATGACCCAGTCTGGGAAAATCTCATAAAAAAACATGGTAGAGCTGCACATCTAAAGGTATCTATTGCTCGATTGTTGGAGTGCTGCAGTATCATTTCTCCACATTTTGAACGTACCAGGTATGTAAAGTATGACACTGCAGTTGATGTGTTGGATTGTGTTGAACCAAATGTGATTCTGAGTGCCAAAAGACCTCAGTTCGAGCACGAGTTTTGTCAGTTAGATCTTATATAGTTACCGGTAAAATGTGTTTCTCCCCGATATTCAATGTAGTCATTAGTATGACACAAGATGATTTGGATGTTTTGAGACATTTTTTCTCAATTCCTTTAGATCACAGGGAGTATACATGTAATTGTTTGAGAGAACTTGTGTTTTCTATAGAAAGTTTCCTAGACATGTTGTCTTCTCCAATGTGGCATACAACTGATTACCTGGCTGCAACATATACATCAGATGAATCTAAGTATGCCACTGAAGACAGAGCCAGCATTCAAATCATATTTCATGATTGTCAAATGGTAAGCGGACTTAAAATGTCAGACACGTTCGAGTTTAAATATCTTCAGGAAACAATAAGGAGACATCCTCATATGGAGTTTTTTCAGAAAGAAATAAAAATTGGAGAAGACTTTGAAGGGGAATGGCAAGAGTGTATTGATCATGGAGAGTGGCTCTCTGAGAGAGCTACTTATCTAGAACCCTTCTTGGGTTGGCAGGAATGTCCATGCAATAGTGAGAGTTAGTTGGTAAATATTTAGCTTAACGTGTAGAGGTATAGTCTATAACTGATATTATCATCTAGTTTAACATGTACCGGTATACACAATAGCTGATATCATAATCTAGTTTAACGTGTAGCGGAATGCATTTTATTTCTTATAATTAGTTTATCATGTAGCAGTAAACATATATATCTCTCACAAATAACATTATGTAGTTTATAGGGTAATACTATACATGGTGATTATAATAGATTAGTATACTTAATGAATATTCCGGATACAATAGCATAGTGATATCTAGATTCTCTTACAGGGAGTCAGTAGTGTAGGGCTTGAATAAACACTGCAAATGATACGAATTTCATGAAATTCGTATCACTTGTTAGCTCTAATGAATATTACGAATTACATGTAAGGTTTGTAGTACATAGATGAATTGTTACGAATTTGTTAGCTCTTATAAATGAATAAAGATATAAATGAAATAAAACGTCTCATGTTTGTCATTAGACATCAGTTTCTATCATGTTGTCGTATATGTCATTGAAGAACATGTAATATTCCGGTTCTGGGGTCGCTTTTCTGCATTTTCTTTTAACTAAATAAGCTGTTGTAACCATCACTATAACACTCCCAACAATCCCCAACGTAATCCAAACTGGGGTCAAGCGATTGGAATGTTGAATTACACTTTGTCTATCAGTTATTTCCCCGACTTGAGTTGAGGTATTGAAAGATGGGAGATGTGGTTCAACAGGTTGAGTCATAGTTGTAGAGACTGCAGGAGAACTGTGATACAAGGTGGTGATGGTAGTGATTATTTTTCCTCTCAAATGGGGACTTGTGAACATGGGGGTAGACTGAGACACGCTAAGTGAAGACACCACATTGTGAGACACGCTAACTCCAGACAACGGGGTCTTTGTTATAGGCTGGGTCACAGTGACACTCGACGCTACAGTATCTGGTTTAGAGCTAGATATACGATTTGGTGAGATTGTGATGGGTTTCCAAGTAGTGACATGATCCTCATCAGTAATTCGGTCACAGTTTGTTTGTATCGTATAATTGGTATTATCCGGTATGGATGCACACTCAAAGTTATCCCATTGCTCTCTAATATCAACTAGTTCCAAACTTTTGAATTTCGCGAACAGTTTGACATCAAACTTGACAAGTTTACATAATCTCCAATCCAGATGTGTATAGTAGTCATTTTCCCATACATGGAGAGATCCAGGGTTGACATGACGACATGTAATGGTCTTTTCTCTACACCGACAAATATGACATATGTTGTCTTGAGTATATACTAGTGTAAAGAGTATGAGAAATCCGATAATTCTATAATACTCCATTGTACACGACTTTCTCAATAGGATATTGTACTAGGAAATCCTGGTGACCCGCATCAAGCACTCTCACAACACATGTTTCATTTCTATAGGCTTCTAAGCCAGTATTTGAAGGCGGGAAATTACGTCTCCACTCTCCTAGCAGATGTTCTACAGACCATCGACTCAGCGTCTGTTCACCATCTCCAGCGGAATTTACGTAGCGTCGGTATATACCGACGCTACGTAATATCCGCTGGAGAGTGATGATAACCTCGCAAAACAAAGTTTCATCGTATGTGAACTAGAATATAACTTTATAATGAACGTCATAACACATAATGAATAAGTCTTTAATCAAAATGAATATTTTAAACTGATATACAAATCTTAACTATTTAGATTTAGACTGAATCGAGTAGTTAGATGGAGTAAACAACTTTGTCTTGCGAGGTGATCGCCATTTTACAACCGGCGCTGACAAATGGCTTGCCGGATAATCGGCGAAATGAAGGCGCTTGCAGCAGTGATAGGTTTCATCGTTGTTTTAATCGCTATTCAACAAGTAACACCTACTCTCTGTCAAGAGTGTAGGTGTAGGAGGACTTACGTTATCTGTAGAAGACGACATATTAGCGCGTTATTGAATATAGAACTGAGGAGATCGCGTCAGTACCCCGGGTTCAGACGTCTAGATTTCAGAGGATGCCAAGTCAGTTCGCTGAATGTTCATTTAGTGTTGTCAGTCTTCCCCAATGTTGAACTTTTAGACATTCGCGGATCTGAGTTAAGATGTGACATGTCTGAACTGGACATGGAGACAGACAAGTTTGATGTCAAGTTCAGTTGTATTGCAATGATGACTACTTCAAGCTCTATCAATACTACTACTGATAGTCAATCCACAGTGACTACTACTCGGTCCACTACTCGTCAGTGGACCTCTACTCAAAGATGGCCCGGAGACAGTCGTACTCGACGTCGCCCTCCAACAACAACAACATCAACAACAACAGAATCAATGACTACAGTTAGTGTGGAGGATGACGATGTCACGACAGAGTCAGATCCTGATCCTCAACCTCTCACTGATGAAGCTATAGTATGGTGGATTTGGTTTTTAATTGCGTTGATGATAATGTTGGTAGCATCAGTGTTGGCAGTACTCGTGATATACTTGAGGAGAAGGAGAAGAAGGGAGTTGATACCTCCTCCACTAGACATGATAGAAATGGCTGCGCAGTTGAGAAAACAGAGAATATCACCCCCTGTCTCGAGTAATACTTCGCAAACGTTGGTAACTATTATTCATTGTAGGCTTGTTAACATTATGATAGTCATATAATCTAAATCTAGAACATAGATGTACTAACTAATAATAACATGTAAATGATGCATGATTGAGATGGCTTTAAATGTAGCATGAAGCCTCAATAGTAAATATTCATAAAGCATTAACTAAGCTTGCGATTTTATAATGTTGTGATAATTTAATCTAAAGCATGATTGAGATGCGTTTAAATGTAGCATGAAGCTTCAATAGTAAATATTCATAAAGCATTAACCAAGCTTGTAGTTTTATAATGTTGTGACAAATTAATTTAAAGTGTAGTAAACTTCTTAAATTGCAGTGAGCTCTTCAGTCATCCATATCTACGAAGGAGATCTAGCGAAACTGAAGTGGAGAACTTAGGACCTGAAACTAAGTCTGTACACTAGACTGTCAGTGCTCATCCCCGTCTTCAAGACTACACTCTCTCCAAGACTACCCGTACTCATTCCAGTCTTCAAGACTTCACTCCAAAACTACCGGTAGTCATTCCAGTCTTCAACACTTCACTTCAAAACTACCGGTAATCATTCCAGTCTTCAAGACTTCACTCCTAGACTACCGGTAGTCATTCCAGTCTTCAAGAACGCGCTTCTCTCCTAGACTACCGGTACTCTCTCCAATCTTCCCAGTCTTCAAGACTTCACTTCACTCCAAGAATACCGGTAGTCATTCCAGTCTTCAAGAACGCGCTTCTCTCCTAGACTACCGCTACTCTCTCCAATCTTCAAGACTACCGGTAGTCTTCATACCCTACCATGTAGTTGACAGAACTACTCACCCCACACTTCCATGACTTAGCGCTAATTGTTGAAGTTATGATGATGTGGACATGAAAGTTTGAGACCTATGTCATCAATCACTAAAGTGATATAAGTCAGACTTAATCAAAGCGTGAAAGAAATTGTGATACTTAATCAGAACCTCTTTTAACTGTTTATACTAATCTACTGAATGATCTATTTAGTCTATGTTAGAACATTGATCTGTTTTTTAAAAGATTTTGATATACCGGGATTGATATGTTAACACTAGTAGTGTCTAAGCTAATTGTGTATTTGATCGACAACACATCAACAATCAGGTGTTATAACCGTATGTGTTTTTGGGATCATAGTTTCTAGTGAAGTAAATGTGATTCGTGTTCATATGATAATCAGGTGCTAACGAGTTGAAATTACCACGTGCTATATCCATATAAGTCTATAGGAATTATAGTTTCTAGTGTATTAAATGTGATTGGGGGGTCATATGATAATCGGGTGATATCTATGGTTGGAAAACGTTCTATCTATCTAGTATAATCAGGTGCTATATACATATCCAACTAGTGTGTGTGTGTGTGTGTTACTCAACAAATCAGAGATTACTTAATGTTAGACTTTGATACTGTGTAGTCCTGTAACTAGGAGTTCAAACGAGTATCAGGATGTTATCATAGTTTGAATTAGACTTATCTATGGAGTATAATCAGGTGCTATATACATATCCAACTAGTGTGTTTGTTACTCGTCAAATCAGAGATTAGATAATCTTACACTTTGTTATTGTGTAGTCGACTGATTAGGAGTTTAAACGAGTATCAGGTCGCCATCATGGTTTTAATTCGACTTAACTATCCAGACAAAATCAGACATGTTCTTAGATACACGTTGAAGTTTACTATAAAGTAAATAAACAATTGAAATTGTGATCACATTTTGTTTATTTTTCGAGCAATGGTTACATAACTATAAAGCAACTATCACATCATTTTGCATGGTGTCTACACTAAACTGATCCACAAAATAATCTAGTTTATATCCACGACAGCAAAAGTATGCATAAAGAACACAGTAATCTCCACAAACATCACTAGTTTCACTCTGTAAGCGGCGAGTAGAATACACATACGGTTTATTCATTTTTTCTAAAAAGGGTTTGACAACTGTTGGAGCGTCTCCTAAAGAATCGAAGTACTCAATGCTATCTGATAGAAACACACATACCCAATGTTTACCATCACCAAATGAATCATCAGTATTAACTACATAGAGTCCTTCATTTTCACTTTTAACATAAAGTTCATCATATGCTAACACACCTTTGAAATATCTCGAGGTAAATGAATCACTTGATAAATATGCGGCGATTTCTAATTCATTCATGATTCAACAATTACATTTCGAGCTTGATCGATTTTCATCAAAGCTTCAAAGCTTCCATATACAATCACTGTAACAGGTTCTGTCAACGCAGATGCAAATTTGACAGACAGTCTAGTTTGTCCTCTTTTTAAAGGATTAGAATACAGTTCACTTTTGCTTTTCTCTAAATCAAAAACATAGAATGCATATCCGTGCTTAAAATCAAAATAAGATATATGAGGGGGATCCTTTTGCTCTGCAGGCATAGATTCGAATAACTTAGAATAGGCAGACACATAGTTATTATTTGTATAATCCGGCTGTAGAGTCTGCGAACCGTTGCTCTGACCATCTACTTGAAAGTCTAAATAATTCACTCCTAAGTTTTTGAAATTGAATGGATTCTTTTGATTATGACCAATGTAAGAAGAGGATAGTAAGAAAGTTACTACGGCTCTTTTTGGTACCATATCTTGAAACAAATTATCCATAGTCCAAGAATGACTTCCATTGGGAATGTTGTATGCTTTAATTTCGCTTCTAGTAAAAGGGTATAATGCCATTTCACGTTTAAGAATCTCACCTTGCGCAGTCAACATGCCTGGGTGAATTTTAGCATAAGGCACAAGTAAAGTAGCATCTTGAATCACGACAGAATAATATTTTGAAAGTGCTGGAGGAGCTACAGGTTTAGGGTTTTTCGGTGTAGCAGGGGGTGCAACTGGAGGGTATTCATACATCAGTGTAAAAAGATCAGAGGAAGGGAATAGTTTGATGTTAATAGGTGCACCATTTAACAACAATCTGTTCTGTTGACAAATATCTACATACAATTTAGTTTTTAATACAAGAGGTATGCCTTTTTTGGTTTTGTCGTGACGATCTGACAGCCCGGTATTAGAACCATTTTTTAGATATACATCCATTTCACCCGGTTCGTCTCTACTAAAACCTGCTAAACTCATCCAACTAGATTGGTCATTTGCACCGTGTTTTAAAATAGCATCAATCATAGCTTTGTATGGAAAGTTAGTACCAACAGAGGAAGTGATCAATTGTTGTTGAATAGATAGATCGACTTGTCTAAATAGTGACGTCCCTGCAAAGTTAATGAGTGAGACATCATTGACAGTAGTCACTGGTTTATTTTTGTCGTCATGAATAACTAGCGTTGTTAACAGTGAGATTTGACTCAAATCAATGTAATCTGAGGAGTTGTTTTGAACATCAAATTCGATTGTAGAACCTTTAGAAATCTGACCTATAGGACGATAGTCTTTGATATAAAATTCTTGAATCGCCGTCTGAACTGGAGGTGTGTTAAATAAAGCCAGTCTCTCGTCGAATCCCTCCTCAGCATTGTTCAGCACGAAACTCATCTTCTCTTAGATTTAGTTTTTTTAGTATTTCTACTCTTAGTCTTAGACTTAGTCTTAGTCTTAACTTTTGACTTAATAGGTTTCCTTCTTATGATCTTCTTTCTTCTCTTTCCAACACCAGACTGACGTTTGTTCAGACTGGGTGAAGTATTTAACTGTCTCTTTAATTCTTGTTTAGCTCTCTCTATGACTCCCTGCTCTGGAGAGACAAGTTTCAATCCAGAGCCCTTTTGTAGAGAATAAAATCCTTTCCTAGAGTTTTTGATTGGAAGTTTCTTCCACGCATCCATATCTGGCACATACGGTACAAAACTCATCTTCACTGTTCGGAGCTTAAACTCTGAATGACGTTTCAAAATCAACAGCTTCTATTTAATCTTTTTTCAAATGCAACACTAGATAGAGTTCAGTCAGTGCAGAAGGTAGAGGTTTATCATCTAAGGACGTCACTGAAAATCTGATTCTATCTACGTAGTCTCTTGTAACAGGAATATAATATGGTTTAGTAAACTGTTCACTACCATTCAATATTCTCAATATAGGAGTTAATTTGCCGTGAACAATGTTGTTCTGTATCATGTCACAACACACGTACACACCATTTTTAACTTTAGTGTTCATACTACATTCAACTAGTGCACACACCCATCTTCCGTTTAATTCTAATGATTTAGGAAGATCCACGGTAAAATCTGAGAGTTTGTTATCAGAATATAGAGGTTTTGAATCTGTGGGACTAACGTACAGGTACATGATCAAATCTTGAATGAGGTAAATTAAATTTACTCTTGCTTTTGTAGATCAACAATGTCGCGTTTAGAAACCCATGAGTTATATTTCTTAGGCCAGCCAACCCAACTGACTATGTTCCCTAGAGTCTTGCCGTGGTATTCTTCTTCTAATACCTCATCGACCACATATGTTGCATCATCTTTGACGATCATTTTTTCTAATTCTTCTTGATAAAACTTCCCCTCCACTGGATCGTTGTCCCAGGACTTAAGAGAGTACAGGGCAATATCTTGTTGAGTTTCTCTATCTGTGATTGTAAATATTTCATATGTCCATTTTTCATCATATGCCCTTTCAAAAGGTGATCTATACCGTACCAATCTCACTCTATCACCTGTATCAAATCTATAGACGGGTTTAGGTTTTGGTGGGTGTGTCTTGAGTCTTGGATTTTTGAAACTATATTGGTTTTTCCATAAAGTAATTTTATTAGCCCTTCTAGCCTGTGTAGGAGTCATTTTAATAGATCTGTGTTTAGAATTGTTATAAGCCTTTGTCACGTCTTGTAACTTGTCCTTCCATTTTTGAGTGTAATTTTGATTCATATATTTAATTAATCTAAGTTTTAAAGATTTGATTAATCTTTCTGATATTGATTCCTTCACTTCATTAGTAGTTGTGAAGTGGTGCACGCCAATTCTCCTCAAATAGTTTTGCACGTCTCGTCCTATAAATTCGCTACCTTTGTCTGTGCGAAGTTTAAGTGGTTTTTCTTTTTTAAACACCTTTTTCAAAGCATCAACCATTTCTTTAGTTTTAAGAGATTTTAGTGGTACTGTCCAAGCAAACCTAGTGAACACATCAATCAATACTAAGACATGTATGTAGCCATCATTCTTCTTGTGATAAGCAGTCATATTCATAGTGTCTCCACCCCATTGTTGGTTTTTAGCAGAAACCACAATACGTGGTCTTTTAATCTGTCTATTAGGACTTTTATGTAACGTGTAAGTCTCTTGTTCTAGTAACCAATTTTGTACATCTTTCAACTTGTATCCCAAGTGTTTAACAGCTGTGTATAAATCATAAACATCTCCATAAGAGGCAGGATGCGCAGGATCAAAGTAAACTGCTGATAAATCTTCATTCATAGCGGTTTCCAAGTTTCAGTCCAATCAGCTTTAGATTCCAGTGTGATACTGATAGGTTTACGATTTATTGGAATTCCTGGTGGAGGTAGTGGTCTAGTTAGATATCTACCAGAACCTATTAAATTTTTTCTCTTTGGATTTCGAATCAAAGTAGTGGGTACATTAGTCAAATTCTGATAGAACATATCTAATCCACAAGGTTCATAATTTTTGTAATTGAACATTGCATCCTTTATCAAATCTGTAACGTGCGAACCTTGTACCGGTTTGTTTTCTATCAGTATTTCTCCCTTTTCATTCCATGGAATACATTTCTCAACATAAGTCAACAATGTTTCTGCCTGTTTCCTTTGATTCTTTCCAAATGGTTGAAGTACCAATTCCTTGTCCAGTTTAGCGACTCCAGATTTGATTTCTTTCACAGGGTCTAAAGAATTATGAAATTCATCATAAGGTACTAATACCATTTTCTTCATAGCAGCTTCAAAATAGAATCCTTCACGCTTTTTAAAATAGTCAACATAGCCCGAAAATTAGACTTGATCAAACGGAGTTTAGTTTTGATAACCAACCTTTTCTTACAAAGTTTTTGTAACAGTTTCTTATGTTTAGTCACAATCCTTCTAACTTTAGCTGGTAATGATGTAATACTGTTGATTAAATTGAAGGCGATTTCACATAAAGCTTCGACTTGTTTTACTGTGGCTGAAGAGAGTAAACAGCGTGCTTGATCTGCAGTAGTGTTCAATATCAGTTTTATGAAATCTGACACAGCTCTTAGTCGAACAGAAGACATACTTAAAATGACGCCAGAATAGTGTTCACACAGTATTTATTCAAGTATGAGTTCATTGTCGTCAGCGAGACTACCGTCTGTCGCTATAGAACGAGAGGCATTACCAAATCCAATTATGCCATGTTTCTTAAATAATCCACTCTTTACATCACGTGAGTCATCTGTTGGCAATGATTGTGCCATATTACTATATTCAATTACCTCATCACTCAATTTAAATGTATGATTCTTTACATCTCGTGGTATATCTACGTCATCTTGTGCATCATTTTTAAAAAAGCGAACATTGTTTACTTTAGTTTGTAACTCATGGAATTTATTAGTGAGGGCGTGCATATTTTCCAACACCATATACATCACATCTTTAGTATTGATAGCTATACTTGACATTCTATTTCTAATGAACGAACAACATGGGGAATGTCTTAAATGCTCCATGTCTACATCATCTGTAGCTTTCCATGAATGTAACACTATACCACAATAATAGCACTGTACCATATCTCCACCACCTAGATAAAATAATCCAGACTCTACTAAGTCTTTAGGATTAGTGAATCTTCTCCATGTAATGAAAGTTCTTTCTCTCGTTGCCCGGTCTACAAATCTAGGGTACCTCATTTTTAGGCACGTAGACAATTTGCGTATCTGTGGGAAATATATTCGTCCTCAACCTTAAGTCTCTGATGTTACGAGGGGAGAGGTCTAACAACAAGTAACCAAATGGGAGATTCATGCAGTCTTTATAAGCTTCTTCTAGGGTTTTTCCCAAGCCAGTTTGAATTCCTAACACTTTGATTTGATTTACATCTCTGTCATTTTTCATCAAAACCAAATAATGAGTATTTAACATTATTGATCTTGCACACTTGCCTTGTTGGAATAAGTTCTGAATCAAGTAAATAACAGTGACATTATCGTGGTGAGAACCTCGTGTAAATAAGTGTTCTGCAGACTGAGATTTCATAACATCATTCATGAGATCATCTAATATGATTATAGTGGGTCTTCCGTTTAGATCAGTAGGAATATCCAATCCTTCTCGAAACTCTACGCCCTTCATATCATCGAAAGCGCTCTGCCAAGTACCATAGCAATACACTACACGTTCTGGATGTGTGCTAAATAGACTAGGATTGTTCAACAATTTCTTCAACCAAGTTGTTTTTCCACAACCTGTAGTTCCACTTATTATTATTGTAGTAGGACATGAGAACACATACTCTGGTACCTCATACATGATGAAAAACTGAGACTATAGAATAAGATCTCTAGCTTTTATACTAAAAGTATCTAGACCATGCACAAAGAACAAAGGTTAGATTCTTCCTCCCTTCTGTATACGACATCACTTTTACATCTCATACATTTGCTACATCTTTGTATATCTGACTTGTGTATTTCTTCCCAGTATTTCTCCCTTATTTCTTCCCACAAACTACCCAACACATTTGACCCTCTATAGTTAGTTGAGACTGATGCTAGTCTAGAGCTCATACCTATGCCCCAATACTTATCTGACACACAATTTAACAACTTTAAATTCCCACTAGATTTCAGTTTTCTTCGAACAGTTTCACATACTCTCATTTTCTCTGTAAGAATTTCCAACATGATTTCTTTTCTGTCTTGTAACCAAGACTCAGTCATTAAGTCTTCATTTATCTTACCATCACCATTGAAATTGTTCTGGATTTTAGATTGGTAATCATAAGCTTCTGTTACAGAATTAAACTCTTGGTCGAATAAGTGTAATTTGCAGGAGTAGTCGTTTGCTAAAGGATGACTTGAATAAGTAAACCCGACATGAGCAGGTATAGTCCAGGGAGTTAAAGTTATGTTCAAAGGAGACGATGTAACTCCATCTGCAGACACTGCTCTCTTACAATAGAAATAAGACAGCCCAGATCTTTCTTGTTCATAAGTAAATATAGTATTTCCTCTCACACGAAATCCTCGATTTAATCCACTTCCACTTTGTTGAATGGCTAAAACCTTTTCATAGTCGGTCATAGGACACATCAATGAACGCTTATTCAGCCCCTTACAGCTATACTTTACAGACTTTTCATCTTTAAGGATGTAAGTCTTGCTGCAGAGACAAATCATCTCAGTACCACTCGCTTCCAACTGGAATAGATTAAGAAGTATTATATTACTGACACATCAATATATATTCAGTACCGGTAGTGTAGACAGTTTAACTTCAAAGATGTCATATCCAGCATTAGTTAGCTAAAGTTCCACTAGGTGGAAGCACCACACAGGTTATTTAGATTAACCATTGTATACCGGTAGTTTATATGTATGTTAAGGTTGTACATGCAAGTAGTTTATATACAGTCAAGTATTTCTCAATAACATTAGCTCACCTTGAATAAACCCGGTGTTCTCTTGTCAAATTTTGAATGATAAGAACAACATTGACGAGGTAACCAATTCGTCAAATTAGCATCATATACCGTAGACTGACAACTTCCATACACACTCTTGTTGAATTCAGCCATCTTTTCAGGCTTGATGACAGATTCCAAAGTCTCACCACTTATTGCAAAATAAGCAGAATCTGAAACAAAGAATAATCAGATTAGTAAAATGAAAACTGTATTACATTACCTTAATTCTATATGATAAAAACACGACTGACCTGTATCCATTTCCATGTATTCAAAGTCTTCTCTGTTCACAAACTTATCCAAGAAATCGAAGTACCATTCCAACATCCTCAGTTTAGCATATTGTAAAATGAAATATCCCAGATAAATAGGCAAGTTCAAGTTGATCATTTTCTTGACGGATTCAACTTCATATAAGTCGTCATCCAATTCATTCATTTTTCTGAATTCTGCCCTATTAGCAGCTAAGCAAGCGTCCTTTCTTCCTGATATGTATTTGATATTTGTGTGTCGTTCCTTGTCCATAATCAAACTTCCCTATCCAGAATTACCGATCAATTTCATAGTGTCAGCTATAATAGACTTAGAGCTATCACTGTCCCCGTCACGCCTAGCCTCAGATACCTCGTCTTGGAAGCTTTTGAAACATGATTTAGGAGTGAATTCAACCACTTGATATATGCGAGTCACTTTCATTCCATGATCCAAATACCATTTTAATAAAGGGGTAGCCAACAACAACTTCTCAGCTTTCATGCCACCCACCAATAATTTCCTTGGTTGCTCTGAAAGATTATTAGTCTTTGCATGATCTTGCATGTGTGAGCCAATCACTTCAAAAGGAATCTCAGTTGTGCAGAATAATGGTGACATCTCAGAGAAGTATTCATAGGGCGTCAAATCAGTTTGTGGTCGATTTTGACCCCATACAGCAGGTACAGAGATGTCCACCTCTACTGATCCAAACAGTTCTCCCTTTTGAACAAAATGAAGAATTTCCTCCTCGCTTAATTTTCCAGGGTGTTTCTTGGCAAACTCAGGTATCACACTCATTTCTTTAAGTCCAGGTTCTGATGATTTTAATCTACGAAATTCACACTCCCAAATAGTCTTCAATGTGTAATTCTTTTCTCTCAAATAGTTTTCCCGTATTTGAGTGTTTTTCCATTTCTTTTGACGTTCACCTTCATTCATTCTATTCTGTTGACATTCACACCCATGAATATAACATCCATAAAACTCGTAAACTGTTCTTGTCTGTGAGCAGAACCCATCTACTAAAAAGGGTCCCACTCTCTTCTCATGTCCACAGTTCAGCTTATGAATTATGTCCACACCTTCAACAGCAGCCATCCAATCTAACCATTCAAACATGCTGACATAATAACATTGACGTTCTGGTTTAAACTCATTGTCAGCATGTCTGCGAACAAAAGCTCCAGTAGGCATATCTTTCCCCAGACATTGCAGGTAAAGCGCATTACTATCGAAGCCTACTATCCTCTTACACAGTTTGTTGCCCCTAATACGAGTTTCATTTGCCTTATGATGTCTATGAAAAATTATAGAAGGTCCTCCTACTATATTAGTTTTAAATGTTCTATACAAGTCTTCATCTAATGGTCCAAATAGTTGGAAATGTGTTCTACTCTTTTTTGAAGCGTCAAACAACATTTTTCTAGCTACCCCAGGTACTGAAATAGCTATCTTAAATATGTCTATATTTTTGTTGAAATAAAACTCTTGTAGTTTCTCTACCGCTGTTACAAACGGAGCTACGTCTTTGTTGTTATACCACACAAGAAAGTCTCTGAAAGATGTCATATTGTTATCTCGCCAAACCCTTTGGAGATATTCATAGTCCTCCACTGAAATGTTACTGTCTTTCAAGGTAGAGTAGAATTCAGTGTGAGGTGGTAAACTAGTTTCTTTCAATCTATCTACTGAATCAAAGTATTCGTAAGGGAACATACCTTTCTTTTCTTCTACCCCATAAGCTTGTAAAAATTTTGAATAACTAGAACCAGGTGCTAAGAAATGAAGGATATCCAACATTTTAAACCTATCATTGCTTATAGTAGTGTAAGCGTTGTTATTCTTGATCACATAATCATTCTTGTTGTTTTTTCCAAATTTCAAATGTCCAAACAGCTTGGATTTGATCAGATTTATGTCAAAGTTTGAACTGTTAAATCCTAGAATTGGAAGTTGATTTATGTAACTTTTCAAGTTTTTATAAATCATGCAGAGTTTATTTGACATGATAGTCTTGGCTTTTGTCAAATTTTTGTCGTCTTTACCTTCACTATGATCTCTGATAAAATCATAATCATCTTCATTTTCTTCATTGTCACTAACAATTGATTCAGTTTCTAAATTAACACTAGCGCTTGGAGGTTTCCATTCTTCCATTTTCTCTTTTAAAGACGACATTATCCCGCCCCATTCATTCTCAGAAGATTTTTTAGCGGCTTCTTGAATCTTTGTCAAGTATTCAAACATTTTTTTCAACAAGGAATCTAAATCATCGTCTATGAAACAAACGGGTTCAGTAAAACTTGGTACATTACTGCACAGAGAAACAGATATGGGATGATGCTTTTGAAACCATTTTAACTTGTCAGTAGCTCTTTCATTTTCCCTAAGTAACATAGCCTCCATATCAAAGACAGCAAAATATGGGTAGAGTTTCTTACACTTTGATGTATCTATGTCAAATTCTTCTAATTGATCAAATACTGAAGGATTCGGTTCAAAGAAACCGCCAGGAAATTTGAGTTTTGTACGTCCAGTGCAAGATCGAATGTGAGCCTTATACTGGCTTGTACTAGAAACGTGTTTGTGACAAGTACCACATTGATATTTTTTTGCATAAGTTTGAAAATTTTTGATGAAGGAAAGATGACCGTCATATAGATTAGTATACATGACTGATTTGTGACGAACGGTAGGTTTATATTGCAAGATAGCAATATCTCCTGGTTGAAGATCATAGATATATAAAGAGACTTGAAAACATTTCTCAAAGTCAGGTAAATCTTCCCAAGCTAGCCCCTCAAAATCTCTTGGATCTTTTGGAATAGATCGCTTGACATACTTTCTCCATTGATTATAGTAATCCTTGACAGCCAGAGCCATTCTTGTTTGTTTGTTTTGCAATGCTAGACACCTAAATGCGCACAAGTTGTCTTTATAATAGTGTGTATAATCCCCAGGTGGATGTTCTAGTCCCTCTATGCATCTTTTCAGCTTAATACGATAAGGAAGTGAACCTCCACCAAGATTGAAACCCGTGTCAGTGACAAAAAATACAATATTTGTAACAAACAAGAATTTCCATTCCGTATTTTCCCGGATCTTCCTGAAAAATGCGTCCAAATCAAAATTAAGCAACCTCTGTCTGATATCGTCAATGTCTGTCATTCTAGATACTGGTATGGAATCTTCAAAGAAAGTCACATTAGTGAATGGAATATAATACCTGTAAGCCCCTGACACTTTATGTTCTAACATCAATCCTAAAGTCCCATTGATTCTATAAGTTTCTCTTTGATCTTCATGAACTACTTCCAATGCTTCAACCAATTCCCTCAGCCCTCGTTCTAAATCGTTAGTCGGGAAATTGTAAGTAGAGACAACAGAACCGTGTTCATGAGGGGCTAAGATGTGTTTGTAATTCGATTGCACTGAACGTCTCAATCTTTGGTTGACATCACCTCTCTGATCAATCCACGGTGGTACTTGCCAAGGTTCGTCCTGTAACTCTCTTGCACCTCCATGCATTAATCCACGATGAATATACAAGTCTCGTCTCGTTTTGTGTTTAGCACCACATGTTCTACAGTTGAACGATTTAGTCTTCATCTAAAATAGAAATATTATTATTTAAAAGCAGTCCTAACTATTATACATTAAGATTAGATTTCATATACATCTAGGAAAAGTTGTAACTAAATTAAGTCAATTTCTGAAGATTATTTTGTATATTTAATAATTCTATCGTATTAAAGCATAAAAAAACCTTTTTATTTGAAAAGACTTTGTCAGATGCTTGTAATTGTCTGCGTCTTTCTTCTATTAAAAGATCATCAGCATCGCCCACATAAGCATCTAACTCTTCCACTGAATTCATGCAACTCAGTATTTGTCGCCACTCATCATTGGATAATGTATAGTTCATTCCACTCTCTATTTCCACCAAACGAGATATAACTGTGGGATGTTGAAGTCGGTTATGGTAGCTTGCCCATGCAATCAATGCATTCTTGTCGTTATATGAATTGATTATTTGATCCAACTCATCAGGAGTCATCTGAAATATGATAATAATAATACTACCACTGATACAAAAGTTAACAACTTTGTAGTCCCTGATTTAAAATTAAACATAATGCTCACAACTCATCATGTTTATAAGAATTAGACTAATTATTAGAATGAATGATTACCTGTGGTGATGGATATTGATGACCAGAGCGTAACAATTCATTTCTCCTCTCTTGTACAATTGGATCATTCATCATCCCATTGAACGTAACATGATGATCCAACTCTTGGACAGATCCAAAGCAAGATATCATCGCACGCCAATCTTCATTAGATATCACATATTGATCAGGACGATTAAAGATTTCTCCTCTTTGAAACTGAATCAATCTTGTTATAAAGACGGGGTTCTCTAGCTGTCCCTCTCTCCTCGCCCAAGCCACTAATCGGTTCTTGTCATAACACGAGTTGATTAGTCCTGCAATCTAATTTAAATGTACTCATTAGTTAATGTTAATTACACACTTAATCATAATAACGAATAAATAATGATAATTATACTTACACGATCGAGTTCTTGAAGTCTGTTTGATACAGCTGGGTGATCTTGGATATATGCCTCTCTCGCCCATTTCAATAAAGCGTCTTTACATAGAAATCTATTCAGCTGAATTTCTAAATCTGCAGAATTCCAATTGGTAGCCATGATGGTTAGCGTTTGGAGTGAGACTGTTGTGAGACGACGAAAGAACCCGTCAACTTCATGCCCTACTTAACATTCTGTCGTGTGACATAACTGTTATGTGGGCAGTTTTACTATCTACAAGTACATCCATTTATTTTCAAATTACCTCAAAGCATGACACCTATCTTGTATGATACATGTCAGCATGCACATGACTAGTAAATACATTCACTGTTTACCTGACCTTGATTCAGTATCACCAATTTCCCTTTATTTATCCCTGACCTTATCACATGTAGCTGAAATAATGGGTTCTATTCAGTGATCAAGTAGCGGTTAAAATTGATTCAATTGGTTCTGTAATGATCCTGTAATAGTTATGTAAGTACACAAAATGTGCAGTTAATTGCTCAAAGTAGCGGATTCAGTACCCTTTAATTACTTTAATTGGATACGCATGAGAGGAGCAGACCCTAGTCACCCAGATTTCCTTATACTACTCTCGTCTGGCCCCACCAGAAAGCTGTGATTAATTCTGTATACCTTTTCATAACCATTGTCTATCTATTACATATCTATCAGTGATATAGGTAATTGATTATCCATGAAATCAAGTCCTTTTGTTTCATTTAAATGAGCTCTAAATGAACTCGTTTATTGACAAACAACACGTTCGAAACATGGTTTACATTTGTCGATTTGAATTTGAATTTTACAGCAAATATCTTGGGCGGCCTGACGCAAAAGGAAAAAAGCTGCATGCCATACGCACCCCCTTGGGTACCACATTTCCTAACAGAAAACAAATATATGGACAAAAGTGCACGATTAGAGTTCTTTGAGTGCTCCTTTGTGTTCATTCCATGTTATTATTAAAATCATTCGTCAAAATTCCACTTCATTGCCCTAAAAGTGCTACTTTATAGTGGTTAGATCAATAATTCTGATGATTTGGCAGGCCATGAAATCCCTTGTCAAAGGGGGGGGGGGGTTGAAATACGGCCTTCATTGGTTAAGTGGGAGTGCCGTATTCCCCATGAAATAAAGCATGGAAACCCCTCTTTATGGGCGATCAAATTAGGTATTCTGAAAGGCCTAATGTTGACTTCTTGTTAGTCAGCATTTTCTTCTTAATTTGTGTTGTTGCTATTGGTGTCTCAGAAATATCACATGCAGTGACCAGAGGTTTAAAAAAAAGAGGGAAAAAGGCAACGTTTCGTCCATCCAAAATACCAAAAATCACGGCGGCGCTTATCATTAGTCCAAGTTACCAGAATAAAACGGAGTATATTAATTAGGCCACTCAAAAAGAATTGGTTTCTCATCACCAATGGCTAAAAAATCTGACGAGGGAGCCCTTTTCTTTTTTTTAATCCACAGGCTAAAATGTGTAGGATGGAATGTGTTGCACCAATATTGTATGTTGGTCATAGTATTCATTTAGAGAAACACTCCCCAGATGTCACCACCATCAGACCTGACTCTCACCAACTCCACCTGGCAGGTGCTGGCCATACTACCACACTGCCACCTTCACCTCTACTGACTGGCAATGAGTACATTTATTAAAAAAAAATATTTCTTTTTAAAGTTTTGTTAAAATGAATAGCTGTGTTTAGCGGCCGGGTCCAACCCTACTGGTCGTGCCGCCTTTCTTCTTTAAGTGAATACTTTTTTGGTGACCGAAATTCACATTTTAGTAGTTGAGAATTTATTGATCTTAGAAAGTGGGGAACTTATTTCTATTCCACTGCATTGTTGTTAATATAAGCTTTAATCTAGCGCTATGACGTCATGCACCATGCGTTCACCATTCATTTTGCCCGCATTGAGCGTCAGGGGCGGGTTCTAGGGGGTGGGGTGGGGGGGGGGGGGGCACTGCCAGCTTTGCTGCCATGGGCGAGCATGCTCCCAAAATGTATCAAAGAAGACTGGTAAACTTTGAAAAATAACTAAAACGCACCATGGGATTCTTAGGTTTTCAGAACGAAAAAACACACACAATGAACCAGGGTACGAATACTTTTACTGATTTTCCTATCTCTATAATGAGTCAGATGAGTGGGCCCGGCGGGAACCCTGTGACAGGGCCCCTATTTCTATACATGTGTAGTATATTACCTGTATGGTGGGGGAGGGAGGGGGCTGGATTATTGGAGGCTGGGGCTGGTGTATTATATTTATAGAGAGATGTCACTTAAATAGACGCATTCCAATGGTGGCGAGCGGAGGAGGGGGATATGAGGGCCTACTGAATAGCAGCGGAAGAGTATTTTAAGGTGTACCACGGAATTAGAACAGGCGCTGGTATGTCCATGTAGGAGCACAGTTCATTACCTTGGGACACACCGTAGACGCAGCACATACGGAGAGACAGGAAAGAGAAGGAGAGGGAGCCGCCACAGTGGTGAGAGGATAACATCGTAAAGCTCTGTGAAAGAAAATACATGATATTATACCAGGGGTTCCTGCAAAGGCAGTAACTTGTCAACTGATGGACGTCTGGTGATGCTGGATTTCCGATTTCACGTCCTCCTGCACTCCACCTCCAACTCACAACGGTGAATACATCATAGGAGGTATGGGCACACTTTGTCTCCGTGTCTGTCGCACGTACGGGATAGCTCTCCCACGTGAGAGGACAGACGTTTAGAGCGTTATCTTAATAAGACTATTAAGACAGTCTTAATAGTCTTAACTAGTGTGCACTGCACCGCTCGACCACCCAAGAGTGTAGGAGACTTGTTAAATTGTGTATGCTATGGGGGGCTCTGCCCCCCAACCCCCGTTTCTCTTTTTTTCTCTTCTTTTTTTTCCCCTACCTAACTCCTACTGTAAGTGTAACTGATAGGGGATCGACCCCAGTATCATCAACCCTTCTACCTACCCAAACCTCACCCTAATCAGCTAATCTATTAGCCCCCCCCCCCCTATAACTACAAAAAAATATCCGGTTATGGTTGGCTAACCCATTTACCTACCCTAACGTCACCCTAATGTATTATAACTCAAAAAAGAAATTGAAATGATTTATTTTTAATGATGAAAGCGGCCCTGGGTAAGACACTGAATTAAGACTTTAAGACTTAAGATTAAGATAACGCTCTAAACGTCTGTCCTCTCACCTGAGAGAGCTATCCAGTATTTGCGTGTCTGTCTCACGTGTTTTCAATGAAAACGCTTACCTGTGCCTGCTTATTGACGACCCTTTGACGGGGGCGAGGGTTACGAACAAATGTATACAATTTGGTAGGGTACAGTGCTGGTACATGTATCATATTCCGCACTAGCGAGATGCAGTGATTCTCCTTTGTGAGAACTATAGCTGAAGCTGGTTCCTGGCCTGTTCAAAATAGAGAGTTTCAGGGCTCATACATTTGCACTGAAAATAATGAATCTCAAATGTTAGTCAAAAGTTAGTAGGTTGTACTAAGATTTTACTAACTTTTGTACAATCATTAGCGAAAATTACGTGCCCAAAGTTCCTATCCTATCTTAGCGTTTTGCTGCTAACGCTTAGCTAAAAGTTAGTGTTGCCTTGGATTGCCTGAAATTATTAGTTATTTATTAGTAATTAGTTAGTAATGGTCTTACAGTGTACATCTATTATGAATCAGTGGCAGCAGCACATGACCCTGGCTAATATGCATCAACCACAGCATGAGCTACCTGTGAAATCACTGGTAATTCCATCCATTGAAGCCAGTCTGTCCACTTAACAGTTACTGCTCTCTAGATTTGGCCATATAGAGACTTGAGTCTGTCTTTGATATATGCATTTTTCAAAAACACTAAAAAGGTGTTTCATTCAGAAAACCTCATTGGAATAGGTTGATCTGTCTTTAAAAAAGATCTGCCTAAGGAGATACATACATACATTAAGTTACACCCCATATTATATTCAATATTAGAAAAGGTTACCTTTAAGCATGATAACAAGGGAAATTACAATCTTGTAACATAGATAAATATCTCATAATTTGCTTGTGCTGTCACCTGGTGTGGAATTCCTGTGGTTAGCTGGTTAGTGAAAAGTTAGTCATAGTTTAGCAAATTCTTAGTTCGATTTAATAATGCTGATAAGTTAGTGGTTTTGACTAAGAAATATTAGCATTGACTAACCCCCGAAATTATCAGTGTGTGAATGATTGTAAGTTCAATATACCCCATGTCAGCTGTCCAGATTGGGGAAGTGGTTAGGGGACACAGGCCTGCCATTCCAAAGGTCCTGACTTCGAATCCATGCCAAGGCCGCATGGTTACCTGACCATTTTTCCTAGTTGGTCAGTAATAGCATAAAAATGATCTTAATTTTAGATAATTTATCTTGTGTAAAGGATCTTTACAGCCAAATTGTATACTATAACGATTTTGACCAACCAAAAAAAAAGCATTTTAACCCTTAGAGGCCCAGTGGCGTGAAAATGGCGTAGAATGGCGTATTTTGCACATATCTAAAGTCCTACACGGTTCTATCACATAAATATTAAGTGCAGACAACTGTGAAACATACCAATGTCTCCGGGGTGACCTCAGCTTTTCATACATGGCCTTACATTTGTTGTCCGATAGATATTATCAGTTTTAGAGCAATTAAAGCAGGAAAATCATAATAAATATCTCCAATTTCAAGTTTCAAGAGTATTCTCCTCACATCATAATACTATTAGTTCTCATCTTAGTTTTCATCATATATTTTTTCATGCAATTTGGAAAATGTACGTCAAATTAATTAACTGCTGTCAATAGGTTATATATCATTCCTAAAACTCCACATTTTGGACATGACAGGAACCAGCTTCCGCTGATCAGCTGGCTGCTATAGTAAGGAGAGGAAACAGCACTGGTACCAGACAAAATGGCACTGTACAGTGATCATCTTGCTAATGCGGAATACAGCATACCAGCCCATCTAAAATCTTACGGAGTTATCCCTTATTGAAGCCACCTCTTAGGATCATTTTGCGGATTTTGAACCCAACCCCAACTTTCACTGCTGTGTATGGCCTTTTTGACGTCATTTATATCTGCTTTGGAGACGTTTCACACGAAGCCCCTGTTATAACAGGTCTCACACGTCATCTAATTTCGATTTATCGGCTATGATTAGTATGTCAACTTTCTGGCCGAGCCTTGGCCTTAACAATTTTTTAAAAGTAGGATGCCTATTACCAAAGGACTTCTTTATTTCGCGTTAGAGTCGTAGTGCTAATTTATGTTTCTTTCTTCTGCCATACCAGCTTCATTATTTTTGTTTTCCAAAGTGACTGTACAGGTTATGCCTATCAGTACCACAGTAATCGTTTAAGCACAGGATTATACCTCAAGATTTATCATGATACACCTCATCATTGCCAGGAACTAACCACTATCCAGTCATAAAAGGCTAGGCTGATTTGCTGTTTGTCTTCTATCTGGACACAGTGGTGGACAGATGAGGAGAAAGTGCCTTCCAAGGTGAAATGTATGTTTTAAAATTGAAGTCATAAGCTTTCAAAAGAGGTATTATAGATGGAGATAATTATCACTTTTAGTTTTTGGGAAATTGCTTCATGAATCTGGGATGGTGCTAACCTTGCCAAACAGCCAATATGCTCTATCTCTTGTTGTTCTAATTGTATTCCTATATCTAATTATCCAGATTTTGCAAAATTTCACTTATTACCTAACCAGTAATTTTCATATTTTTTATCATAAATCCAGATATAGAAATGATATTTGCATTTTGTTTTCTGTGTAATAATCCCTATGAATTTCTCTATTGATTGGAATTCATTCTTTTTCTATTTGGAAGGAAATTGTGGTTGCCATGACAACACGTTTAAGGAAGAAAGCCTTATTTAGGCCTCATATTGGCTTTAAAACGTCCCATTTACATTCCAAATATGGAAGGATTACCCCAAAATAGAATGTTTTGGAGAAAACCATCATCCTTAGAGCAAATTTTGGCCCATTTTCATATTTCTGGTCATTGTGATGCCCCCTAGTGGCCAAACCCTGACCGGTACTAAAAATCCCTCCTGGATACATGTACCTTTCTCCTCAGCTGCCCACAGTCACTGTGGTTACCACGGTCCATACCTGCAGTGCGCCTGGTTGAAGAGAATGATGTTGCTTGAATGATGTTGTGAAAAGGCTAAACTCACAATCAATGTACAAAAGAACAAATGTGTATTGTATAGTTGGAGTACCAGATTGCCTACCGACTACCAACTTCATGGGGGACATGGTTATCGGCTGGCACCAGTCTCGTGCTACACATACCTTGGTGTGCCACTGACATGACATTTGTCTAACATTTGAGCCCACTGCCGACCTGTCCAAGAAGGTAAACAACATACTGTTCAACCTTGCAGAGATCAGAGACTTGATCACAAGAAGTACAGCGCTGATCATCTGTAGGACTAGCATTGCTACCCTATTTAATTATGCATCTTTCTTCTATGTGGCAGCATCTAGTGACAGTCTGTTGAAACTATAGTGGCTGTAAAACAGGGGGCTCAGAACCTGTATGAATACTGGTACAATTGTACACAATGTGGATGCACTCCACAAAGAAAGTGGTGTCCAGCAACTGGCAAGGTGCTGGGATGAGCTGCTGCTTGTTTTAATGCAAAAGTATTATGGCAGGCAGCAGGCCATAGTAGAGGCAGATGGTCCGGGGTTGTCACTAGAGGTGCTACCAAAAAGCTGTTTGCTCTGAAGTGACCCAACACCACGGGCTACAAGAAGCCACGGGCTACAATTTGAAGAAAAGACTTGCAAGAAAAGTACCCAAAAACCTAACATAGTTTGTAAGACAAGTTAGCTAGTTTAAGGCTTGGTGATGGTGATTAACAGTGAGGTTAATAATTGACCTGCTGATTGTATAAATATGTACGAGTATGAATACCATGGATAAATGTTAGAAAAAGCCCTAGGATGAGTTGGAAAACTTAATCTTATGATGTACAAGCTGTTGTATACTCTCCTCAATTTTTGGGTTATCACTATGCATCATTCATCATTATTACTATATCATCTTGATTGATTGATTACATTCCTGAATGTTGACACAAAAAGAATACTTGTTAAAACATATAGTACATGACAGACACAACGGATTGTAGTTGATTGTTTTTTGTCTCATACACTGTAAAAACAGTGTTTAGGGTATAAATGTGCATGTTTAGAGGCTAAACACTTTTCTAAACACTATCTTGTCCCACATTTTGAGACACCTTTTTCCATCTAGACATGTTTAATATCTAAACATGTTTAGATCAAATGTGTTTAGTGTGCAAAGTGTTTAGATCTAGTAGGTGTTTACATTATAGAGTCTAGACCAAGGAAGGGTTTAGATATATAGTGTGTAGAACTATAGAGTGTTTACATCTGTAGTGTTTAGAATTATTAGGCATTTAGATAAATAGCGTTTAGATGTAGTAGGTGTTTAGTTAGATAGTGTATAGGTGAACCTGATGTGTTTATGGTGATTGTAATGTCCATATTAGGATATATTATAGATCCAATTTATCATCTTATATTCAGATAGCATTGAGTAGTATTTTAAAACACTTTTATAGAGTGTCACCACATATGTTACATAGCATTCATACTAAGTAAAACTGGGAAATGTGTACAACAGAATGATGGAGGGAATATTGCTATACATTTTCTTGTATCCCACAGAACAGGTGTCCCTATCGGTTATATCTTTTCTGCACATTATTTCTATTAGTCTAAACCTCAAATCATAGACCTACTTTTTGCATAATAATAGCCATGTTCTCATATTTGAATCAACTCTGGTGGGATAAAATTGTGTTTAATATCTAAACACATAAACATGTTTAGGTCTAGTGTTTAGATGTTTAGATTAGATGTGTTTAAGTCTAAACTGATAAAGTGTTTAACATGGTTACAATTATGACAAACATACACAGTCATGATCCAATTCTAGGCAAAATACTATATTTCCTTATTTATAAACTGTGCTCTGAATATAGGCAGGGGATCACACTGCATTAATTACCATTTTTCTGGTTATGATATTGCTTGTAATTGGAATATTTGGATCATAATTATAATAATTGCATTTCAATAGGCTATAAAAAGCTGCTAAGATAATTGGAATAATGATAGCAATATGATTGGTATACTAAAGAAAACGTGTTCCATGCACTAGTTGGTATCTAAACACCTCACTGTTTAAATGCTGAACAGGCAGTAAACATAATGTTTAAAGGCTAAACACAAAGAAAATGTATGTTTGAATAGTAAACATCCATCTGCATAAGTGTTTACTTTCTAAATGTGTTAACACATGCATGTCTTCGGTGTTTAGGCATTTAGAAATGATGTGTTTAACATAGATAATGTCTGTTTAGATGTCTAAAGTGTGTACAGATTAAACATGTTTAGCTTTTTTGGTGTTTAAAGTTAAACACAGTTTTTTACAGTGTAGCAGCATATTGTATACCGCCTTACGCACGTGATCTTTATGTTGGAATTAACGAGTTCTTTGTATGCTCATTGAAACAAAAAAATATGTTAATCTAATGCAGTTATTTACCCAACATGTAGAATCTATGTATTTGAGAAACTATAATTATCTGTATATTTATACACTTGACAGGTGAACAAGCACCATGGTCGTGACATTGGAGGGCAAGCGGGTCGGCATCTTGTTGGGATGTTTTCTTGGGCTTTTCGTTGTGCACATGATCACCATGACCATGAAACATGTGATCCGCACCTACACCAGCAGGCAGGAGGACGCCGACGTCCGGGCACTGCTAGCAGAGCTGGAGGCACCCTCAGGTGTGGAACCAGTCAACATGTCAGCCCCTGAGGAGGGACCAGCCCAGGAGGTGGACCTGGGAGCTGGGGTGGTGGAAGTGGACTTCTACTACTACTTGGGAGGCATGTTGGCACCCCTGCCGGCAGGTTACGTGGCGCTTCACTTCTCGGCAGGCTTCATGTTCGGGGGCCTGCTTCTGTCGGCCAGCCTGCTCAACATGCTCACCGCTGTCGGCCTCAAGTACCACTCCCTCAACATACTCCGCGCCATCTCCTTTTCCCAAGGGGTGATCGAGTCGTCCTTGGCTCCCGTTGTCTTCTCTCTCCTCATCACCTGGACCACAGAGAAGAAGCGGACCCGGCAGGTGGCCATGGTGATGTCGGCCACCTACATTGGAGACCTGGTGGGGCGGGTTGCCGGCACCTTCATGGTGGAGGCTGGCTACTACATGGTGAACATCCTCAGCCTGGTTGGCCTCCTGGTGCTGGTGTACTGGCTGCTTGCCGCCTCAGCCCCGGTGTATCAGGACCTTAAGGCCTCTAACATCCTCCCCATGAGCCATGAGGGGGCAGGCTGGTGGGGCTCTGTGCCCGCCCGGCGGCTCGGGGAGGCTAGTGATGAACCAGACTTTGGCATTGTTCCCTGGTCGGCCATGTTAAGGAGCAGACCGGTGGCTGCCCTCATCTACGCCAACTTCATCTTCTTCCTGCTCTACTACTCCTCTCCACTTGTCACCACACTGCTCGGCTTCCCTGTAGGGGTGGAGGGGCTGGTTTGGATACTACCTCAGGTGGGACATTTTGCTAATAAAAACTTACATCATAAATCCTCACCACATAATATCATTATGTCATCTAGCTTTGCTGGATACTCAGTGTCAATGCATTAGTATCCATTGGTACATCATACTGGCCTTCAAAGAGTGTACCAGCCATGTATAGGATAATCAAAGGGCCCTCAAATGAATTGGCAGCCCAGTATAGGCGTGTAGCTGGATGCATTATCAACCAATGAGATAACTCCCTGGGCTTTACTGCGGGGGCATAATGTGACAGCCTGTTAACCATTGTGATTGCTGTATCAGTGCTTATCTCGCTGGTTACCAGATCAAGCAATGGTGCCCCCTACTAAGGAACCTGCATACTTGTTATACCTGTTATACCTGTTATACCGAGGCTGCAGGTTCCTTAGTAGGGGGCACCATTGCTTGATCTGGTAACCAGTGAGATGAGCACTGATACAGCAATCACAATGGGTACAGGCTGTTACATAATGCCCCCTAAGAATTCCGCAGTGGAGCCCAGGGAGTTATCTCATTGGTTGATAATTCAACAAGCTACACGCCTATAGGCCACAAGCGCAATACATTTTAGACTAATGAAATAATCCCCTGGCCTTCACTGCGGAATTCTTAGGGTACATTATATAACAGCTTGTACCCATGTGACCGCTGTTATCGGTGCTTATCTTGCCGGTACAAGCTTAAGTAATGGAGGTACTCACAGGACGACCATCTTGACCCCTATAGGACGTTTACTTATGTTACTGTGATGTTCTATGACTGTGTTGCAGGTGTTCCTGGTGATGACCGGAGTGCTGAGTGGAGTGGTGGTAGTTGTGTTACGACGGGGCTCTGCTCTTTCTGCTACACAGGTAACCCATTTCACATACGTACTTGCATGATCCATAATATAGTTTGCCAAAAAGATAAAGGGATATCTTTATATAATATTTTTCCATGTTAACATCTAACTGGATGTGGATAGAAATATCAAACTGTCTGTACTCTAGCCTGAATGTGATATATACCACCATATTATACTTTACAGGTAAGACGGGTGATGATCTGCGGCGGCCTGGGTTTGGAAGCAGCCTTCCTGATCTGGATCTCCATGTCCCACAGCCAGCAGCTGGCTCTCATCTTCCTGACCATCGGCATCGGCTTCAGTGGCTGGACACTCACCAGTCTGCAGGTGAACGCCTTTGACGTGGCGCCGCGGTGTGCCGGCGTGGTGGCCGGCCTCACCACCTGTGCCGCCTACACGGCCGGCATGGTGGCCAGCGCCATCTTCAGGGGCGCTGATGGGTCAGACAAGGACTTCCAGGTGTTGCTACAACCCGTGTTTGTGACGTTGTCTGTGCTCGTCACGTCAGCAGCCTTTGTGTATGGCATGTTGGGGCATGGGGAGCGCCAGGTTTGGGATATATCCAGGAGCACTGACTCTAAACTAATCACTGTGTCCCCCTATACCAAACCCTACACCGGAGATACACGGAGCTACACCACCGTCATACTACAGCAGACAGAGTACCTGCCGATAGAGTTCCCACTGTGATTAGCCAACTACCCGGCCATCAGATGGATTATCACCGACAGATTTCTTGTCAGCAAACTTCCCTTTTGAGAGACTACCAATGGAATTCCACTTGAGATTAGTCAGCTACACAGTTTTGGGTTAGTATACATAAAGGTATGCTGGTCATCTGTAATAACTTGCAGACACATCGAAGAGCAAAAGGGCATGCCATATAGTATTATAGTGTACATGAAGCCTAGTTATATGGGTATGGAGATGGAATAGTTTACAGTTGGACCTTTTTACAGTTAGGAGGCACAGAAGTAGCTAATTCTGGTTGTTAAGTACCGGGGGGGGGGGAGGAGTGTGGGTACCACAAAGCTATTTGAGGATATCACAAACCATTTCGCTATACTCAATGTATAAAACCAATTTACGCCATTTGTGCTACTTGTACATACAGCTTTATTTATAATCTTTCACTGACTAGCCATTTGGGCAACGGACTGATATTATCATTTTAATGAGAAATCAAATGGTTAAATAATGTGACACCTTGAGTGTGGCAACAAAGAGTTAAACATATTGTGATATGATTTACCGTACGTGAAAGGTGGAAAATCCGCAATCATATCTAGTCACTAGTTTCTATGGTATTACATTATGTTAAACCTAACCATATAAATTGTGATATATATTACTACACATGTATTACCATAAACAGTATTGAATATATATAAATGCATCGTAATGTGCCATATCTAACCACAATTACTAAGGAATTAAATGATGGCTAATGCAGCACCTCTAGAGGCTAGTTTGTCATGATTAGGTATGGTTTAAGCATTTTCCCTTTCTGACCGTTTCTGATAGCCTGGCCATGAACCGTCTTGTATCAGCCTAGCGATCATTTTCTTTTGTAAGCTCTCTATCCCTTCCTACTACTGACAGCCCTGTGCCAGGGGTGCCATATCACATTGTGTCTGTCCTTATGATAGGCATACGTATTCTAGTTCTGCTATTGAGGCCACATTATTCTTTCTTTAGGCCAACACCCACAAGGCGTTCTATGGCTTGTAAACCTTTGCGTTCTATGCCTGTTGCGTTCTAGGAGCCTTGCTTATACTCCAAATCGCAATGGTTCCCACATCTTATTGCAAGCTTCAAATCCCACTGTACACATGTTCATGGCACAGAATCTCTGCATAATGGACTGCATTAACTTTATATGTAAGCATTAAGTGTTGCATTTGGGGGGAGTTACTTCATAATAATTGTGCTTATAGTTGCTTTACTATAGAGGGGATATCTATTAATTTATCCTTTGAAATAATAATATCATGTGGGCCTAGTGGTGGGCAGATTATATATACTTTTCATGAAAAATGGTTGTAAAATGTCGTTTGTGTATCATCAGAAATAGGGAGTGCCCCCCCTGACTTTCCAGATGATTGAAATGTATCATGTCCATAATGAATTCGCAGAGATTTCCCTTTTAAGCAAGGAAAAATATCTAATTATTTAGATATTAATTTGTGAAGGACAACACCCACAGGGCGTTGTATGGCATTGAACCCTCTGCGTTCTATGTCTATTGTGTTCTAAGAGTCTTGCTTATACTCCAAATCGCAAGGGTTATTACATGCTATTGCAAGTTTCAAATCCCACTGTGGTACATAATATAGTACTGAACCTCTGCATATTGGACTGTATTGACTCTATGTGTGAGTATTAAGTGTTGTAATTCGGGGGAGTTACTTCATGATAATTGTGCTTATAGTTGGTTTACTATAGAAAGGGTATACATAATTTATCATTTGAAATAATACATCATATAGGACTAGTGGTAGGCAGATTATATGTATTATTCATGAAAAATGATTGTAAAATGCTCTCTGTGTATTTTCAAAAATAGGGAGTGCCCCCCCTGGCTTTCCAGATGATTGATGTGTACTATGTGCATAATGAATTCGCAGAGATTTCCCTATTAAGCAAGGGAAAATATCTAATTATCTAGATCTTATTTTGTGCCCAATTCGCAACAGATCCCTTGCAGTTATATCTGCCTGTTGTAGTTATATCTGTTGCGAATTGGGGGGAGCTCCCCAATTCGCAACAGATTGCCAATTCTCAGAGATTTGCCAGCATAGATCGCCCTGTGGGATTTGACCTTGACCAATTCGCAACAGATCCTTTGCAGTTTTATCTCCCTGTTGTAGTTACATCTGTTGCGAATTGGAGGCAGTTCTCCAATTCGCAACAGATTGCCAATTCGCAGAGATATACCAGCATAAATCGCCCTGTGGGATTCGACCTTTTGGTGAGAAGACTACTCCAAAGTAGGATGCAACTTCATATAGACAACAATGATTATAGGGTAAAGGCACCCATTTCGGACGCTCCTGGCCAAAGAATCGGAGACTATATTTGGATCTTCAAATTGAGTACAAATTGACCCATTTAAAGGATACCAATCATCATTTGGCTACACCATGTGACACATTAGATCTTACCCTTATATTCCTGAAAGAGATTCGTGAAATATCATCCTCTAAGGATGAATGAATCCACATATAATATGGTACTTTCAAAATATCAAACTATATCTAAAGTCGGACACATCATACCAGATATGATCCTAGAGTCGGACACTACATCCTGCCATTTGTTTGCCAGGTATAGTTTGTTGTATATCATGTTTTTTTAAAACAAATGTATGGACGCAATGTAGAACATGTATATCAGATTGACACCATAATTGATCCAATATTATTGAATGACGTGTAGGGGCACGAATAATACGTGTACATATAAGGTCCGTGGAGTCAGAGCGGCAAGTGCCTCCAACGGACACTAGGTGGCAACACCTAAGCCATGTCCTTTCGGTTATCCGGTAGCGGAGCCAAGCAGGGCACTCCAGACGGCGCTACGGAGGAGTGCCACGTCGACACTGCTTGGTCCGCGCTCAGGGTATATAAGAGGCCGAGGTTGGCTACCTCAGGGAGTTCGTCCCAGGACGAGCTCTGACCCACACCTTTCGTACCTTCGCTTTGACAGGGGCACCTACACCCCTCCCACATTATGGCTCCTGCACCAGCCACGCTGGCACAGGGCTTGACTGTCCGGTATTGCTAATGTTTCGAACTATCGATAGAATCCTGTGTGTCTTCGAATGGTTGAAAGACCAAGTGAACCGAGTATAAACCTTCGTGTACTTTTGAGGCTGTGATCGAATAAAGACCTGTTGCATTCAAACCGAATTTGGAACCTGTGTTCGAGTTATACGCATATGAAACCCCTACAAAAGTAATTACATAACAGTTAGGTAGGACTCCATATTCTAAGACATATACTAATAGGGACTAGTGCTTTAAGGTGGGTCAATACCTTGGTGTAAAAGTAGCTAGATTTCCATGAGGTTTTCGCCATAAGACCATAATAGCATACACTTTCCAACAAAGCTGAGAAAATAGGAGGGTCCCGAGCTGTTTTCTGAGATATTCAAGCCTTAAGTCAGTGTTTCATATAATAGGAGTATATAGTGTTTTGCCACATATGTACATAAAATAGTATTGAAAAGTAGCTAAATATGTATATAACTCTCACAGGATCTAGGTTTTGATGTCTTCTCTCTAGAGAGTCCCTTTTGAACATATGGTCCCGGGCATATTTCTATAGTTTTTGTCCATTGAAAACAAAAAGTTGAAAGGAAATAGAAATATACTAAGGGCTAGTTATGTATGACTTCTGAATGAGAGCCACCACTACAGACTCGATAGCACAGTGGCAGAATGCATGCCTTCATATCCAAAGGTTGATGGTTCTCGCCCCGGTAAGGCAACATCTTTGTCCATTTTAGGACAATTTGATATAACTTGTTCCAACATTAGACAAAGGTCCCCTGGTGATCTATGGTCAAACTAGAGAATGTACCTGCGCAGAAAACTGTGCAGTGAACGAAAATGGCATCATATTGACCCACCTTAAGGGTAGCAATATAATAGCTATACTCACTTCAATATATATATATATCTTATGCATTATGTGTATAATATACCAAGTATAACTTTCACCTGTGATTGCATGCATATTTCGTAACCTTGTAGGCTTAACCTTGATCAAGAGGACGGATACCATAGTATTACTATCGTTCCCACTGATGAAGAGGCCATATATGGTGTGTTAGTGAGAGCTGACTTATATGAGCCAAAGCAGGTTGGCATGTACATAACATAAAATGACCAAATAGTTTAGTCACTCTTGACTGACTTTCAAGCACAGATATTATCAGTATATAGTGTCCGACTCTGAGTGTAATTAGTGTCCGACTTTAGGTGCAGTTAGATGCCAAAACAAATCTCCTTCACATAAAGTATTAGGAGGCCGAATCCCACAGGGCGGTCTATGCTGGAAAATCTCTGCGAATTGGAGATCTGTTGCGAATTGGGGGGAGACCCCCAATTTGCAACAGATGTAACTGCAAGAGGGAGGTGGAACTGCAAGGAATCTGTTGCGAATTGAGCACAAAATAAGATCTAGATAATTAGATATTTTTCCTTGCTTAACAGGGAAATCTCTGCGATTTCATTATGCACATGATACATATCAATCATCCGGAAAGTCAGGGGGGCCACTCCTTTTTTCTGATTATACCCAGAGAGCATTTTACAACCATTTTTCATGAATAATATACATAATCTGCCCACCACTAGACCTACATGATGTATTATTTCAAATGATAAATTAACAGATATCCCTTCTATAGTAAACCAACTGTGAGCACAATTGTTATGAAGTAACTCCCCCGAAATACAACACTTAACCTCACACATAGAGTCAATGCACTCCAATATGCAGAGATTCAGTGCCATGTACATGTGTACAGTGGGATTTGAAACTTGCAATAGGATATGGGAACCCTTGCGATTTGGAGTATAAGCAAGGCTGCTAGAACGCAATATGCATAGAACGCAGAGGGTTCTAAGCCATAGAACCCCCTGTGGGTGTTGGCCTAGGGTACTTTTATTGATATTCATTGACTTGAACTATCATAGAAAATACATAAGGTCAAATCCCACAGGGCGATCTATGCTGGAAACTCTCTGCGAATTGGGGATCTGTTGCGAATTGGGGAGCTCACCCCAATTCGCAACAGATGTAACTACAAGAGGGAGGCATAACTGCAAGGAATCTGTTGCGAGTTGGGCACAAAATAAGATCTAGATAATTAGATATTTTTCCTTGCTTAACAGGGAAATCTCTGCGATTTCAATATGCACATGATACTTATCAATCATCTGGAAAGTCAGGGGGGCCACTCCCTATTTCTGATGATACACAGACAACATTTTACAACACTTCTCATGAATGATATATAATCTGCTCACCACTAGACCTACATGATATATTATTTCAAAAGATATAATTAATTAATGGATATCCCTTCTATAGTAAAATAACTGTAACCACAATTATTATGAAGTAACTCCCCCCAAATACAACATTCAATGTTCACACATAGACTCAATGCAGTCCACTATGCAGGGATTTAGTGCCATGTGCATGTGCACAGTGGGATTTGAAACTTGCAATAGGATGTGGGGACCCTTGCGATTTGGAGTATAAGCAAGGCTCATAGAACGCAGTAGGCCTAGAATGCAGAGGGTTACAAGTCATATATTGCCCTGATAAATCTGACCAATTCCCTGTCAGAATCCACTGACAGAGCAAGACTGTCACCCATGTTCAAGGCAGATTTGGAGTGGTGGAGGTCATTCACTAGTGTGTTCAATGGCAAGGCCCGGATACTCCAGCCCTCTAATCCGGTGGCCGAGATATTCTGCGACTCATCGTCACGGGGCTTTGGCTCTAGTCTCGGTTCGGACTGGTAGTATGGGGTCTGGTTAGACAAGTGGGCTAAGGATCTCCCCTTCTTCCCGGACCACTACTTCCCCCCACCTACGTTTGACAATCTTCTGGAGAACATCAATGTCCAGGAAGTGTGGCCAGTGGTGATGGCCTTGGCTAGGTGGGGTCGCGCGCTCAATAACAATACCATCTTGATCTGGTCTGACAACACTCAAGTGTGCCGTATGCTAGCCACGGGCAGGAGCAAGAACGTGATCGCAATGTCTCTGCTGCGTGAACTGTTCTGGATGTGTTTTGTGTTTAATATTAGAATTGTGTGTTGCTACCTTCGCTCCAAGGAGAATGTGGTGGCCGACTTCATTTCGAAGTTGTCCTACCCAGGTGTAGCCCAAATTGACACCGGCTAGAAGTAGAGCTGGTGCGCCTCCAGGACATGGCACTGGCATCTGCCACGAAACTCACCAGGAAGTCACAGTGGAAACACTTCTATGAGTTCTGCGCTCGCTACAATCTGTCACCTATACCGTGTGACTCAAAGACTTTGTGCCTCTATATAACGCATATGTGCTGCAAGTTCAAATATTCTTCCATCACTCAGTATATCAGTGTGGTAGTATATCTGCAGAAGCTGCATGGCCTTGTCCCAGTGTCGACCAAGGACTTCTCCGTGTCCCGCACCATGGCGGGTGCGCGGAGATCGTTGGGTGATACAGTCAAACAAGCTGTGCCCTTGTCTCCCAGAGACTTGTCAAGGATGTATGAGTTGCTAGACATGTCTTTGTCTCACGATCTGTGCTGGTGGACTGCAGCCATTATGGCCTTCAGAGGACTGTTGAGGAAGGCCCATGTAACGGTGAGTCACCAGGCCATCCGTGTGTCTGACGTCACCTTCAAACCCTGGGGCGTCCTGCTGAGGTTGAACAGAACCAAGACTATACAGTATGGGGAGAGATCATTGGAGATTCCCTTCAGCTATGCCCATGACTCAATATTTTGTGTAGCTACCTAAGTGAAGCATCTCATAGTAAGCCTTCATCTTCATTCGTCGAACTACTTGTTCCAATATAGGACCGGCAGTAGTCGCACACCGCAGACCTACGGTGTGTTTTCCGCACGACTGAAAAGTCTTAGCAGTCGTGTTGGTCTCAAAGATATTTCCAGCCATTCTCTGCGGAGAGGGGGGGCCTCCTTCCTATTCTCTATCGGTTTCAAGTCAAGGGGAGACTGGAGGTCCCTCGCTGTGTTATTGTATTTGACAGACACTCTGGAGAGGAAGGTTTCCAAAGATAAAACTGTCGTCGACTTTCTAGCAGTTTCTAGATAATTTCCTTACCCTATTTGTGTTTGGGTGTTGGGTGGTTAAATCTACCCAAATTGGTCAATCAATTATCTATTGTTGTTGTTTATCATCATCGTTTCAGTTAGGTCAGCTTTATAGCTGAGGGTGGTATAGTCAGGAGCATTTTCTGGAAAAGAGGCCATATAAAAATGGTCAAGGCATTTTGCAGTAGAATTGTTTTTAGAGTTGGATTAGGGTAATTTGGGTGTGATGAATCCAAATCTGCCATATAACATTTCATATATTGATGTTATCTGGCCGAAAAATCTAAAGCAAAATGGCTACCATTTTTGGCTGAAAACCTGCGGATATCAGCAGGTATAGGGTATGATAGCCTAGTGCAAAACATGGTATGGTCATGAAATTGAATATGCTTACTCCTCAGTGGGTCATCTTTCAAATCTGCATCATTTGACATTTGAAAATCCAAGATGGCGGCCATTTTCAAGATGGCTGCCCGGATTACACTTTAAATCTTGTTTCCTTCATAGAAATGGATGTAGTTGTTCAATCAGCTTAATCTTGAGGTAAAATTCTATGTTTTCAGACCTGCTGAAGCAAATTTCAACACTTATAATGATCTCAGAGCAGTTATAGAGCAGGAAAATGTGTATTTTACATCATATCTATAGATTATTTGTGTAGATTATTTGAGTCTTCCCATACTCAGCTTCCGACTCTTAACCTCACTCAGCACTAACATTGGCAAGACCATGGATAGCCTCTACCCTTACCTCCCTATCCATCACCATCCTCTACCCTTCATGGACTGATTATCAGCAATGCCTGATTATGCCCCCACCTACACCACTACCACCTGTTACTAGAACTATGGGTAGAGAGGTATCTTCTTGTATCCAATACAGCAGAAGGGCTATAGTTGAAAAAGCTATGAAAAGGGTATCATGAGGGCCCACAAGTACAGTTCAATCTCTGTGGAATCTACTTATGCACCAATTTATAGAATATCTTGAGGAGAAAAAATGATTCAAAACAGATGACATTGTTGTTTTCAAGGCTTTTCTCTTATAGTGGCCTACCAAAGAAGAGGGGTTATCACTATGGTCTTCAAAGAGTTGCAACTAGGGCCTGGCCATCAGTAATCAATGTGAAGTAATTTTTTAGCACTTTATAGACTTTTTATCAGATCTTTTAGGGCCACTCCATGAGGTTCAATCAGTTTCTACCAGAGACAAGGGAATAGGGAGTAACTCATCTAGAACCTTCTCATCTGTCACTGAGGTCTCTCTTCTAGCAACTTAAAGAAGGACAAGTCTCTGCAGAACATAACAATCTACCTTGTTCAGTGAGGCCTTTTGTGTTGGACAATTCATTATCTCAGATAACTTGGCAAATATTGGTGGATAGATCCTTTGCACTGCCTATGCTCTCCACCTCCATGTTGCAGGAATAGCCTTTTTTGAACAAACTGCTCCAAACTTTCTTGACCAAGCCTATCTTTGGTGTCTTCTGTAGCTTGTGGCAATATTTCTATGATTGACATCTAAATCTCTTGATAAGCCACCTTTATAACTTCATTAGGAAGACCTGGCGAGCTCCCTGATTGAGAGGGCATTAATAGAACATTTTTTAGTGGCAATGTTAGTACCAAGAGGAGGAGGCCAGTCCCATCCCTTTGGTGGTGTCATTATAGGCTATACAACTCTTGGACAGAAGGGAGGTGTTTCATTAACACTTCACATTACATACACTGGCAGATGGGGATATAGGGAGTGAAGTCTAGTTTATTTGACATATCACTGTCACCACTGACCACAGTTATAAGACTGTGACATAGAACACATTAGCCAGGCGCGTTGTTGGCCTCACCAGGTTCTCTCACACAAGGTATAGTGTAGAAAGTTTCAGAATTAGTTTTGATTCAGCTTCTGTGTCTTGTCAGTGTCTTTATGTGCTCTTCTTGTGTTGGAACTATCCTAAACATTATTGGTGTTGGTGGATATTTCAGGCCTGATTGTTGCATCAAACAAGTACCTAGGTGTCAAACCTTTGGTAGGACGTGCATGTTATACAACAATCTAAACCAGATTATGTAAGACATATATACTGGGAAGCCTACATTTATACATGACAAAAAGATATACTGTACCAAAGTACTCCCTTACTCTGATCATCAGAATCAGGTTTTGCTTGGCAGCTTTGCTGGACATTGAACAATATATGCAGAACAGATGCCTTGAGATATGTTTGAAGGTTGATCTGCTAACTCATACAGTGTTTGTAAATTCTAAAGCTAAAATTCCTATGCTAAACTTTGGGAGAGAGTACTCTCTCTGCTGTTTGGGATCCAAGAAGATCCCGCTCTCAGTGTTGCCAAAAATTTTTTATGCACACAGGCCAATGTGGCCTGTGTAGCGAGGTCTTACATAGGCCATTTGCCTTCTACACAAGCCATATGAAACTAGCGTGTATAAATTGATGTAATATTAATTTAATAAGTACTTTTAAATATTGATAAATAAGGAGAACTGCCTAAATGTAGTGAGAAATGTGTAAATCCATTGAATAATGGTTATATGGCTATAGATAACTTTGCTTCTACGAGGTCTATCTGAAAAATTCTTTCACTGCTAGGAAGATAAGGTCATGGCCGACCATTGTGGCTGATGTCTGATGGCCTCACATCGGCCATTACGATTCTACATCGACTAAAGCTGATGTGCCAATATTATTTCGGCAACACTGCGCTCTACACATAGTTCTACAGACATACCTTGATACTTAGACTACTCAGTGCAAGCAGTGCAAGCTAAAGATGGGTGGATATCAAATTAGATGGACTTTCAAAGAATTATTTCAATTCAAGTGTATAAGAGCTGTTACAGACAGAAGAGGTTGGATCCTGTGTCTGTCGGACCATCAATGGACAAAAATCATGGTGATCAAGGTGATCAGTGATACATGGTGGTCAGTCTATACACTTCTTTTGTCAGCCTTCTAACATTAGATGGAGCCCTGGTAGCCCCGCCTGCTGCAGGGGCATCTGTCCCAACCAGCCCCAGACCCCCATAGGTTTAGCATGGAGGAAGAGACACCACTTACAATAATGCCTTTATGAAATTGAAATAATACTCCAATAGTTTAGAAATCTTAGATTTCTAGAGAGAACTAGTTTAGCTACCTGCACTGTTAATATTGGGAAAAAATATTATGTGAAACATGATGGAAACTTTGGAAACATGAAACCTTTGGAACTGCTACAGTGGGAAAGGTGGGAGGGGGCAGGCAGGAGGGGGGAAGGCCCTCTGTGGTGTGGACTGGAGGGGCCAGTGAAGGGACAATAAACATCTGTGTCAGATAAGGCCTGTCCAGCCTTGGTGACCGGACCCTTCAGCCTGGCCCAATTAGCAGCCCCTCTTTAATAGCCTATGGTAGACCAGATAAGACAATTATAATACCACATGCACTCCAGCGGGGGAGGTAGCCTTGTTTGTAATAAAGATTATACCTTAACAATTCTGATTTCCTGAAAATGGGTCCTGACTATCATAAATAATCAAGTAACACAGGAGCATACATTATATAATATATAATACATACATACTTCATAAAAATTCGTCACACATGCCCAGGGCTCGGAACCCCAAAAGACTTAGACATGAGAGTGTCCCCTGTCGATTTTAAGGGTTTAGACCATGGATATGTCCCCTAACCTGACTGGAGGCTGGACATGAGAGGAGGAGGCCCACGTGTATGTGTGGATGGAGGGGGGGGGGGGTGCTGCTTGCTAGAGGTCTAGTGGGCACGGAATTCCGTTTAACATTGAATCAACATTGAATCAGCATTGCCAACCAGTTTTCAATGTTGATTCAATGTTCTGTGCCCACTGGGGACCAGGCAGTATGGACAGATGAGCTGCCAACTTTGTGGAGCGGTTGAGATGGGTCCCTTGGGGAGGGGGGGGGGGGGGCTTACTCACCTGCACAGGGCGGGGGTTGGGGGTGGGTAGGCGGCGGGACAGAACTCATACATCAGAGGGAAGTCTTGTCCACAACCCGGGATGTGGAGTAGGTAGGCGGCAGGTAGAGCCCACACATCATAGCACCACTAGAACCATTTAAAATCAAATTTTCATTGCAGAAAGTAAGTGGTTTTGAGAGGACAGGGGAACCCTCTCTTACCATGCAGTGGACTGGGTCAGAAATAGCCTCCCCTGCCAGAGTGTAGCAGGTGGTGATCCAGGTGCAGTGGATTTTCTTACTATAGAACAGGTTTTGGGTAACACAATTTGTTCGTTATAACCGAAGATTCGTCATAACTAAATTCGTTGTAGTGGAATTGTAGTAGGACCATGACACCAGCCCAGTAAGGCCGAAGTTAGGGGTGCGGCTACTACGCGAGTTTTTCCCAGCACTCATTCAGAGGCCTTCTGCGGCTTATAGGATCGGCCCAAAGTTGGGGTGCGGCTTATACGCGAGTTAGGCCTATACACGAGGTTTTACGGTACTTAGTAAAATATGTACACCTGCTATTATTGTATTTAAGACCATAGGCTCCATATGATATTATTGTTACTTTCGCCTGTTCCATATACCATATAAAGAATATTAACCATAATAATATGCATATGTTTCTATCGCAGTAAATCATATTTAATGACCTTATTGTGTAGTGTCAGTGTAGGTCGATTCATGTCACCAACTTCAATGATGGATGGGTCTCTTCGGGGAGAGTATAGTATACACTCCATGGTCTCTTAAACAACGAATGCCATAGATGGATGTACACAGCCCGCATGGACCTGTAGCTGATATGGCAGATTGATGATGCAAATGTTCTAATCTTATATTCTGCAACATTGAAGGATGTAAACGAATACTGCGTCAAGGTGGTATTCTGCACCTTACATACTGCCACCAGGGAGACACCAAACCCCAACTGGTGCGTGATTAGGACATTAACCGTTGCTATGGCTCGCCTGTTGTTGCTTGCTCAAACTGGCCTGCCCGCCCGGCGGGGGGGGGGGGGGCACTCTACAATTAATTGACAACACCTTGGTGATTTGGAAATAATGTTTAATTCAAATAAATTAATTGACTCACAATTTATAATTGGAAGCATGAGATTAAACATGTTATATGGGCCAGGACCCGGAACACACTGGAATTGATTGATACACACCATAATTAATGATCAAAGAATACACATACACTCGTCATGGCGACAACCAATATAAATGATTTAGTACATAACTGATAGCACAGACAGTGACAAATACCGGTAGGTAGGATAGTGAACTAATACTATTTCCCCCTTCTATGACTTTAAGTTACAGGGCGGTGGGCGGGACAATAAAATACACGTCTTCACACAAGTCCGCACGATTCAAATGTGGCGGTTTGGGAGAGCTGGTCACCTGACCAGCATTAATGTTTGCATAATAACCACACTGATTATTCATGTTATGCATGTATGTCACCTGCTGACCCAATTAATTAATGCTACGTGCTATAACCACGCGCACCAATTAATTGACAACACCTTGGTGATTTGGAAATAATGTTTAATTCATAATAAATTAATTGACTCACAATTTATAATTGGAAGCATGAGATTAAACATGTTATATGGGCCAGGACCCGGAACACACTGGAATTGATTGATACACACCATAATTAATGATCAAAGAATACACATACACTCGTCATGGCGACAACCAATATAAATGATTTAGTACATAACTGATAGCACAGACAGTGACAAATACCGGTAGGTAGGATAGTGAACTAGTACTATTTCCCAAAGCCTGCGGCCAGGGCACTAGACACCGACGACTTGGAGAACATGTTCTTGGGTGCGTATTTGTAAACACAGTCTGACTTCCATAGTCCATGCTTCTTAACATCATCCACAGTCGCTCCACCTGCGGCAGCTGCCTGCGAGGCTCCTCTCCTCATGCCGTGCATGCTGTATGATGCTGCATCCTTATGTCCACTCTTATGTAGAGCCACTTTAAGGAGGGCCTGCAGCGCTGGCGATGTCACTACTTTATAGCTGTCCCCCCACACAAATGCTGGGCTGTGGAGGGGCGCGGGCACAAATAAACACATCATTTTATAAGCAACTACCGGGCAGTGACGAGCACCCTCAGGGAGACGTTGTACCGGTAGAGACACAGGAGGTGATGAGCCTGATGTCGTCTTCGAGCTCCTAATCAACACCATGAGTCCACCTTGCACTTCTCTAATATCCCCTCGTAACAGGGTGTGTCCTTCGTCCCATGGGCTTCTAACACATAAATTAGATCCTCTTAAGAAGCAGAAGTAACCAATGAGAAAGGCCGCCTTGGCGACTACGCCTTCTAATCCTCTAGAGTCCAGATAGTCTGCAATCTGGGACAGCATAGTCGGTGTGATGGGCGGGGCCGGCTTCGGCACATGATTGGAAGTCTTCTTAATACCTGTCAATGTATCTTTTAGTAGTCTAGATTGGAATGCAGTGCCGTCACCACCTAGCACCAATACAAGGTGGTGCGCTCCTGACACATAATTAGCTACCGTTGCAGGTGATTTAACGCAATTAGCCTTGAGCTGAGCATATACACACACGTCCTCAATAGAGGGGTGTAATATAGATACACCATACATCATGCAGAACTCATAGAAGTCTTTATATTGCTTTTGCTTGTTCCTTTCTGTTGCTACGCTCACAGCTCTGCGACGGGTTTCAAGCATCTGCTCATATAGTGCAAATCCACTCCAGGCTGCAAAGACATGAACAGTTTATTAGCATTTATAATCCTTCAGTAAATAAGGGAACGGTCAGATCAGGATGGACTTCTACTAAACCCCTTTCTTTCACGAGTCTGTCTGCCACCACCCGGTGTCCAACACCAAGCGATTTACGTGAGAGCGCGTCCGCCAGGATCATGGTTTCACCTGGAGCATGCTCTACTGTAATTCGCACGTCATGGGTTACGGCATATAACCATATTTCGCGGGCGCATGAGGCCAATATAGGGTCTGTGGTTTTGCCTGTGGACAGGGACTGCACCGCCCCCATGTTGTCTCCCACAATCCTGTATTCGTACCCTTCCGGTTCCTGTGGGCCTAGATGTTTAACAGCGACTACCGTATTCATGGCCTCTAACAGGGTAATGTGATGTTTGACCTGCTTGATGTCGTCCCATTTGAAGGCCTCTGGGTATGTGACTCCATAGTAATGAGTATCACTAAAGCCACCTCCGCCTTCCAAACAGCTATCCATCTCTATGGTCCAGGTTGGTCTCCTCTCAGGTATGAGATGGACACCGTTTGTCGCCCTAGCGTAATGCCTAAACCAATTCAGGTCCTTTCTGCACTCAGCTGAGATGGGGACCGGGTTCATTTGGTTTGAGAGTCTTAACAACGCCAGAATACGCGCCAAAAATCGTCTGGCGGGGGGAAGGCACGTCGAGATGTGGAACAGCTTACCAGCCATTTCTTGGATTCCTTTCTTATAAATCCATTTCTTGTCATCCCACATTTGTATTTCTTCCAATACGTCGTCCAACTTCTGCTGGGGGATGGATACCGTCATCTCTATAGTGTCTATCCTGTACCCCAGCCACTCGATGTTTGTTGTGGGGCGGACTGTCTTGAGGGGGGCTAGCTTTAGGCCAAGGTCTTTACATAATTTCTCAAAAACCTGCAGTGCTCTCTCCCCTTCGAATGCTGTGTCAGTCACCGAGGCGTAATCATCGATATACGCCAATACTGACACTCCGTGACGCTCCATGATGTGTGACAGGGCTCTGGACACCCTCTGCATGTGGGAGCTGGACGCCCGGTTGCCGAATGAGGGTGACCTGTCATAATAATAAAGGTCACGGTGTTTTATTCCTGCTAGTGGAAGGTCAAGGCTGTCGATCTTGAGCTGACGATATGCGCGCTCCATGTCCGCGCTCCATAACATGCATCCGGCTCCGTGATGTTTGACCTTCTCCAGTAGGTCAGTTATGGCGGGGAGGGAATACTTGAGGTATCGGCCTTGAAAATTGTTCTTTATAATACCACTGTTTACGCTCATATCGTCGGGGTGGGATAGATCTACTATGATCCTTCGCTTGTCAGATTTTTTCTTTTCAATAGTCATTAAAGGGCTAACCTGTGACCAAGGCTTGAAAGGTGGGTTTGTAAATGGACCAAGCAACGTGCCGTGCTCCATCTCTACCTTTATAAAGTGGTCAAATATGGCTTGTACTCATGTGGGCCTATCAACATGGGTACCGTGGGGGCGTGGGGTGGAGAGGTGTGCACCCCTGCGCCATCATTAATAAGCATATCATCTGCAGTACCGTACACCGGTGTTGTGTGTGTTATAGCCTGCACACTGTCGCTGTCAGCTGTACTGTTATTGTTTACATGCTGGTACGCATGCACTGACGAGGTTAGTGGGTCAGTGCTATTCAGTGTGTCCCACTTACTGCGGACCGGGCTCATATTGCATAATATGCTGGGAGATCGATCAGCTGGCGGGTCGGGGCTAAGTGTGTGCTGTGTCACCACTCCAACCTGAGGGTCAATACTGGTGTGATGATTACTTACACAGGTGTCATATACCTGGGTCGTGACTGAGTCATCATGATATACATCCTGCTCCCGTGCACATGTCCGTGTGTCTGGCATCTGAGAGACACTGAGGAAGTCGTCTAGCTGCTCCAGTTGTCTATCTGGGACATTAAATTCAATGTAAGCTAGCGATTTGCGTGCTTTGGGGGTAGATGTAACCATGACACCACAGTCCTCCTGGTTGAATGGGGTTATACCACTCTCACTATGGGTGGTGACATTACATGTGGAATCAGAGCTTATGTCAGTGTCAGAACCATTTACGGAATGTGAATAATTTACGACTCCTGTTACATTTTGAACTCTATTACATGCGTGTACACCTTTATTGATGCTGTCATACGCCCGAGCCTTTTCTGTTGTAATAAAAGGTGAGCATATGTCGTCATCAACATCCGTGTCGTCGTGTTGTATGGTCATGACGTCATTGACGGCACCATCATTGTACGACTGATCTATATTACTGACCATTTCTTTTTGATACACCCCAGTGTCTAATGACATGTTTGAGATACTGGTATTTATGTCGCCATCAGTCATGATATCTACATCACGGCTCTCAAGGACACTTGTACTTTGTGATACATCAACATCATCATCATCACCATTCATGACTATCATTTCAATGGACAGTATGTTTGCATAATCGAGACATTCATTGACAATTGGACACATTTCAACAACATTATCAAATCTAACCCATTTCATTGTAGCATGGGTGCTACATTCATCGCTGGTATCAATGTTCACACTGTCCTGGGCGTCGGCCACTCTCCACTTGAGAATACCTCTAGGTGGGGGTGTGTGTGTCTGGATGATACATGCTGATTCAGGTGAGTTCATGCAGTCGTTGGTGTTGGCGTCCTCATCATATGTTGATGTCTCGGCCTCCGTCCGGCCCCCTACTGCTGCTGGGACGGACGCTTGACGTTTTTTGACGCCCCAAACCTGGCAGATGGGTTCTTGGCCCAGCAACCTTTTTCTGGGTGCCTGGCTGCTTTACACAGGTTTATGAGGCAATACGAGCATATGTGGATCCTTCTCTCACCTCCTTCAACGTGGTGGGCAGGGCTTGGACACTTCCCGGCGTTGTAGAGTTGGCATGGCGGTCGGGGGGACGCCAGTTTGACCTCCTGTGGCAGGTCACAAACATCCCCTTTTTTACCATACGACTCCCTCTTATCCTGCTGATTGGGGGGAGGATCCTGGTAGCCTGAGTCACCCGCGCCATTCCGTAAGGTGTTGGCGCGCGGCTCCAGCCAGCTACCTTTACGCGCCTTCTCTGAGCGCGTAATCCTGATGTCGTATGTCTTATCCCATGAGAGGGGGGACTCTGGTGCTGCTACCCCAGCTATCAGGGTTTCACTCCATGAGCGCACATCCTCCCATCTGTAGTTTACCGTATCCTCCGCCACATCCATGGCGTGTTTCATGACGCAGTGCTTGTATGGATGAGGGGTGGTGGCAGCATCGTAAACTTTAAGCAATCCAAACATGTACTCGGGGAACTCCAGCTCCCCTAAGTTAGTGGGCTCCATACGGTCCCCCCTGGTAATATGTGCATGGGGGAACATAGGATTCACCTTACCGGACTTTTGCATGCTGGATTTCATAAACTCCGCCAGCTGGATGTGCAGGTCAGCTCCCGGCTGGGCCGCGGCTCCATGGTGCAGCGGGGGGTGCTGGGGGTAGAGACCGGCCTGGTGCGCGGCTGCAGGCTGCTGGTGGTGTAAGGGGTATGGCGGTAGCTGCGGGGCCGCCATCGGGATCTGCAGTGGTTGCGGCGCTTGACCAGAGGTCGCCGGGTTGACCATCTGATCCATGTACCCAGACTGGTACACTGGCATGACACCTGAACCGTACGGGTTGACTCCTGTGTGGTGTGGGTGGTGAGGGTGAGCCTGTTGGCTGGCCTGTAGTGGCGCAGCCTTTTCCATAAGCGTCACCATCTGGTCCAGTTTAGAATTGACCGACGCTAACTTCTGGTCGCTCTCCTTTTTCCACTTGTTAAATTGTCTTTTCGACACCCGATCAGACGCCTCCTTGGGGGCAGGCTTCTGCTTTTTCGGGGCATTCTTGACCGGTTCATCTCCCATATTGGAATCACCGCGATTTCAGGAACAATAAAATACACGTCTTCACACAAGTCCGCACGATTCAAATGTGGCGGTTTGGGAGAGCTGGTCACCTGACCAGCATTAATGTTTGCATAATTACCACACTGATTATTCATGTTATGCATGTATGTCACCTGCTGACCCAATTAATTAATGCTACGTGCTATAACCACGCGCACCCATGTATTGGATAACCACTGCAGCACAACTCTGAAAAACGGTGGCGGTCAGATGCCGTCAAGGCCCTAATGAGTAGGGCGGTTAAAATCATATCATGAAACTGAGCAGAGTTTCTGCCTGAAAGGGATGAATAAAATTGCATTTTTACAAATTCAGGGAAACATAAACTTGTAATGGCTCATCAAATCTCCCAACCTTTGAAAAGTGGGGCGGTCAAATCTCCCGACTTCTGATATGTAGGGCAGTCCCAACCTCTGAGAAGTAGGGCAGTCAAATTACCCAACCTCTGATAAGAGGGGCGGTAGGGCGGCAGTTGGTATCTACCCTCAAAGACTCAGTGCCCACCCCGGGCCTGCCTGTGGCTAGCAATTTGCACTGTCCCATCCGTATGTTCTGTATGTACCATGAAGTTCGGCTAAAAGATCTTGGATTGAATAGAGAATATATATAATTATATATAATCATAGTCTATAAATGGCAGAGCATACAGGTGTTGTATACTTGGAGCTGGTACACAGTCGGTAGGAATTCATTTAGCCCAAGCATTTATACCCCCCCCTTCCAGCCATAGTGTGGCTTTCTATTACAAAACAAAATGGTATGGCATGTATTGATAAATTATGAACTGGCATAGTCTCCAAGCACTATGTCTAGCACTGTATTCATAGCATCTACACTGCTTTGCAATCATGTAGCCTCTCCTAGTGCACTGTAGGATACATGTTCACAAGCCCAGTAGTCCGGTCCGAGTAGGATAATGATGCCAACGATTAACACAAGAGGGCACCACAATAACACCTTTGGGACTGCATCCTCTACTCATTCATTCATAGGTCGGGTGTTACATCGAAAATGAACTTTGATCCTCAAAATATATTCATCTAGTGGTCTGAAGAGGTGTAGAACGACAATGCAAAAAACAGAATGAAGATATCTATAATATTAAATGTTTGACAATCATGGAACGTTGGAAAAGTCACTGATATTTCACCCCTACTGGTCTATACATAACCTATGACCCAGATGGCACCTATGGAGTAAAGCCCTACTGCTGCATGTAGCATAGGGAGTAATCACCCTGCTTGCAGCCACACACTATAAAACAGGCAAATGCATGAACTTCACCTAGCTATGATTTAATACGTATATGTATTGGACATTGAATTATTTTACCAGATATAATTCAATGCCACGTCTTTATTTTGGGTGCTATGTGGATGTAATTATATTGCCATAGCATTCACTAGTCTCCCATTCCGCAAGAGGTGTGAATAAATTTGAGTGATTTTATAATTCTAGCCTACTTACGAATATTTGGAGTTTCTAGTTCCTACTGTACACTTTTCAAAAAATCTATTTATCATTGTTAAATCTTAATTTATATTTTATTTCTTGTCATAATCACCAAACAACTTACACCAAAAAAGTGAACAGTATCTGAATTATGGCCCAATATGTATAGGATATCATGATACTTTGTATTTTATTGGGAGATACATAGATATCTGTGGATATGCCATAGACTGAGGTGAGATTTCTCTCCCCTACTACAGATACAGATGCCATGGGCGGCCTACTCATGCAGTGCTACAACTGAGGAGGCCCTGGGCGCCATGGATGTAACTCCCTATCATAGGTCTAATTTCTTTTTATTAACAGATACATTGAAGTCTCCATTATCCAAACCTGTTGGAATACAATATATTGCATCTATATTGTATATGTTATATAGCCCAATACCTTAATGACACACAATTGCCCATTCTTTTTTAAAACTTAAAAAAAAATATGCAAGAAATGAGAATATAATCCCCAAGAGATAACATCGGCGACGCGAGCAGTGATGAGAAGCAATTCATTTCAGGGCTGACCTTAGAGTGTCCTCTTGAAGAAGAAACACTTACTTGATTTAAACAATCAGTCGATTTAAGCTTATTCTGGAGATATTCCACTTTGCTCAAGTCTAGGATATATTCTGGAGATATTTCATTTTGGCTACTGGACTTGTGTGGAGAACTGAGTACCGCAGCAAGTACATTTTTTTCTGTACCTCCACAATAAACATCATGATAACAGGCATGTATAGCAGTATGCTAGGCAAGGTACTAAAATGAATTGAATGCAATCTGTTTTCCCCCCCAAAAGTAGCTCCTGGTGATCGATATGGGCAAGATGTACATTGTTGTAGGTACCAAAGCCATTTGATATTATTTTTTATTATACACATGCATCTTACGATATTATGAAATTCCGGGTATTCTCTCTGAAGATAATGCAACCCCTTTGGGTGTCAAAATCTAACTCAGCAGTGTGTAAGATAATTTCAATTCATTATTTATTACATATTATTGTGTACAGTGTATCAATTAAACATCAGTTAATTATGAATATCCGGATATTCAATATGGAAGTAAAACACAATACCCAGTATACTTTGTATGAAATTGGTTGTTTTATTACCCAGCCCTATCCTGCTGTTCTTGATGGCTAACAGGATATTGATGTACCCATCTAGTGCTAATGATATTATTTAGTGGTAGACAGCAGCGTGTCCATTGTAACCACTATGGTAACCACCGTTGTGGGCACCGTAACCATGTCCATAAGCACCATGCTGAGCATATCCACCATGCTGGGCATATCCACCATGGGCACCGTTGTATCCACCATTGTATCCGCCATGGTATCCACCGTTGTGAGCCCCATGATGTCCATAAGCACCACCATGGTATCCGTCATTGTGGACTCCCTTCAGGTCGGTGCCGGGGACACCATAGTAAGGAGCAGTGCCGACTCCAGCACCATAGTGCAGAGCCTGGTAGTTAACCTTGTGCTGTGCCTTAGCATTAGCAGCGTTGGTGGCAGCCTCACTGGTAAGTAAAGGGATACACACTAGTATCATTATATGAGAATGTGAATCAACAGAGGCATCCAGAGCACAATTATATTCAATATTCATCTACTCATGTTTTTGCACTGTCTGATTTATGTATTTACATATCCATACATGTATGGCATTGATTACATTCGTATGCATCGATACATCTGAATTTTCTTCATCATTTTAATTGGAAAATCTGTGATAATTTTGTGTGAGGAATTCACAAATCCGTTATTACATGATCATTGTCCATAATCAAATGCACTTTAAGGACAAAGTAATGAAGCAATGCAGGATTATGGAATATAATATAATATTGATCTTCACTGATGCCTTCTTTAATAGTTATCTTTATAAATTTGAAATGTTTTAAAACAATATCTGAATAACAATATGGGGTCTATGCTCAGTTTGCTGTGTCTTTTACTAGATTAAAAACTTTAATGCACTTACTCAGGTCCAGCAGCCTGGTCAAGAGGGCTAGGTCCAGCAGCCTGGCTGGGTCCACCGGGTTGGTCACTAGCACGAGGTCCGGGAGCCTGGTCAGCGGCACTAGGTCCAGCCGGCTGGTCAGCCTCAGTTGGGCCATCAGCCTGTTTTTGGGCACAGGCCACAGCCAGGAGAGCGGCAATGATGAAGACCTTCATGATGCTTGTTGTCTGAGTACAATGAGCTGAATGAGGACTGCACCAGCCACACCTGGTTTTATACCCACCTGGCCCTCACCAGCCTGGGGCCTCTGACTGGTAAATTCTCTGTGGTCAGCTATTGATTGTTTTATATCATTGAATTACTTTATTATTGACACAGGTCTGCTTGAAATGTCCAGAGCACAATTATATTCAATATTCATCTACTCATGTTTTTGCACTGTCTGATTTATGTATGTACATATTCATACATGTATGGCATTGATTACATTCGTATTTCAATTTATTAATTGTGACATTATCATTTTTGGTTTTCTCTAGTCTTAACATGTTTTTTCGAGCCCATTCAACCTGTTTATCAAGGTTTTTTTCTTTCTGTTTTGTCCTCACATACATTTGTTCATCATAAATATTTTCAATTGACCAAGTATGCATGAACACATATTAATCTACATGGGATTAGGAGACACTTCTCTATTATGGCCGGCATGTCCCTTCATTCCTATTGGTGGAGGGAAGATAGATATGAGTAAGTGCACCCCTTAAAGTTAGAACCTTCCAGAGCCTCATGGCATTCGAATGGAAAAATGGTGACACATTGTGGAGTTTCCCTGTACATGTAGCATTATGGAAATGCTGAAGGGTTGACTCTGTATGTATATATGTGTGGCAGTAGGGGGAGGGAGGTGTAGCAAATGATGTTCCATTCTGATAAAGGTATTTATGAGTATTGCAAGTACCCAGTATCATTACTCTGTGTTCTTTAGTCACCATGCATCCGTATTATCAAAACAGTTGATTATATTATTATAATCTAGGCAACAACTCAGAGGGATAGGGAAGGAAAAGTTTCAGTGGTTTCAGGAACTGCATTTTTGGTTTACCGATTGAATTTCACATTACATAGTATACCTATTAAATGGACAACAATGAACAGATATTCTTTTATGTGTTTATATACCACGACCAAGGGTTTGTAACAACTAAGTGGGAATAGTGATATTTGAAAAGTTTCACTTGTTTCAAGAAAGTTCTTCATTATTGGTTTACCGATTGAATTTTACAGTACACAGTTCACAGTACTGTATATCTATTAAATGGACAACAATTAACAGATCTTTTTATGCGTTTACATACCACGACCAAGGGATTGTTTCACTCTGATTTAATTGACCATAGGGCGACTACACATACACCTAGATTGCCTATCCTTATGAGGGGGTAAGATGATTTTAATCATTGTTATATATAGGTGTGAGAAAAAAAAAACTGTCCTGCCTTTCAGCTGTAAGTATGCTTAAAACGTTAAAAGGATTTCACTATTTTGAAAGAAAGTGGAGGTCAGGCCAGTATTGCTGAGCAAGTTTGGCAACGTAAAGCATCCATATTTTAGGTTTGGCCTCAGTGATATAGTAGGACCGGCTGATGTACATGATATAGACATACTGACATCTCAGTGTCCTGTCTGCTGAACACGTGATGGGGTCTGGTGGACGTCAGTTGGTGAAGAGGCGGATAGACATGCATGCAGTGCATGGCCAGTGCAAGATGTTTCCTGAACATCTCATGTGTCGTATGATACATTATAACAACCAAAAGCAATATCCTCATTTGATTACTTCTTTAAGTAGAATATGGAAAATATATAATAGCGATAAAGTGATGATGGAAAGAAGGGAAAGAAAGAGAGAGAAAATGAAAAGCAAAATGAAGTCGCTTGACCTGAATATAAGTAAAAAAAACTCGATGCAGCAAGTTCGGAACTTCAGGTTTTCACACTTTTGAACAACGTTTTTTTTTTTTTTGGGGAGGGGGGTCAAAATTCTGTTATAGAGTGTTTTTTTAGTGGAGATCGCCCAAGGAAAGTCTGATATGATTGTGTTTTAGATACAAGTTTATACCAAACGTGAAATGATCAATGTATTGCACGGCTTATATCTGTAATGCAGTCGAAAGCGGGGAAAACATCCTCACTTCATTCAATGGGCCATAAGGAGGGATAATCGTCAACATCTATCATCGGCATTCGCTATATTGACGTCGCTATTATGTCAATATTTCAATATATATTATATTGACAATTTTGATGGGCAGAATATGTGCCCAGACATATTCAAGTATTAACACACACACACGTTGGAGCAACCTGAAGAGAGACTATTATATTTATTCATCATAATATAATATTATATATTATATATATTCATCCCTGTGTTTAGATACAGGTATTCTGTGTGTAGGAGTCACACACACATATTACTCAGAACGTGGTGCTACTCGTGCTGGTTCCTTCACCTCTCACCTGGAGGGTTGAGGTGCAGGGAGGTACATTGGCCAATCAGGGGTCAGCCAATAGGATCAGTGCTCCCTCTGAGGCCGGCAGGGACAGAGCCCTGTCTGCCCGCTTCACCACCAACAGCCTCCACGGACACACCACCCCTTCAGCTACCACTACTGTCATGGAAATTCGACAGACATATTAATAAATTTCCTGTGTCACTTTAAACCATTTATGGTAAAAAGATATTAGGCCAACATGATTTATCTTGGTAATTTATAGACCTAAATATGGGAAAAGGCCTAATTATTGAAGCTTATGATTTAAGATTTTATGATTCAAGCTATAGTAAAAATACGAGATTTACCATCTAGGGAAAATGGTCCTTGAGCCATATCTTTTATTTGGTTCAAACATTTTGTAAATAATTATTGACCTACTGTTGGCGATACTATGACATTTTGCAGTAAGAATTCAGGGCAAACTTAGGTTCCCAACTTGCAGCCACAGGCTATAGACTACACTAAGGACACAGAAAGGGGTGTCATCCTGATTATCTTTTGAGAGTCAGTTATTCACTTATTTGAAATGAGTCAAGCAAAGACTGATTCCCTTTAATAATGTGCAGGTAAGGCTGGACTCTAATATCCTGGTGATTTCAATTTTAGTGGATTCACACGGGAAACTTTTATTGGTTGAGATAAATCTGAAAGGGTTTTTAATCTTTAACCAGCTCCTTCGGGGGCTGGAATTGTGGGTTATGGGATAGTCTATGGTCCTATCCCATAACCCCCTCCCATCCCCAGGGGGTGGTTGCCGAGGGGTGGAGAGGAAACAGTAGGCCTACCGTGTCCCCGTGCCCCAGAAACCCACCTCACCCTCCATCATGGGCTGTAACTGACACGGGGCCGTGACCTACTTACTATTAATAGAAGAAGGGTGCGTCACTCTGGGCTCTACACTGGGGACCTGTGATTGGTTCCCAACAATTTTTTGCTCCCCTACTGTAGGGAGTTTGATAAATTTTGAAAAATGTGTTGAAGAATACATATTGGTTCCATTAGTATAGATCCCTGTGAGAGCTTTTGAGATCTGTAAAGATCAGGTTTCTATCATACCTAGATCCAGATATATCATGGTGAATGCATCTGAACATATTTCCCATTTCTGTGATCTAGGCAGGAGAGGGGCACCTACACAGCAGTTGGGGGGACTGTAGCACTGGCCCTAGGCACCCTTCTAACTCAGACAGAACAGGTCAACTTAAAATGACTGGGGACAGCATTGGGCAGTGACACACACATCTGAATTTCACATATGCCTTCAACAACACAATTACCAACATCCCCATGGTAACAAGTCATATTTATTTATTACACTTTGACATGAATAATGTCACCATAATATTGTAGGCCACAGAAAACAGAAACTCTTACACATCTCCACTAATGGCTCCATTCATGTTGACTGCCATGATATTGTGATTAAAATGAGGGGTTTGTGTTTTTTATAGCTCAAGAAATGAGGTCAGGGGGGCTATTTTTATGCAATGAACCAATGGGGGTGCTTCTAGGAAGGGTGCATATTGGATCACAGAAACGGGCGGACTACAGCGGCAGCGGTAGCTGTATTTTGAACTATGTGGCTATGGAGGTCAGTCCCGCAGCAAGGCTGGTGCAAGGCAGAGGGGGGACTTTTCTTAAATGGGCTGTATCATAAGTTATAAATTTATTTGCAAATTCTGAATACTGAGAATATTCTTGATTATACCTAATAACAAATATGTGACCTTTCAATACATTTTAATGCATGTATTCTCACCAGAATACAATGCTCAAAGGAGATGGGGGACTTCTGGTGATGGACCCTTCTTCTACTAACCACCCAACCACCAGGACTGTGCTTGGAGATGTAGGTTCACGCCCTTGCCCTCCATACAGCAACACCCATTCTCGGACTCCCAGGCCAGTACTCTGGCTAGAACGCGAGCAGCAGTGCCCAAAGGGCAGGACCCAATGTTGAAGTCCGAAACAATGGCGAATTCTTTTTGTCTGTCTGTTCTTTTTGCCGGGCACTCTGTGTGAGAGTATGTCATTTACCCCTTTTCTTTAAGATTTTGAGAATTTGTTTTGATAAAGATAAATATTACAACATATGGGCTGCTTTAAATATAAATTAAAGTAAATTTAGGGAGAAAAATCGAGTTAACTTTGCAAAAAGTACACACTTTCATGTAGCCTCTTTTGGTTTATCTGTTCCTGTCAAGCACCTCAATTCAGATTTAATGGGATAGGTACCGCAGCGATGAAATAATGCCGTTTTATACATAGGGGAAAGAATTACCCAAGTGGTGTTCCGAGTTTCAAGTGTATTGGGTAAGCCTTTATGTATTGAAATGTCTAATTTACAATGTCTGAATATATAAATCTAAATAATTAAAGTACCACTAAGTCATTATAAAGAATATTATGATAAAAAGACTATGTCCTAATGTGGAAGAAGCAGACGACTCTGTAGGTTGAAGTTAACGCTTGTTTATTTATAGGCACACACCCAGACCTCTCATCTGGGAATCAACATGGTTCGTAACAATGTTCTGAATATGAATGCTCATGCCAATCATCGATGCAGTTGTACACTCTTTGCTCAAACCAATCCAGTGCTGGCTCGCTCCTATCTCTGGTCTGATCTCTAGCTTAGCACCGACTGGCCACCAGTGTCCCCACCGGTGGCTTTTATAGATGCGCCGGTGGAGAATGACGTCATGCCCCACCGCCGCGCCCCCACGCGGCTGACTAGGGTACCAGCCGCCCACCACCCGGTGGAGACGGTGGACATCCCCCTACCCTGTGGTCGTTACAATATATATTATCAATATAATTATATTGTATCATATTTTATTGGGAAGAGGTTATCATCAGGTTCACAGAGGAAAATGTGAGAGTCACCTGGACTCACATGCCATAGTCAGACCCATGTCGCCAAAACCACCCTCATGTGAGAGTCTAGCTGACTTTGACTGTAGAGAGAGTCCAGCACTGCTTGACCTTCATGAGAATGAGAGTCCAGCATTGCCCCACTTTTGCTCCTACCACGGTCCAGCACCGCCTGACTCTCGTTGTGATGAATGTCAGACAGTGCTGGACTCTCGTTGTGATGAAAGTCAGGCAGTGCTGGACTTTCACTGTAGTCAAAGTCAGGCAATACTGGACTGTCATGTATGAAAGTTCAGCACTGCCTGACTTTCATACTCAAAGGTAGTCTGGCAATGCTGGACTGTACCTAGAGTGAGAGTACAGCAATGCCAGACTCTGGCCATCGAGAGTCAAGCCAAGCTGGACTCACATGTGAATATGAGTCTAGCAATGCTGGGCTTTGGCCTCAATGAAAGTCAGGCATAGCTGTAATCTCTTCTTTACAGTAAGACTAGTTGCTTATTTGCATTGGGGGAAATATATATCGCCTCCCCGACATTTGTAAAAAGAAATGCAGTACAAAATAGTTCTGTTGTCCTGAATAGAAAAGGGTGTGCTATCACAGACCACAAGTCATTTAGGTATGTAACAACATAGAGATACATGTACCAACATATGTGAGAGGTGATCACAGAATCTCAATGTATATAATTTCCAAATCCACAAGAATGGTATCTTATACCACACTATTAAGCTCAATATTGTATTGTGTCCCCACCTGGTAGCAAACAAAGAAGGCTGAGGATAACTGACCCTCATTCCAGAGTCAGACATTGCCTGACTGTGGAGAGAAAGTCAGCCAGATCCTGGTATAAAGAATTGCCTTGCCTGACTGTGATTCAAGGATCAGGCTGACTCTCAAAAGGGAGTAACTTTATGGGACTATCAAAGGAGGCTGAGCCTGACTGGTGTGAAAGTCCAGCAGACTCTCTTATCTGAGTCAGTCAGTGCCTGACCCTTTAATGATAATTTTTAATGAGCAGTTATGGATGGGGATCATCAAAGAAAAGTGTTTATCTATATTCTCTGTTCATGTTGTCTCAGTTCCTCATTAGGTATTTTGCTGAAATGGCTTTGCATATTGAACATTCTAGATTGAAGTAATGCGAAACACCAAGTACATTTAGTATATGAACAGGTTTTTATTGCCTTAGTCCCAACCTGCTGTTGCTGATGGTTAGCAGGATATACCTGGATCCCTCTAGTGCTAATAATACTATGTTCTGTACTTAGTGGTAGACAGCAGTGTGTCCATTGTAACCACCATGGTAACCACCGTGGTGGGCACCATGACCACGTCCATAAGCACCATGCTGAGCATATCCACCATGGGCACCATTGTATCCACCGTTGTATCCACCGTGGTATCCACCATGGTATCCACCGTTGTGAGCCCCATGATGTCTATAAGCACCACCATGGTATCCGTCATTGTGGACTCCCTTCAGGTCGGTGCCGGGGACACCATAGTAAGGAGCAGTGCCAACTCCAGCACCATAGTGCAGAGCCTGGTAGTTAACCTTGTGCTGTGCCTTAGCATTAGCAGCGTTGGTGGCAGCCTCACTGGTAAGGAAGGGATACACATTAGTAATGTAGATGAGAATGTGAATCAGCACGATAAATTAACAGGGAAATATTTAGGATCAAAATTCTTAGCATAAGCAGGGGTAGAAACTAACCTTTTCAGCCATGGGCCACCCGGGCACCATCGCTTCAGAAATCTGTGGGCCCGTACATAAACCTGTGGGCCCGGGATAATTATTTTACTTTTCTTAAGGAATTTTTACAGTCTGTTTTCAGTTTTGAGTAATTGATGTGATACTGAAGAAAGCGGGACAATTATCTCCCATTTTGTCTAATGGAATGGTTTCCATGGCAACCAGAAAATGTCTTATATGCTTATTTTCCATAGAAAACGTTCTTTTTGCATTCCATAAATGGAATGTTTGCAGTAAAGATAGAACAATTATAATAAGTCTATTGTATTCTACACAAAAAATTAGCCTAGAGCATATTTACTTGAATTATGCACTCTCTAGCCCTTTTGGTGCCCCCTGGTGGCCAAAGCCAGAACTAAAAATCCCCCGCGGATGGGTCTTTTTGCTTGTTGGGTCACATATATTCTCGTAGATAGTATTTCTCGTAGTTTGGATTTCTGGTATTGATGTTTGCACTGCATAATAATATACTTAACATGATTCCACATTAAGGCTTGGTATCTAGATGGAAATACTAACTGAGATCATAGATGCTTACATCCTCAATATAAATTGAAAGGTAGGTTAATGGAAGTGCCATGATATAAAAGATGCTTTGTAAACTCCACAGTGTTCTTAAAAATGATGAGACCGAATCTGGATAGCAATTTTTTTTTTTAACTGTCTTTCATGATGTAGTGTACTTACTCAGGTCCAGCAGCCTGGTCAGCAGGGCTAGGTCCAGCAGCCTGGCTGGGTCCGCCCGGTTGGTCACTAGCACGAGGTCCGGGAGCCTGGTCAGCGGCACTAGGTCCAGCCGGCTGGTCAGCCTCAGTTGGGCCATCAGCCTGTTTTTGGGCACAGGCCACAGCCAGGAGAGCAGCAATGATAAAGACCTTCATGATGCTTGTTGTCCCAGTACAATTAGCTGAATGAGGACTACACCAGCTACACCTGGTTTTATACCCACCTGGCCCTCACCAGCCTGGGGCCTGTGACTAGTGAATTCCATGAAGTCAGATGAGCCTTGTTTTACATTATATCAATTGTCATATAATTGACACAGGTCTGCTATAGCAGTTAATTAAAAGTGACACTGTTACTTATAGTAGCATCCTCAAAAACAAAGGAACATGTTATTGCTTGTTATATTTGTATATGGGGAGGGTGCACTACAATTTTCTTTCTATTTACATTCACATTGTATATGAATATTCTATGGTATGGCCCACAGCTACTACCCACCCCCCACCCCTAATCATTAAAGTTTTATATAGCCATGATTCGGCCGATAACATCAAACCTGTTTGATATTATCGGCCGACTTTCTCTTGCACCCAATTTGTGTAAACAAAGCATAAATTTTCTAACTAAAATGTCATTGCAACGTCCACACAGTGGACACACAGATGGACACAATGTAGTCGCCGAAGTATGTATACAAACAATGGTGAAAGTCAAAACAAAAGAAGCTTTATTCCGACCATGTGCCCTAGTTTATGCTCTGTGGACGGTGGCCATAACTGACTGTTGCACCATGATACTCTTCAATCTCCAATTCACATGTCATATAATTATTATTATTATATAATATGACATACCGCCCATTTATAGGCTTATAATAAAATTTTAATACAATGACCATTATCTATCCATCCAGAAAAATATATAGACAAATGCCAATGCCCATTGATACCGTCTCTGATGTACGAGTGGGGGCTGGGGCAGTATACCACAAAGCCACAACTTCCTTTCAAATAGAAAAAGAATGAATTCCAACCGATAGAGAAATTCATAAGGGTTACTACACTGAAAACAGAATGTAAATATCATTTCTATATCTAAATTTATGGTAAAAAATATGAAAAACAGTGGTCAGGTAATAAGTGAAATTTTGCAAAATCATGAAAATTTGATATAGGAATACCATTAAAACAACAAGAGATAGAGCCTATTGGCTGTTTGGCGAGAGTAGCACCATCCCAGATTCATGAAGCAATTTCTCAAAAGCTAGAAGGGATATCTCCATCTTTGATACCTCTTTTGAAAGCTTATGACTTCAACTTTGAAACATACATTTCACCTTGGAAGGCCATTTCGCCTCATCTGTCCACATAGATCCGCCGTATATGGATAAAATTGCCATACATTCCCATCCATGTAAATTGCATATATAGAATAGCCGTACACGGCCGATTTATGCTCTGTGGACGGTGACCCTCACAAAGCGTTTTTTTTTTATCAACTACAATAGGTATGAATGCTGGTTTTATTGGTAGGGTATAGCATACAGGTGTATATGTATGTATAGTATAATGTTAACTCCCTCAGGCAACCCTCACCAAGAACTGTTGTTCCCATTTGGTTAGAATTCTACAAACCCTCATCGTAGTCCTTGTCACTGTCAGCGGATTAATATAGTCTACAGATACATTGCTTGAAAGGTACAGTTTACACTCCAATATCCACTTTTTGTGACGTATTTTGAACCAGATGTCCTACATATTTGAGGGATCATTTAGCTTTCTTCTGAATAGGCAGTACATGGACAGTATCCAGAACTATCTTTTGAGATCTACTTAGCGCCTACTTGACACACTTTATATATATATATATATATATATATATATATATATATATATATATATATATATATATATATATATATATATATATATATATATATTCGAGAGCCTTGACAACATTTCATTGTTCTAAATGAAACATTCTGGTCCTGATCTCTTGGGAATTTCTCATCACTGAAAACAGATATTGAGAATTCCTCCTAGAACCAAATCTACACTAAGAAGTTACACCTTTAATGTTATCTTTAATGAATTTGAATTTGAATGAATTTGATTCTATTTAGTATCTAATATGGGATTAGGGTATTTAGAGCTCACTAATCTTTTTCAGTTTTACATAACACCTCATAATTTATGTGAGATATAATTACTGCAAGACTACCAGTAGTATCTCTATAATATCTCATTTAAAACACCTTAACACAAACTGAATGTAGTAGTTACACCACTGAAAGAGTCTTGTATTCATTATATTGGAAAAAGTAAAGGCTTATCACGAGTCGCATACTCAGACATGACATGGCATTACATGACAGGCTTATACGGCACAAAGATGTCAACTATAGGATATAGACCCTAGACCGTATTACATGAAGCTGAATGCAATCAAATCTGCACAAGTGTGTCACAAAAGAGGAAAACAATTGGGAACACTATGGTACAAATAGCGGGCCGTTGAGTTATGGATAGGCAGAGACTATTGTACAAAGGGTTTGAGTTGAAATATTTTTATTGATATAAATTCCGCATCCGAAGATACGTCTCTCAAATACAGCCAATGTTACATGAGCAATTGAGGTATGGATAGGCAGAGGTTATGGTACGAATAGGGTGCCATTGGGGTATGGATAGGCAGAGGTTATGGTACGAATAGGGTGCCATTGGAGTATGGATAGGCAGAGGTTACGGTATGAATAGGACGCCATTCAGGTATAGGTAGGCTGAGGTTATGATACTAATAGGGCGCCGTTATGGTACGTATAGAGTGCTGTTATGGAAGACATAATACACCATTATAGGGTTCGAATACTTTATGCTACGAACAGGGCGTTATGGTACCGACCCTTGGAAGTAGGAACATTTCATTCGCGTCCCGTCGCCGATTCCCCAACAATTTTTCAAACAAGAAAACTGTAGACTAAAATCTGTAATGATATCCTAGAAAACACTTATCTCCACTTGAATCTCCTCGATTTAATGGAAAGATATTCCAAGTTCCTGGGAATTAAAATTGCATTTGAGCCCTAGCCTATGCACCAAATAGCCCAAAGAACAGCAACATAAAAGTATAATTCAAAGATCTCCTAGAGGAGATGTTTATCTGAACGGTATGTATTTTCATGGGTAGTCCTATTATCAAGGTCTACAGAGGTATTCAAAGTTAAAGACGTTGGGAAAAGGTCTATACAATTGAAAAATCACCAGTCGACTTTAAGGGATGCCTAAGCCCTTGCAAAATCTTTCTTGGGCAGTTGATCTGTTCATTAATGACTAAATCACCGCGTTTGTGTGTCTATATTGTCTCTATGGTCCTATGGTGTATTTAGTCCTTCAAATTAATAATGTGATTTTGAGAAGGGGGGGGGTGTCGTGGAGGAGGAGGGGGCTGCTCCCATACGTGCAACCACACAGCAGCTGTCCTAGGTCCAGGCCATGCACTAAGACATTGACAAAGTGTCCCTCTGCCCTCAGGGTCTCCATAAAGGATGTCACGTGGCCATCCCGACACCCATGACTTTACTACACTAGCATGGGAGTCTGGACCAGGATTTAGCGGGGATTGAACAGTAACGACCTCTCAGATGAGCGACGTTTATTCGGATACAATGGTAACTGTCTGTGAGTGCATGGTGTGGAGTGGTGAGTAGGAGGGGCTGTGGTGTATAGCAGGAACGTGCTGTGCATGTGTAGTGGGTGCTGTGTTGGAGGAATAGTATGTGATTACAAGTAGGGATGTGAAGATGGTGCGATATGATGCGTTTCCCACAGAATTGTGTGGTTTATTAAGTGCTGAACATGATATGGTGTCCCTCGGTCTCTTCCTCTAATTATAACCTTCTGTCTAAGTCATTTAATAACTTCCCAGGTTCTCCCTTCCCCTTTCCCCTCCTTCTCCCTACCTCTTTTTCTTTCCCAATCCCACTCTCTTGCCGTCTCTTCATAAACCACAAGAAAAGATAACAATCTCATTAACATATAAGTATACCAAGGTACTCTTTATTGTCATATGATGTCAATGCTGCAACATACCAATAAATAGTGCTGATATGAAATGAATTCCGTGTACAATTAAATATCATTTACATAATACTTAATGCTTGGCAGCGCCGTATCCACCATGGTAACCGCCATGGTACCCGTGACCATAAGCACCGTGCTGAGCATATCCTCCGTGCTGGGCATATCCACCATGGGCACCGTTGTATCCACCGTTGTATCCACCGTGGTATCCACCGTTGTATCCACCATGGTATCCACCGTTGTAAGCACCGTGGTGTCCGTGAGCACGGCCGTGGTATCCGTCATTGTGGACTCCCTTCAGGTCGGTGCCGGGGACACCATAGTAAGGAGCAGTGCCGACTCCGGCACCGTAATGAAGGGCCTGGTAGTTAACCTTGTGCTGTCTCTTGGCATTAGCAGAGTTGGCATCGGCCTCACTGAAAAGGAAAGGCATGAGAATTTAAAGTTGTGTACAACCGATCAAAACCACTTGACTGATAAGTCACATTTTTCATAAATTTTCATCATGAGGAATATACAATGGCCTGTAGAATGTATTATTTTAATAAACATTACTAAACATGGACACTCCTACTATAACTTTGCTGACTTCTGAACATAATAATCATGTTATACCCATCGCTCTTTTCACTTTGGCAAAGTATATCCTGTGTATAGACTACCACTTCTGATATCAGAATTTCCAATTTAAATACATGTATCATGAGGACCCCAATAAATACATGTATCATGAGGACTGAGGCTAGGGTCCGCATGGTGTACATTCCAATACAGCATAATTTTATGGGTGACTTATTTGCTGGCACTGCATTGCTACATAATCAAGACACAATAATCAAATTGAAGTTTTGAGGCATTATATAATACAGACCATTATGAGTTAATGCTGCTGTGAACGATTAATTCACACTGTTTGGCATTTGTTTTATATTCACCCCAGTGAACATCAGAATGCTGCCATTGCAGCAATGATTCTCCCAAAGAGCCTTGAAAGATTCTCCCCAAATTTGTAAGTCAACTGCAAGAATAGAGCAGAAGAGATAAAGCTTGCAGTTGTGTAGAAGTATGTCCCCATATACCAATTATAGTGAGACCGAGTTCATCTCAGCAAGAAGTGAAATAGGTATTTTCTCTACTCACGAAGGTCCAGCAGCCTGGTCAGAAGGGCGTGGTCCAGCAGCCTGGCTGGGTCCACCGGGTTGGTCACTAGCACGAGGTCCGGGAGCCTGGTCAGCGGCACTAGGTCCAGCAGGCTGGTCAGCCTCAGTTGGGCCATCAGCCTGTTTTTGGGCACAGGCCACAGCCAGGAGAGCGGCAATGATGAAGACCTTCATGATGCTTGTTGTGAGTCTACTGAGTAGTGGTCAGTGAATGATTCTCCTCCCTCACCGGCCTCCTATATATACTCAGTGCGCAGACGTGACCCCGCTCACCCTGACACATCACCAACAATGGGAGCCTGTTGCCTGCACGGTGTCATCTGGTTCATGTCCTTCATGCATCCTCTCTATGGGCAGTATGTGCAGCAGTGGACAAGGGATTTTTAAGACATTTTTGAATAGGCGAGGAGCTACATCATTTGATATGCCTTCATGGCGTAGCATGAAATCAGATTAAGTTAAACTATGAATGTGTTAGACAACGTGATCCAATATATTGTTTCTATCACACGGACAGAGTGTGGAAGAGGATGAGAATAATCTGCTGGATACAGTTTAAAATGTTTCCATATAAATGAAACAGGCATGCACATGCTGACCAGCGGAGATTCCAGCAATACGTTCTATGAATCCTATTGGAGATGCAATACTGGATACTCCAGCTGACCAGCTTTTTAAGATAGTTTACATGTACTCACTGTAGAATATATAATATCATATCTATAGTGCATTACTGCGTTGTCTGACTCCCCTTCAATGAGAGTATAGCAAGACTGGAATCTGACTCCATACTCAGGATATGTTTGACAGAATTGGCTGACTCAAGCACTGTTTGACCCAAAAAGGAACCGTGCAATGCAGGATCCAACATTGTCTGACTCTCCCTCCGGCATTGCCTGACTCTGTTTGTAAGTGAATCAGATAATGCTGTCCTCTCTAACAAAAATATTTTTGGAAATATCTTTGCAAGACTATCTCCGGAAAACGAGTCAGGGTCATGCTCTTTGTTAATGAGGCTTTTCAATAGTAGCGTTATTAATCGATGGGACTCGACACATCATTGACTTTGACTTTTAAGTATTTTTATTATAAGATATCTCATCTTTTATATATGGCATGATGAAGAAAACTAATATCTAAAATGGCTTCTCTGTGGAATCCTGCATAGCCACACCGGGGGCCTAACATTAGCCATGTGTTAGATAAAACAATGATTGATGTAAATGGGAATTTAAGTTTTATAGGCTGTCTGGAACTAGAAACGTCCTATGCATATTGAAGCATTATAGCCCTGCATTTTACTACACTGTTAATAGATGAAATTTGAACTTTGTAAGTCACTGAACTCTTAATGACATAAACGTATTTCATTTCATGAAAGGCCTATATAGCTCCTTACATCACGATCTCAAGTAAGAAAGATTTAAAGACACCTTACAGCTTGGCATATGCATTTATTTTTTTACTTTTAGCAATTTAATGAAGAAAGAAATTGTATTCAATGGGGGGGGGGGGAGGGGGGTATTGAATACTCCTTTCCTGTAGATAAGCATAGTAAATCATAGTAAAAAATTAAGTCAAGTAATTTAATACACGTTGCAGCCTTATTTCTTTTATCATGCTGCACAGCGACGTTTCTCAATTTGCTCTACGGTGAGCAAAGCTGTAGTATATTTTGTCACCCCCTATATGTCACTTGTCAGCCTAGTGCATCATCCAGTGGTAACCCATCTTGATTGTGCAGTGCAGTATAATGTCTGTGTAAATCCACAAATCATTGATGGTTCATGAGTTGAATTTGACGCATGAACTGCAGATGGATACTCAAGTTTTCCTCATCTAACTAGAGGACATCAAGTAGAAATTATGCTTATACTGTGAGCAAAAGCCCCAGGATAATTGAATCAATCACATGGTTGTCACATCGTACAATATTCAGAATGTACAAAAAGTAAATGTTAATGACACGCCCCCTTTCACTCGTAAGATTTATAGTACTGTCCAAGGCTGCCAGTTGGAACCCACATAATGGCCACCGTCCAGAGAGCATAAATCGGCCGCATATGGATAGAATTGCCATACATTCCCTATGTAAGTTATTTATAGAATGGCGCTATACGTCCGATTTAGGCTCTGTGGACGATGACCCTAAGCTCAGCTCACACTAACCAAACCAGCTTAGTTTTTGATTCACAGGTCCAGCTGGTTGTTCAAGGGGGCTGGCTCTGATGACCAGTCCGGGGGTTGGTCTGCCTCCATACATGGCCAAAAACAGAAGCCACAGTCAGGAGGAGAGCTAGCGGCAAGAACAAAAAACCTTCATGAATGCTGGTTGATTTGTTTGTCCCAAATGGGTAATGAATTCTTTCTTACCCCTTCAAACACATATTTATATACATCCGGCTATACCCACTGTCACAAATAAAGGAACAATGAATAATAGAATAACAGCACCCACCATATCACGTAATAACCATAATTTTTCTTTTTGCAATATCAATACCATGGCAACATCCTGAGGAACCTGCAGTAGGACATGAACATGTATTTGATAACATTTTAAAAAGCTGAAATGCTAGATGGAAAGTGTGTTGTCTTCACACAATGATAAGTTGGCAGGCAGCAACCAGGGTGGCTGAGGTCTGGTGGTGTCCATCAGTCATGGTATAGGGTGTCTGCATACCCATGCAATCTAATTGAAATCTTCAGACCCCGGGTGCGGGTTATAGGGTTCTCTCAGATGGTGCAGGTTATATATAAGTGTGGTTTATAACCAGGAATTTACTGTAATAAAGATTTGCGTTTGATATAACTCAAAATACCTCTATACCAGCATATGCTGCACTGCATAACGCAGGTTAGGGCTGGATCATGCACCAGGCTGACATGTAGATCTGACCCCATCTATTACAGCTCTGTGCAGCATCCAGCAGTGTCCTACAGGTATGCACGGTATCCAGGTACCAGGTGCTCCTCCAGGAGCTGCCAGAGACACAGCTGGTAGAGCAGCACACATGACACTGGGGTTAGATGGACACGGCTGACCTCTCACTATCATAGTGCCCAGTTTGAGAACTTAGCCATAACTTTGTCAAAGCCGCTTGTGAATATCATAATGATGAAGCTTGTCCTAAGTTAGATATTTAATCAGTGATGCGAAGATTATTTATAAGCAATCTCCACCATTACAAAGCTAACTATTCCAGTCCTTGTTCCATCGGGAACTTTGAACAATACTTGTTTAATCAATCTTCTTTATGATAATAATGTTCATAAACATTTACACGATGAAATATATTTCGTATTACATTATCAAACTGATTTAAAAAAGAAATTTAGACGAGGGCATTTTCTTTTACTCTATTTTTACTGATAATAGTGGATGATAGCCACGTTTTAGTAGTTATAAGAGTTAATTTTGTAGGTTTATTGCATTACTGACATTATGAGTTTTAATTTGATACCAAACATATTTTTGCACGGTGATGATGAATCAGTTGGCCAGGTATCTTGAGTGGTCCCTTTCTGTTTCTTTTTCTGCGAGGGGGCATAACATTTTATGGATATATCCATTTATCCAATCGTGTCATGCTGTGGTCATTGAAGGCAATAGTAATACACTGCATGTAATCATGCTTCAATCAGGACAGTGCCTTTATGGACATCATCTGCCCCTTTGTCTTCTAATACAGACCACTGCTGCATTGATGCATCATGCCGACTAAATGGGCGTTATGCAGTCCCGAAGCATTGGCATGATTTTCGTGCATCATGACGACAAATCGATATGCATCATGAGATCTATGTAGACAATGTAACCTTTGTTCATTGGACTTCAGAATGCCATGTAATGGTCAGTGTAGACAATGTCTAATATCAGCCGCAGGTAGTAATTAAGTCAGTAGAACAGCACATGTCGCCGGCCGACAGTGAGTGTGTCTCACCGTGCCCCCAGGTCACTTCAACATTGAGGCTGCTAACGGACGGTTTGGGGGAAAATTACGACAATATAAAGATTTACGCTTTTTAAGGCTACGTGAGGCTCAATATCCTGACCTGTCCCTGGCTATTGTTAGTGGTCATACAGATATATCAGTCACCACCAGGTCACACATTTTGTGTGCATGTCGTAAATCAAGAAGAGAGTAAAACTGGCAGTACTGTGATGGTGATCGGTGGGTGTGGAGGAGGGTGTGGGGGTGTGGGGGTGTGTGGGGGGGGGGTGTGGGGGGGGGGGGGGGGGTAAAGGGAGAGGGAGAGGCATGCAGATAGAAAAGTAGGCAGAGAGGGAGCGAAGGGACGGAGAATGAGACAAGAAAACTAGAGAATGAGAAGTAGACAGAGAGGGACACAGAGGACAGACACAGACATACAAAGAGTTAGGAGGGGGTAGTTAAACAACGGAGCCCAAGAAAAATGGAGAACACAATTATATTCTGCTAAAGAATCAAAAGTAACGGATATCAAATTTACAAGAAAGAGACTTTTTTGTTTTTGTCTTTCATTCTCTCTTTAGTACATAATGCTTTCCCTTTCCTCTTTCCCTGGTCTCTTTATAAATTCTTTATAAATTTATACCCCCGCCCTTCTCCTACTGATACAGTGTATGACATTTAGCTGTAGTGTATGTAGATGACAAATGTGAAGGTGGAACAGGGATGGGGCTACTGCACGGTGGCCATATTCCCATGTAGGCTGCAGAAACATGCTGCACTGGCCATATACCACATGTACCACATGTCCTACATCCCCCCTCCCTCCCCCATCACTCATATCCACGAGGGCCCATCAATAGTGAATAAAGCCAGGCTGACTGGGATGTACGATGTAAACCCGGCCCGTGAACTCTACACAATACAATGAAGATAATACAGGGGTACACTCTTACATTTTCTGCGGGCTTCGACTCACAGTTTTGTTTTTTATTAAGGCAAATAATTGTCCGTGCTTAGGGTAATTTCAACACTAATAGGATAGCATTTTACCCCATTGTCTTATCTTTTAATTGCATATAACGCAATAATAGGTCTACCGGCAATCTACTTCTATAGGCCACAGGAAGGTCATTTCTAAGCACCTATTATGGCCCATTGTAAACAAAATTTCAGATTTGACAAGAAACTTCAACCTTTTTCGATCTGTACAGTGCCAAAATACCCCTTCCGATTTTCCACAAATACAGGTAAATAAAAAAACTACTTTTATGAATACAATGGACATTCCAACAGGCTGTAAACACCTAATCTCCGTGTCTTCCTAGCATGCACGAGCGATAAAAGCCCTCCGCCGCGATGTCCGCAAGATGTATAACACCCATTCCTGCAGTTTTACTAACAATCACATGAAAACAATAGCTACAACTACCCTAATTATCACTCTACTAAAGCCATTTTGTACATTTTTAAAAACGAACAGAAAAGAAAATGAAAAGCCGATCTACCTCATGTTTTCCTACCATAATGTTTGATACCTGAAGCGTTTCCTTGTGTTGGCCTCAGTGTAGAGGGAGTGTTACAACGGCAGCTTGTAAAGACAGCTATGTAACTGCACTGGCTGCTGAGTGACAATTGATGTGTGGGTGATGATAGTATTGACAGTGATATAAAGCCACTGTAGTAAGACGTGTTGGCTATATGACGCTCTACTCAACTTGTGTAATAATAGGGATTAGCCGTTAAAGGTCGACATCTTGCCTTGACGTAACAATTGTCAGCGTAGTGCATGAATTCAACACCGGCGAGTTACGCACCAGGGCTAGTCCTGACGACAAAGATTATAGCTGATGCATGGTCAACTGGCGTTGGTTCTTCTACACTATAAGTGTATTGGGTACCGGTGTAAAAACTCAGCATATAACCCTTTATTGATTTATCATGAGTCCAATAAGAGCAAAAGGAATGATATTTTAATTTGTTATATTCAATACCGGTATTCGTATCACACAAGAAATGACCACCATCAGAGGCACACGTGTGACTGATCTCAGACTGGACCATGGGGTTCAAAAACTGAAAGAATTTAAGAGAAAAATCAAATACCATGATTCTCTGGACTGACTGCATGGACTGAACACCCACCGTAATTACGGCCCACTCCCCCATCATCACGCATTTCTACGAACTACTTGATTGTACAAAAAAATGCATTGTCATCTTATTGATTATCTGACACATCATTGAATTAATTACTAACATTGTTTTCACCATTTTTAAGCAGTTCATGGAATAACTCCTCATTGAGGATAATGTCCAATAGGCTTTTCAATACTTAGATGCTTCAATTAATTCCTCTTGTCAGCCTTATCGCGGTATTCAATTCAATTCAATTCAATTCAATTTTTATTTCAGACTCAATAGTATTACAAAGGTCCATAGTATATAAAACACACAAAAACATACAAATATAAAAGTACAGTTATGGGATATAAAAGTGAATATACAGATCTTGATACCAGCCTTTCCATATATGGGATGTGTACCGGATATCACTTCTTGTGGGGTCCACCATACTTTTTATTAGTTCATTTTCAGAAGCCGTAAGTCGACATATGAGACTATAAACTAGTTTTCTGATAGTAGCACCACATGTTGGGAGACCACAGACAGCAAACGTCTCTCCAGCACGAGCATGCCTTGGTATCCCGAGCAGCATACGTAAAGCATCATTATAAGCTACCGTTAACTTACGCATCGAGGCAATGTTATAATAGCACCATAGCTGAGCTGTATACAAAAGTGTACAGTAGGATCTAAACAGCTGTATTTTTACCTCAGTACTACACATATGAAACTTTCTTACTAGCATGTTGCCCTGTGCATAAAGCATCCTTCGCTGTCGCATAATGTCTGCATCATCCCTAAGTGTATTAGAAATAATGTGACCTAGGTATTTCACCTCATCACATTCATTGAGTTGCGTATTATTGAGGCTAAATGAAGGCACCCTCATTTGTTTGTCCATCGGGGATCGTACTATCATCAGTGCACTCTTGAGCGGGTTATAATTAATATCATTGTCAATACCATACTGACCACAGATATTTAACAAGTATGACAGCCCATGACTAGCCGGGGAGAATATAACCAGATCATCAGCATACATCAAATGGTTTACAATATTTGTCCCGTTCAAACAACCAGTTTTACAGGCATTTAGTCTGGAAGATAGTTCATCCATATATATATTAAACAGGTGAGGTGAGAGTATCCCACCTTGTCGAACACCATTACCAACAGTAAAATCTTCAGATAGTGTACTGCCCCATCTTATCGTCACCCTCTGAAAGGTGTACCAGTAAACTAGTATTCTTACAATGTATCCAGGCACTCCACGCTTAGCTAGCTTATCGAATAGTTTGGCGTGGTTAACCCTATCGAATGCCTTTGAGGCATCAAGAAAGCACATAAACATAGTGGCATTAAGTGATTTGTATTTAAGAATTAACTCCTTTAGTGCATATATGCACATATCAGTACCATGTTTCTTCTTGAACCCAAATTGATTATCATTGGTAATAATGTAATTTTCCAATCGAGCCAAAAGGACCATTTCCAGTATTTTAGATATAATACTAGCCAATGCTATAGGCCGGTAGTTATCTTTGCTACTTATTTTGCCTGTCTTATTTTTTATAACTGGGACGAGGACCACCGCCAGCATGCTATCTGGGAGAGATCCATGTAGGAGAAAACCTGTCAAACATGATGAGAGCATCTTTAACAACCTTTGACTAGAATATTTTAGATGTTCTGCATAAATACCGTCAGCACCACAAGATTTATTCTTGTCTAATTGCACAACACATTTTCGTATTTCATCATCAGATATTATAATTTCATCAGAGTAGACTAGTTCATAATCCACATCCTGAACATTACTATGGACACTATTGAACAAGGACTGATAATGCTTCCTCCATAGGTCAGCTATATTTTGTTCCCCTACCACTCCATCTATATTTGTTGGTAGGGGGGTTTTACTGTTATTTAGTGACTTGACCTCCTTCCAGAAAGAGGTGGTATTATTCTGCATCAGACTATCGGCTAGAGAGTCCCTTCGCATAGCATCTTCATGTCTCTTTATGTACCTCAGAGCATACTTAAATCTAGCATTAGCAGTCTTCTTCGTATCAAAGATCGGTCCATGTCTTGGTTTACCAGCTTCCCTCCATAGGGTGAAAGCTTCTCTTGCAACCTGATGAAGATCTGCAGCATGTGCATTCCACCCAGGTATGCCTTTTCGATGTCTCCTAGTATCTACAGAGATAGTGTCGCCTGCCTTGTTTAGAGCATCTACAATGTCTTTGTAAAAAGAGTTAAGAGCTTCCACATGCTCATTATTCTGACATTCAATATGTCTACATGCCAGTGCCTCCTTAGGCCAGTGAACTGCCTCTAGGAATATATCTGACTGAAGGCAGTAGCTCTCAATATTGCATGATTGCATGCGCGACCAGTTTGGTCCCCCTTTCCTATAGTCGTTTGTTGATTCGGTCACCATAGGGACATCCTCTACATTGATATAAATGGTGACCGGCATGTGGTCAGTTGTTGCCAGTTCATAGTTTACTACCACCCTATCTATAGCACCATCGGCATCCTGAGAGCTGAGGCAGTGGTCGAGCCAGGATGTAGTATGCCAGGCATCGCTTACATAGGTAAATGTATCCTCAGGTAACCTGTTCTTTGTGGATATAATTAGACCCGTGTCCACAGAAAAAGTCAATAAATGGTTGCCAAACAAGGAGTTCCCATTTAGCACATCAGCATTAAAGTCTCCAACTATATATACACTTGTTGTATCAAGACACTCAATGATAGCACCTAGTTGGGCTAACCGGTCCATGTATAAATCATCATTTTCTCTTGACTCATAGGGCATGTACACATTAATAATAACAACTTTTCTGTCCTCATATTGTATGACAATACCTACTGCCCAGTCTTTTTCAAGCCTTAACTCAGATATTTGAGATTCAAGTTTAACATTCCATAATATGGCGACTCCACCTGAGATTCTACCCTGAATCATCCTGTCCTGAGTGTCTGTAGTGGACTCTCCTATTCCATGGAAATCTGGATTTATGGAGTTTAGTTTGTCCAAGTCCTGTTTAGACAACCATGTCTCTTGTAAGCAAATAACATCAGAGCCAGTAAATAGTTGCTCTAGCACCATTCTATTGTTGTAGTCATTTTGATTATGGCCTGTCTTCAGGCCACGGCAGTTGTACGTAGTGATTTGTAAAGACATATTGATGACTAGAAAAATATTTACATATATACAGAGAATATCGAACCCCTGCATTCTACTTAATCTCAACTGGTCCACGCCCATGTTGATTTCTTCTTTGGTAGTTAATATACCGCCTAACAAAAGCACCTGCAGGCCAGATGTCAGCAGCATACAGGACCTTAGGATCCAAACACTCAGCAATTAGGTGGAAAGAGCTGTACCTCCCACTTGCATTTTCAACCCGTTTACAAGCAACATCTATTTTCAGCTTTTCTTTCAGGTAGTCCTGAAGGGTTTTTTCCGTTAGATTAAGTGCCAGCTTGGTGACGTACACGTTAGCCACCTTCGTTTGCACTGCTTTTATGACCAGGTCAGTACCAGTCCCAACGACAGTTCCTTTCAGCCGCTTGTTCCCTTTGATGGGCGGTCGTTGGATGGGCTTAGGGGCGGTGGTAGCAGGTACTTTTTGCCTCTTCCTATTCACTATTTCGGTCCACGGTGTTTCTTCCTTCTTCTCGACGTTGTCATTAACCAACGCCGGTATCGCTGGTGGTTCGGCGGCAGCGGCACCATTTTCAGTCGCTGTAGACTCCACGGATGTACCATGATTATTTTGCACAACACTATGCACACTAGGAACCACTGTCATGACAGTAGTTTGGTCATTGACGCTCTCCTCAGCAGCGACTGTGGACCCCTGTAGGCCTACTGATTTACCCTTGATCGAAGAGGGTGTACTGGGCCTTGGGCCATGCTGTGTTATTTGGGCATCTTTCCTATTAGCAGGTACATTGTATCCAGCTTCTTTCTTCCGTGTTTGGGTCATTGCAATTTTACTCGCATCTTTTCGGTTGATTGACTCCAAGGCGGCATCATCTAGCGCAACATCCTTATAGAAAGGGTCCTTGAGTTGATTCTCTACCCTTTTCAGTCGTACATCCTGTGTAGCCGTGGCACCTCTTAGACCCTCACAGGTACGCGTTTGGGTGGACACTGCTTCCCTTAGTAGGACTACTTCATCATGTGTCTTCTGAATCCTCGACAGTAGGGCAGACACATCTACACTCTCAAATGATATCGGTGGCAGCTTGGACAGATCCACAGCAACAAATGTGGGTAGATCTGTACCTTTCTCTTGCAGAAGTTTAATCATGTCTCTGATGTTCTTATCATTCTTGTCATCCCCTTTTCTCTGGATACACCTTTGTGTGGTTTCATCTCCACATATCTTGAATAGGCTCTTCTTAGAGGCCTCAATCTCCTCTGATACATACACACCTCTAATGTTATTATGTTATTCCATATCACAGGTACACTTAAAGAACCTCACATCCCAAGTAGCAAACAAGCTCTTCCAAGCGGGCTGCCCACTTTGGGCTCAATTTGGGTTTTGGACGGGCTGCCCACTTTGGGATCAGATTGGGTTTTGGACAGGCTGAAAGCAGGCTCAGATTGGGCTTTGGACAGGCTGCCCACCTTGGGCTCAGATTGGGCTTTGGACGGACTGGTCAATTTGGTGCCACAGCACCACCTGGTAATTATGGGTTTTTAGAATCTATTCAATATTTACCCAATATCTTCTTGTATTTGTTGAATAAGATATTCGAGGTCATGCTAATCAACCCTAAGGCATTATACTCTTCCTCTCCAATTATGGAAGCATCAAGCAGGCCTATTATCATTAGTCTCAAGCCATATGCAGCATAGGCACGTGTTTATAGTGTACATTGACCTTCATACCTACATGAAGCATATATGAGTCTGGTGTTAAGCAAATTGTAATGCCACAGAAACAGTGTCTGCACTGGATAGCTGCTTATAGAGAACCTCCTTTTCATCATTCAAATATATAGTTCATCTTTATTCCCAAACTGTGAGAACATCTATTTATTGTTTCCTATTCTACATCACTTTAACATTTTCTTGTATCATTGTATAATGTCAATTTCATCTGGCTTTGTTGGAAAACTCTATATATTGTATGGTAGTGACATCTGGTGTTAATCATCAGAAGTACTAGACCAGTTGCCCTGTCCAAACCCAACCTCAGCCCACATCAAGCAGCCCAGTTTGAAACTCATCTGAGCCCAAAACAGAGAGCCCGATCGGGCCCACACTTCAGCCCAGCCATCTCCCAACATGAACTCTAAATGGGCAGCCCGCTTTGAAACTGATCTGAGCTCAAATTGGGCAGCCTGCTTTGGAACTGATCTGAGCCCAAATTGAGGAGCCTGATTGGGGCCACACTTCAGCCCAGTCATCTGCCCAACATGAAACCCAGCTCAGTTTTGCCCAACTTCAAACAGCCAATCCGAGCTAAAACCAAATTGGCCCCGTGCAGGCTTGCTACTAGGGATGTGCACTCGAGTGGAGTTGCTTGGTCAGGGCAACGCTTTTTGTGGACGCTTTAGGGCACGGCACGTATGAAGGACATGTCAGTTAGGGAAAGGAAGAAGAATGGCCATGTGTGTCCAGGCTTTACCTGAGTGCTGATACTCTTAGTGTTTTCATTAGAAGTTTTACGTCTACAACCCGCAATTCCGTGCCTTTATTGTAAGTGCTTATTATCTTAACCTTATGATGACCAAACTGTTGAGGTCTATTTAGTGTGCAGTATTGAATCACCCATGAAATTAACGCTACACACACATTTAAATTTTCATCTAGATTCTTAATCATCCCATATAACAAAGTGTTACCAATTTTGCGCCATGAAAACTGACGTAGCCATAGTGAAGAATCGTTTAAAGATACCCAAATGACCTTTTACATTTAGCCCCCAAAGCATGGCCCCACTGTCTTCCTTTTCCTACCAACGCACTTGACAATGGTTTAAGCCGAAAGTGATGATTCTCATTTCCCATTAATTATCATGATCAGTAGTTCTTGTTATCATTGGTACTGCACTGGTACCGATAAGTCAATTATAAATGCACATCGAGCTATCACTCTGCACCATGAACATTGTATCGATTAATCACCCCCACTGTACCCCCCCCCCCCCACACACACACAGTCACAGCCTTAGCTGCTTAATACAAGCTGCACCTACCTGAGTGGTTCACATGCACAAGATTATTTATCATCCATCCAGTATGTCCCCACGGTCCGTTCCACTAGAAGGTCGTGAGGATCTGTAAGTTGAGTTGAGCTGAGTTAAAAAGCGGTTTTTATTGACCAAATTTCTCTTACAAATAAAGGCAATCATTGGTTTCATGAAGCACAGTGGAATACATACAGCAAATAAAGAAACTTCACAGTCCTTTATGCAGAAAAATCAGTTTACGGTGGTCTCCAATTTAAATAATCCAAATTGGCTATCATTCTTAATTATCATCCCTCCTCTAACAAAACCCTATTCTCCACATAATTCTTATAAGCCTAAAATGGCATGCATGCCTGGTGGCATAATCATTATGTAAACCTATGATTTGAGTTGTTTGTTACAAAATATTTGTTTCCTAAGCTCCTAGAAATTATGTTAATAGAAAATGTAGTAAATATTCCTGATTTGCTATGTTTTATATATGTGGCCAGTTGAGGGAAAACATGCCTCCAGGGGGAAATGGCTTTTCAAAGTTTAAGTTACAGGCTTTAAAATGAGATATCGTGAGCTAAAATATCCCAGGTGGTTTTGCTGTAATTGATTGTCAAACCTAGGTCGGTGTGTACAACTGAAAATGGTAAATAAGCTCTAAATCCACTATATCCTATCACAAATGATGCAAAACATACAGTTTTGTTGAAAAATAACCAAAGACATCTGATGTTTTTATCATAAATTGGTTTTAGAGGGAATTTCTGAGGTCTGTTTTTGATTTTGAGTTCCTTGTGAAATGTTGAAAAACCTTTGTTGCAAAAGATTTCAATTTGGTATAATGGAGAGTTTCCATGGCAACCAGAAACAGTCATATATGCCAATTTGCAATGTTTCCATGGCAACAAATGTTCGTTTTGCATTCCCAATATGGAATGTTTTCAGTGGGGATGGAATAATTCTGATCATATCACTGGATTCCCCATAGAAAAATGGTCTAGGCATTTTTTTCATTATTTTACCCATATACTGCCCCCTGGTGGCCAAAACCAGTACTAAAAATCCCCCCTGGAGGCATGTTCTCCCCCGATGGCCCACATATATATATATATATATATATATATATATGTATATATATATATGTAATATATATATATATATGTATATATATATATGTATATATATATATATATATGTATATGTATATGTGTATATGAAATATCAAGTGAAATTATGATGAGCAGGGTTGTGGAACCGAAACAAAATACAACAGGAACAAGTATTGACTGACAGTATTTACCAGTCAGAGGCCCCAGGCTGGCTGGTGAGGGCCAGGTGGGTATAAAACCAGGTGTGGCTGGTGCAGTCCTCATTCAGCTCATTGTTCTCAGACAACAAGCATCATGAAGGTCTTCATCATTGCTGCTCTCCTGGCTGTGGCCTGTGCCCAAAAACAGGCTGATGGCCCAACTGAGGCTGACCAGCCTGCTGGACCTAGTGCTGCTGACCAGGCTCCTGGACCTCGTGCTAGTGACCAACCTGGTGGACCCATCCAGGCTGCTGGACCTAGCCCTGCTGATCAGGCTGCTGGACCTTCGTGAGTAGAGAAAATACCTCTTTCTATAACTTATATCTCATATAGAAATGAGGAAGTCATCCTTGCACTCTTCTCACTGAGATTGTTGTTAAAGTCAAAGGCCGTCCACTGTTTTATATATGTGTGACTCATTGCTTCGCAATCTCATTTTAAATAGAAATTTTGAGCTACGAGGTGGGCAGGATATACACATTATACACTTTGCAAAAGTAAATAGCACCACATTTGAAATAACCAAAATTTGTAAGCAGCAATGGAAGAGTGAACTATGGAAGTTTATTAGTGTTAGAAGTAGTGAACACTCAAGATAGAATAAGCCATCATTTGTTTGTAATGAAATATAGTGTTTTTCAAGTCATGATTAGTACAAATCAGTTCATAGGTCAGCAAAAGAATAGTGCTTTTGATTTGACTTACGTAAACATATATACATATGTATCATTATGTCTTTCCTTTTCAGTGAGGCTGATTCCAACTCTGCTAATGCCAGGAGACAACATAAGGTTAACTACCAGGCTCTGCACTATGGTGCTGGAGTCGGCACTGCTCCTTACTATGGTGTCCCCGGCACCGACCTGAAGGGAGTCCACAATGACGGATACCATGGTGGTGCTTATGGACATCATGGGGCTTACAACGGTGGATACCATGGCGGATACAACGGTGGATACAATGGTGCCCATGGTGGATATGCCCAGCATGGTGGATATGCTCAGCATGGTGCTTATGGACGTGGTCATGGTGCCCACCACGGTGGTTACCATGGTGGTTACAATGGACACGCTGCTGTCTACCACTAAGTGATATCATCAGCATTAGACGGGTACTTGAATATCCTGCTATGCATCAATAACAGTAGGATGGGGCTGGGCAATAAAACTAATAAAACTTATTTCCTACAAAATAAATTTGGTGTTTGCCGTTACTTCCATATTAAATATTCATTATAATTCATGGTCATCTCAGTTCATACATAGTGTTATATACTTAATGCTGAATTGAAATCGCCTTCTATGATTTCATATACTGTAAAACCTCCCGTATAAGCCTAACTCGCATATCAGCCGCACCACTAGCTTTGACAAAGCCTATAAGCCTTAGAGAGGGTCCCACAATTGCTAATATAGTACTATAGCAAAACTCAGATATATAGCAAATGCCAACGCCCATTGATACCGTCTCTGCCGTATTTGACGAGTGGGGGCTGGGGTAACATGGGATTAGTATGGGATGGGCCCCAGTTCCCATTTGTGAAATACGACAGAGAGGTATCAATGTAGTTGGCATTTGCGTTTAAAAAAAATTGAAGCCATTTAATGAAGGAAAGACAACTGCGGCTTTCTGGCATACTGCTCCAGCCCCCACTCATGAAATTCGACAGAGACAGTATCACTGGGAATCGGCATTTGTCTATATATTTTTATACTATTCCTAAAGAGGTCGGTCCAAATATGGGTAAAAATCTTTTGTTGGTGTAAATTTTGATTTCGCATACAGTGTGGGTATTGAGGTGCTGGCTGGCACATTTGTTGGTCTACTGTTGGTTAAATTTACATTGGCCCAACATTAGCTTGGCCACCATAATGCTAGGACAGTATCCTTAGCTCAGTATTACATCTTCCTCCAAAGGCTGTACTCACCTACCAGCCTTTTGAAGGGCAACACATTGCATGTCACCCTTTAAGAAAGGACTTTCCAAGTAGAGAAACAGAATGATAATCACCACCGTCTCTAGATCAAAATCTATAACCTAAAAATGAAAATGTATACATGATATGCATGTGATAATTACCATGATTCATCTAATAAGATAGAGGTACATTAGAGACACTATCATAAAGCTTATTGGGATTTTGGATAGGACAATTGCCATCAATATTTGTGAAGCCACTTCCCAAAGACCTAGCATTAGAATTTCTATCTTCTAGTGCAATATAATTATCACTGGAAACCTTATCTTATCAATTTTTAAGTTGAATCTATTCTTGGAGGATCCTCCTCTGTTGCCTGTTCATATTGGTTATATTCAAAATGGCATTAGCACATAAGTGACATGTGGACTTGAACAGTATTATAGATAATGACAATTAAGTGACGAGTGAGGATATGCTATCCATTTGTTGGAACTATTGCTTGAGACATTCTAGAACATATAAAATATCTTGAATATACCGATTTAATTTTGCTTCTATAACATATAAGTTTGCCGCTAGTGCTGAAGACTATATTATGAGTGACGATTGATTATAAGGCAGTCAGTAATTAATTAATAGGTATATATTACAAAGGTATATAATAAAAAATATAATGATGTCTGACTCTGCTCAAACTTCCACTACATCAGTTGTCCATGGTTTTTGCCTTCATGACTCTCACTTCTCATATATATACATATACCATGTAAGAACGAATCCTCATTGTTCAAAACTCAATTTGACGTAAAATTAATTTATCCATGATTATGATAAAAGTTTCCTGCTTTAGCCATTGTTAGGCCTATTCTTCCCCTGTTCCACCCCCCCCCCCCCCCCCCACACGCAAGGACAGCACGAACTGCTTAATGCAAGCTGTACCTATAGACACATATCTACATACGCATCATAGTTTATCCTCTGTCCACTGAGTGTCATCACTGTCTGTTCCACAAGAAGGTCATGAGGATCTGGAAGGTGGTCTCCAATTCAAATAATCAATTAGCGTAGATTCACCTCAAGACAGACACATTATTTGAGACGGATACTTGGATTTGTACTCACGCATTCTAGGCTCAGTCTCACGACTTTGTAACAATTGGATCGTCTTTGACCGGGTGACGTCTTTGACCGGGTGACGTCTTTGACCGGGAAACGTCATTATAGCATAAATTAGGCCTATCAGTAAGAAAAGGTTGGAAAAAGTCAAAGCATATTTTCCGACCATATAAAAGGACATTTATTTCAAAGTTGGTTATGTTTAAATGTATACCCTATTATGTGAATCATAGCATTATTAAGTTTTTCCTCTGCCCAGTCAAAGACGTCACTTTCTATATAAAATGTAGTTTGAAGAGCTGCACTGTGCAAAATATTATGCAATAAGCATCTGCATAAACTTTTTCCCTATAGTTGAGATATGGAAAAACACACAAAAAAAAAAGAATTTGCCTTTTCTAGCTACCTGGTCAAAGACGTCACCCGGTCAAAGACGTCACCCGGTCAAAGGCGTCACCTGGTCAAAGACGATCCAATTGTTACAAAGTCGTGAGACTGAGCCTCTAATCTCTTTATTTGTGATTAATGATAAAGTTTAAGTGTCACTTGTGAACAGTCCATTGAAAATGGGTATCAAGGGGGAATTCATAGTTAAAATTTGTGACAAGATCTTTAAAATGAGATATCATAAGCTAAGATACTACTAGTAGTCTTGTGGTAATCATATCTCGAACACAAGTTGTTATGTAAAACTGAAAATGATAAATAAGCTCTAATTCCATTGTATGAAAGGATAAATACTAAAATAGGTTGAAAAATCAGATTTGCTCAAAAAAAAGATTTTTTACGTTTCAATGTAGATTTAGTTCTAGGGGGAGTTTTCGAGGTCTGTTTTCAGTTTTGAGTATGTGATGTTATACCCAAGAGAAGAGCACAAATGCAATGGTTTTCATGGCAACTAGAAAGTGTCCCATTTACATTCCAAATTTAGAATGCTAGCATCGAAAATAGAATAATTCTTAGAAGACTCAGGGTTTGTGTCTGACTCATAGTGAATCTACCCTAAATCCCCCCTCCTCCAATGAACACTATAAATTGCCAATACAATAACGTGCATGTATTAGCTAAGTATTAAGAGAAAATGTGTCAAATAAACAATATTGGCTCGGTTATTAATGATATACCTGTTAATTGAAATCATCTTGAACAAATCTACTGGGCTATGAAACAGAAAGAAAATATTAGCCCAACATTAGCTAGGCCACCATTATGCTAGGACAGTATCCTTAGCTCAGTATTACATCTTCCTCCAAAGGCTGTACTCACCTACCAGCCTTTTGAAGGGCAACACATTGCATGTCACCCTTTGAGAAAGGACTTTCTAAGTAGAGAAACAGACGTCACCCGGTCAAAGACGTCACCCGGAAAATATCCCGGGAAAGGGGTGCTTTTTGGGCTATTTTGTCGCATTATGCCAATCATTCAGGAGTGTATCAACCTCATAATTATAGTCTACATGATGTATGGTTACAGCACCCCCCCTCCGCCCCACACACACCCACTAGGTACAAACATATATACATACTGCAGTAACATGGCCATAAGAAAAAAAGGCTGTCATATAATCCCCCCCCCCCCTCCTACCACATCGCAGCATAAATAATCAGAATTTTTTGAAAAAGTTTTAGGTTTTATTTCTCACATAGATCCAAGGGTGTCGATTACAATGTATGACGTACACATTTTTTTCCGAGAGTTTATAATGCTTATGTATATACGTATTCAGAGGCAGAAGAGAAATAATCACCTTTGGAAGGACCTTATCAACAGATAATATTATGGTCCTCCCAAGTAACCGATACATGTATGATAATGCTTAAATGACGACATTTCATGATGGACAAGTTGTGGCTTCATTTTACAACTATGGTGTAATTTAAACATCATTTAAATTGTTTTATAATAACTTAAAAAAATAATTGTTGTTATTTAAACCCCTTACGCGTTTACTATAGGTATTGAGTCGAGCATGACTTGTTTTGCAAGTGCCTTGTACTCTTTTAGGCTAGGTGTGGCTCTGATATCAGGGTCCTGCTCGTTCCAGTGTCTAGCGCATTGTACCTCAGGACTTTTTTCATATGAAGCCTTATGAATAGTATTTTATTTTAATAGAGGAGATACATTTGCTCATGTGGGTCTATTAACAGGCTGTAAATAATTACCACCAATATTTTTTCTCTTAAAAGCTAACAACTTAGTATGGACTTTAGGTATGTGTCCGTCTTTGGGTGAATCTACCCTATTTCCTCGTTTAACATATGCAGGGAAGGTCGGCACTTCTGCACAATGAGTCGCCATTGTTTGACTTGAATGCCATGAGGCCCTGGAAGGTTTCTAATTCAAGGGATGTACTTACTTTTCGTTCTTAGCTCTCTTCTCTCTAGCACACAATCACAAATTGCCTGTACATAGTACATAGGCATGAAGAGACATGCATGCAATATCATATTCATATAAAACAATCAATAACTGACCTGAGAGAATTTACCAGTCACAGGCCCCAGCTGTTGAGGGCCAGGTGGGTATAAAACCAGGTGTAGCTGGTGTAGTCCTCATTCAGCTCATTGTACTCAGACAACAAGCATCATGAAGGTCTTCATCATTGCCGCTCTCCTGGCTGTGGCCTGTGCCCAAAAACAGGCTGATGGCCCAACTGAGGCTGACCAGCCTGCTGGACCTAGTGCTGCTGACCAGGCTCCTGGACCTCGTGCTAGTGACCAACCCGGTGGACCCATCCAGGCTGCTGGACCTAGCCCTGCTGACCAGGCTGCTGGACCTTCGTGAGTAGAGAAAACTTCTATTTCTATATCTTATATACACAAAGTAATAAGAAAGTCATCCTTGCACTGTTCTCACTGAGATGGATTAAGTTGTTGGGTTAAGTGAAAAAAAAGGTGAGGGTAGTTTTAGTGACAATGACTCTCACTTTTCTGAGGGTGCACTTTGCAAAAATAACGAGTACAACATCCAAAACAAGCTGAATTGAGTGCAAATGGAAGAGAGAATTTACTAAGTTTATCAGTGTTTGAAGTAGTGAGAAAGTAGTATATGCCATACCTTGTATATTTTGTTTTTCAAGTCATGGTTAATAACAATTGATATATAAGCCGCCAAAAGTAATAGTAGGACTGCATTCTTTAGTGGCCAGCAGTACATCCAACTTACTGAACTTTAAATACTGATAGAGCTCTGATTAATGGAACATATAGTGAAACTGTTGCGGAGTGCACAAAATGCAGGCTATAGGATAATGTATATAACTCTTGATGAAAAGACAAATATAGACAATTGTAGGGGATCAGTGATATCTCCATGTCTGAGTAGTAGGTCCGCAGGGATGGACTGCTTGGATAGTCACTGCCCCCCTTCCGATTCGATCCAGTAACGTAGGGAGCGGAGAACAGTCAGACACAGGTTGGTAGCGAGAGGTCTGTGGTTTGATTCCCAACGATCCAATAACTAAGTTTTCCGCGACCTCTACACAATCTTTTAATCAAGTGTTTTTTATTGGACTTACGTTAATACATATTGTCCAATCTTTGCTTTTCAGTGAGGCTGATTCCAACTCTGCTAATGCCAGGAGACAGCACAAGGTTAACTACCAGGCTCTGCACTATGGTGCTGGAGTCGGCACTGCTCCTTACTATGGTGTCCCCGGCACCGACCTGAAGGGAGTCCACAATGACGGATACCATGGTGGTGCTTATGGACATCATGGGGCTTACAACGGTGGATACCATGGCGGATACAACGGTGGATACAATGGTGCCCATGGTGGATATGCCCAGCATGGTGGATATGCTCAGCATGGTGCTTATGGACGTGGTCATGGTGCCCACAACGGTGGTTACCATAGTGGTTACAATGGACACGCTGCTGTCTACCACTAAGTATCATTAGCACTAGACAGGTGTATAGATATCTTGCTAGCTATCAATAACAGCAGGATTGGACTTGGTCAATAAAACAACCAATTTTATACAAAATAAATTAGGTGTTTTGTATTATCTCCATATTGAAATTTTTGGTACAAATAATTCATTGACATTTCAGTTCATACGCAGTGTTATATATTTAATGATGAACTGAAATCACTTTCTATGATTTCCACATAATACTCAATTTGCTTTTTACATAATAAAGAAACCAGTTATACATGATACAAACAGAGAATGAAAACACATGCATATATATTATATATATATATATATATATATATATATATATATATATATATATATAATATATATATATACATATATAGTTATATGATGTGGCTCTACCTATCGGCTGTATCTAAAAAGATTTTGACAATATTTTATTTGGGTCGATGTATATGCAGTATTACATTATCACCTGGTTTGGCTGTAAAACTACAGATTAACTATATACCCATAAGAAGGTTGAATAAGGTAGGACAACGGGGTTTTGGAAAATAACTGGAATCCCTCACTAAATATCTCATAATTATGATGAGATTAATAGGAATCCAGAAATATAATAGTTATTGACCTACTCATGATAGCTTATTTTTGAAAAATAAAACTTGACATAATCGACCTGTCAGTTTCCAGCTGCTGCCTGTGCTGCCCTGGCTACCACAGGGACTGCCTGAGTGGAGCAGGTACTGACATGACAAAGGGTGTCCAAAACCATAGAAGGACACAATTTCTCATCTATTTGCTTGTATATTCTTGAAGTTGAGTAACACATTCAAGTTATATGCATCCCATAGACCTACTTCTGGATTGATTACTATGCTACAGGGAAGGCACTATTGCCAATTTCCGCCAGCATATTTTGGTGCCAAAACAAAATAATCTTATTCAGAAAGCTTCATTCTATCTAGAAGGTGGGGTTTAGGGAGGTTGTAGATGACCCTTTCACAAAAAAATAAACCTCTTACATAAGTGACAGATATAATGTCATAATGATTTAGAATAGTACTTATTTTCACAAAAATAAAATAAGACACCTATCAAGTCTGTACAGTCAGGAGAGTCCATGTGAATGAGATATGGCGAATTGAAATGAGATTTCACACCATTGAATTCACTTTCTGTGTGGGCAAAACCATTGGCTATACTAGCAAAACCGTTCTAATCTCACTGTCTGCACGGCAATTGTATTTATTTTGCCAATTAATATATCATTATCCCTTTAGAGAGAGGCTACAAATACCATGAATGTGAGGGATACGCTCTTTCCCTTTATCCTCATATGTCATTTGCTATTGTAAGACTTTTTCATAGCTAAGACATTTGCCATTTCATTTGGGTTGTTTAGCACTCTGACACATACAGGATCGGGAGAGAGAGAGCCGTAATTGACCTACACACAGAAACGTAAAGCTGTCAACTGTGTCTCCCACGTGGCTCTGGCAAAAATAGAGTGTCAAACAGCGATTGACTCTGCTATTGACACTGATAGTAGAGGGTCAACTCAAGTTGACACTGATGGTAGAGAGTCAACTCAAGTTGACCCTTCATATAAGCAGAGTTAATTAGGAATGGTAAGAAAAACATTGTAGTTGCAAATATTTACAGACCCCCTGATGGAGATAAGGCGAAATTTATTGAGACTTTTAACAACAAAATTGAATTGGCAAATTTGAGACGTAAAGATTTAATTATAATGGGAGATTTTAATTTTGACTTTTTAGACCCTATCAAAGTTTCAACAAAATTAATGAAAATCTGTATTAATCTTTTGGGCCTGAAACAACTAATTGACATTCCAACAAGGAGCAATGAAAATACTGCAACATGTCTAGACTGGGTGATCACTAACACGTCAAAGCTATATAAAAGTTTTACCAGGGCATGGAACATCAGTGACCATGTGGTCGTTGGTATCACCCTCGTAGACCACTATGAAACATCCACAAAGGTTAAATTCTCTGGGAGAACTTATAGGAAATATAACACAGATCTGTTTAAAGCTTGTATTAGGGGTGCAGACTGGGGACCGTATGATGATTGCGAAAATGTAAACCAGAGATGGGAGTTTATACTTAATATACTAACAAGACAACTCGATATTATGTGCCCGGTAAAGGAATTTAAGGTAGCACAGGACAGGTCTCCATGGATAACAGACCATATATTGGAACTGATACATGATAAAGATTGTGCTCTGAAAAAGGCTATCAGAACTAAGTCTCAAGACGATTGGGAGATGGCCAAGCGCCTGCGGAACAACACTGTTAAGTTTATACGTAAAGCAAAAGCTAAATATGTGAAAGACGCATTGGAGGAGAACAGGGATGATAGTAAAAAATTCTGGAAAATAATAAATAAATTGGTAAAGGGTGAAAAAAAATCTACAAATTTTCAATTAATTAACAAAATTGATGATATAGCGGTTGAGCATGAGAACACACCTGACTTTATAAATGAGTATTTTCTAAATATAGGGCCAAATCTGGCGAGAAATTATGCTGAACCGTGGTCTTTTGATGGGGAAACTAAAGCCCCAACGCTATTATCCTTTGAAACAAATCTGGAAGAGGTTGTAGATATTATCAAAGATATTGATATAGCCAAGGCTTCCAGTATTGACGGAGTCTCCTCCAGGGCGCTTAAGGACTGTCTGTCAGCCATTCCAGAAAAAGTTGTTGATTTGTTTAATTTTTCTCTATCTCAGGGCATGGTACCAGATAGCTGGAAGGTTGGTACGGTAATACCTCTTCAAAAAGAGGGGGACAAATCTGACGTTGAAAATTTACGACCAGTAACCCTATTACCGGTAATAGGTAAGCTGCTTGAAAAGGTTGTAAATAGTCAGTTAATGAATTATTTTGAGTCGAATGATTTATTGGACAAAAACCAAGGCGGTTTTAGAAAGGGTCATTCAACAATTGACACGATAGCTCACTTCACCGACAGTATATATAGAGGGTTAAATAACAGACAATACACAATAGCAACACTAATCGATCTAAAGAAAGCTTTTGATACCGTAAATCACTTAATTTTAATGCAAAAACTGGAAAAAATGGGAATTTTGGGATCAAGTCTAAATTGGCTAAAAAATTATTTAGAAAATAGAAAACAAAAAACTTTTGCAAATGGGATAGTTTCAAACGAAGGTGAGGTGAGCTGCGGAGTACCCCAGGGGTCGATATTGGGCCCTACCCTCTTTTTAGCCTATATAAATGACCTCAAAAATGTGTTAAAATATTGTACGTCTTTTTTGTACGCAGACGATACCGTACTGTCTCTAACGGGTGATAATTTACAGGGTTTAACAACAAATATGCAGGAGGATTTAAAGTTGCTAAGTAAATGGTTCTGTAAGAATAAGCTCACTTTAAATGCAAAAAAAACAAATTATATAATATTTGGCCTTAGGTCTAAGCTGAAGGAAATTGTGAACCACTCTTTAATGTTAGATGATAAGAAATTAGAACGGTGTATTTCTGTGAAATATTTGGGGGTCACGATAGACCAAGTATTAAATTTTAATATGCAAGCGGAGCTAGCCTGTAAAAAAATGATTTTTAAGTCGTATTTGCTGGCAAATTTAAATGAACTTTTGGACACAAAAACCCTCTTGGATATTTATAAGACCATGGTATTGCCCCATGCTGACTACGGGGATATATTTTATGATATTGCAAACAAAAATGTATTAGATAGATTACAAATAATTGAAAACAAAGCGCTTAGGAAATGTTTAAAGGTCAATCATATGTACCCCACCGTGGCGACACATCAGGAGGCCAAAATATCAAAGCTAAAGCCTAGGAGGATTATGCATCTTTATAATTTTATGTTCAAACAGCAGAAAAATAAAGAAATGTTAAATGATAGACAAATATTTACGAGAGCGCATGATGCCAGCCTGTTCAAAGTATACCTGCCCAAAAATGAGACTGGGAGAAAGAATGTTCTGTATAGAGGAGCCATGTTATGGAATAGTCTTGATGTAAATATAAGAAATTTAGAATCGTATGAGGATTTCAATTTAAATAGAAAAAAATGGCTCGGTAGCACAAACTACAACTTTATGCATTTTTGAACTACGCTGTGATACAAAGTTTCGGTGACATAGGCCCACCCCACCCCTTTTTTCTCTCCCCCCCCCTACACAGGTCCCCACTAGTTGTATACATATTCTTATATCTATCTATGGATAAAAATGTGATCTCAGATGTAAATATTCATCGGCCAAATACATACTACTCATTAAATTTGTAAATTCATGTATATTGAAAATATACCGGTATACAGCGTTGAATATACATGAATACTTATGCACAGGGAGCCCATCCCTTACTGTCATACATACATGCAACATTACTCAGGTGGATATTATCGAGGAATAGAATGTATTTCACAATACGGTCCTTTATATATACATACATATACTTTATTTGTTTGAAATGTTAGATCCAACCCAAGTACACGATGATAGTCAAAATCTATATTTTCATGATAGAAAATGATGTAATCGCGATGTGATATTTTGGATGTATCTAATGTAATAATAACTATGTATACGCAATAGCATTATTATTGATGATATTATATACTATACGAGGTTAAAATCATATACATGACACTGGATAAGGATGTAAATCGAGCTGAAAAAGCTCTCTCTTTATTCAGTATAAATAAACGAGGATGTGTTATGCACATCTCTCAAATCAAAAAAAAAGAAGTCATTAGCTGTTTGACTCTCTTTTTTACCAGAGCCACGTGAGAGACACAGTTGACACCTTTACTTCTCTCTGTGTACCTAGTTGAATGAATGAGAACCATATGGCCACAGTGAAAATCATAGGTCATTGTTCCGCAGGTCAGATTATGTGTCTAAAGTTACTTGATTATTGTGTTATTCCTACTAGTATATAAAAGGAAAATTCCATATCCTAGGTAGCAAGTAGAGGTTACTTTCAATTTAACAATCATAAAATAATTTTGGCAATGTTCGGCCAAGAAGACATGCTTATGAAATGTATGGACAAGTTTGGCACTTCAACATCAAACCAACTCATGACATTGACATTTTGACCAGTGAGGCTTATAGTTTTACATATAGAGCCAACTGTCCGAACAATGGTAAAATTACCAATAGCCGTCAGCGTCTGTACAACCTTTTCATTCTGATCTTACCATTGGCCTAATGCCAAAAATAGTTTAACACTGACTATTTTCACACTTTTTTTTCATATTGCAATAGAAATCCGCTTTCCCCAAGGGCTGTACTATCCTGCTAGCCTTTTGAAGGGTTATATTGGACTCTGGAGTAGAGAGCCCATTGTCTTAACCACCCCCAAAGCCTATTCACCTGCCAATGATTCAAAGGATTATGAACCCATAAACTCCCTATTTTGGACATGCCAGGAACCAGCTTCAGCTATAGGTCTCACAAGGTAGAATCACTGCAGCCCGATCATGTGGAATACCTCTTATTATATGATATGGAGAGATTGCTAAATGTTTTGGAAATGTTTGTTGTATTTAAAATGACATTACCAAAAATATCAGAGGACCACCAATGTTCTTCCGGTGAGTTACTCATAGTGAAAGTACAATGATGATATGGTGCATGTAAAAGGTTACCTGCGGAGTAAAGCTGAGAAACCTCACCCCGTATTGCCCCTTACTAAGACACCACAATAACACCATATGGAAACTTCAGTATTTCATACAACACATGAGGTGCAGTGGTCTGTATTTACAAAATAATCAAACCGGACCGCTCCCGTACCACCCGCAGGGGAATATTTGTATGGGCGAAGATAGGAGAGTCCAGATGGATTGACCTCATGAACTTGAGTGCATATGAAACCAAATACAAACACTCTTCAACCAAAGCGTTTGTCTTTGTAGGATGCTACTGAGGGGAAGGGTGCAGTGGGAAGGTGAGGTCACATGGGGTCAAGGTCGATTTAAGGTTAAGGTGAGTTTATCCTCCTGTGTCTGAGGTAGGCCAGATCCCTGAACAAGGCCCGGCTCATAAGGTACCGCATTCACTTGAATAGGCGCAACTGTATCAGTGGTATCATTCACCATGCGCTATTCCGGACATGTGCTTAGGCAAGGTACAGAAGTGGCCAAATCATTTATTTCAATACCCTCATTTATCCTACTCTCATGAAATGCCTGCGCGTATATGAGGCCCTTGCGATTATTCAAGGAACTGACAATAAACTCTTGCTGTTATTACATGGTTCTTTTATAATTGTTCCTGCAGGCAACTGTCTGGGTGTGAGATAACTACCAGCAAAGTGGTGCCGCTGCAGTCCATGCCTCACATGTATGCAGTACCAATGGTCTGAAGGATGAAAGTAGGATTTCCAGGATCTCATATTGGTCAAAAGGTAGGGTGAGGAGTAGCCCCCTGTCCTGCCGCGGCCACGCAGTAATGTATGCATTGTATATATTAAGCCACCCCCTCCCTGTGACCCCCTAAACCAACCAAATGCTTTCTTAAAACAATCCCAGAGAGAGTATGCCACACTCATATGGGCTAGAGAAGAACAAACAGCCAGAAGCAGCCAGTTGTAGAAAGCAGATACAGAAGTCGAGAGATAGCTTCAGACAGATACAGCGTGAGGGTGAACACTAGGGAGGCTTACAATACAAGTAATACACAGGAGTACCCCGCTTAAAACTTCTCTTCGAAATCGAGCATTTCCCACAGTCTACCTGTAACCATGGCCATTAAGCTGCGGAGACAATACGGAGGCCTTGTTGCTATGGCCACCATGCTCAGTATTCTCGTCATCCCCGTGCTTACCGTGTTTCTCCTCATCAACACACCAGATGAAGGTTGTCACAGAAGCGCATCACGTTGTCATGGAAACAATGTTGGGGAGCCTAACATAAAGTTTGTCCCCCACCCGGAGGACTCTTTCCTGCTCACTGTCACTACTGATACGGAGAAAATGACAGTACTGGGAGTTAAATCACCTTTAGATGTCACACTCAGGACAATTACCCTCCGCGACACAAGAAGTGAACAACTACAGAGTAACGGCAGTGCTAAAGTCATTCTCCACAAGGGAGCCATCTTTGAACATGTGACCAGCATTGGGGACAATATGACATTGAATGTTAATTGGGAGAACTTGGATAACGTACACATTTCCCTGTGGACCCCACACGGGAGGGACGTTTACAAAGCTGGTAACTTAACCAGCGGCCACTTTGAAGCATGGCTGGATTTGAGTGAGTACAAAGAGACCATTGACAAACTTACAGGGGCTTCTGATGCCCTTAATGCTGAACCAAACTGGCCACTAACAGGAGATGAGCACACACTGCAATCACCCGACTGTTCCCAAGGCAATACCTTAGCTATTAGGGCGACGCAATGTGGGGTGGTGGCGAAGAGCGGAACCACATTTACAGGTGAGTTCTCCAGCCCTGGAGGAGGACCTGGTTTCCCTGTACAGGTGGTTCCTTACCTGGACACCAGGGGGTGTCTGTGGGGGAGACATGTGCCTAATTACCACCTGTTGGTGCCTAGCTGGGGGAGAACACACTCTGGAGGAGCTGAGGCCACCTGCAGGAGGATAGCGGCCACTGTGAATGCCAGCTGTGAGGCTGTACAGTCCCTGAGAGGGGATGTAGCTCGAGGGCTGTGTCTTAAGATGGCATTCGGAGTTCAGGCTGCTTTCCCCTTAGTTACCAACCTGGGCTATCCTGTGCACAAGCTGTGCGGCCTTGGGATGGCCATACCACGACGCCTCTGCTCAGTCCTACAGCAAACACCAAATGCCCTCACCAAAGCCATCGGCAAGTGTGAGAAGAAATCAGCTGATGAATTTGAGATGTCTATAAACAAGTGCAACCGTCCATCTACAGCTGTGAACCTCACACTCACTGCAAACTACCCATGGGGATCAAACGTTCAGAAGATGGTCCTTATCCACTCCCCCGACCCCATGCTGCCCAGCCACGACTGCCTCCCCTGCTCCAGAGGACTCATCCAGCTCTTCAATTCAATTGGACCTCCAAGGTTCCTCTTCCACCCAATTATAGTCACCACTAACAAGCGTGGAGTGACTTTCTTTGCTGTCAGATTCGGCCACAGTTGTGCTGCTAGACAGAGGGTTGACTATTTCGGCCAGTATGAGAGTTTCCACGTGTGTGAGGGGTGCAGCTCCGTGGATGGGGCGGGGGAGTACTCGTGGACGTTCTGTGCGGCGCGGCTGGACCCCTGCTGCCCCGGCTCCCTGCTAGTGCGGCTCTATGGGCAAGGGGACCAGGGAGTCACAAGTCTGACTCTACATGGTCCTTTCTGCAAGTAATTTAAGAAGCTACCCAGTATTTCAATTGATGACTATTAGGATTCGCCTTGACGTTGAGTATGACTAAACTCATACATTGTAACAGTTAAACTGTCTTAGAACATTGAAACACGTGACAGATTAACCCATGGGAACACATTTTGCCTTGCTGCTTTAACGTGCTGAGAGTATTGTCGGCTCCACATGTATTTAAAATATGCGTCCAGGGACGTCACTATAGCCACACGTAACTACCCCTATTTACAGGTAGGGGGCGTCCGTGTGCCGGGGAGAATCGCAATGGGGGATTACCATGATTTTATGCCGCTAGCGTTAGTGTGGCAAAGTGACAATACATCCAGTTAGTTTAGTCTAGTATTGACTACTATAGCTATGTAACTATGGAAGCACCTCATTGCTATGCATATATATATATATATATATATATATATATATATATATATATATATATATATATATATATATATATAATATATATATATATATATATATATATATATAATATACATATATAATATACATATATAATATATATATATATATATATATATATATATATATATATATATATATATTTACAGATTGTTTAAGTACTATTCAATTGACTTATTTTGAAAGCTGACTATTTGATACACAGAAGGCAGAGTTGACGAATGAAGTTGTTATGATACAATGAACAGACTATCTGACTAGTAGGCCTACAGTAGTAGAAAAAATACATTTAACGCTGGAAGACCGTATATATGTATCAATAAAGAACCTTAATTGGCACCTGGAAGCTAATGTTCCGAGCTCTTTTTTTGATCGAACCACTACCCTTTGATACAATGATTGTAAGCATTTTAAAGCAGTATTTATCAACTAGGCCTATTTGTGAAGCAGTAACTGATCGGACTATAGAAGAACATCTATAAAGTGGTGAAATGTACCGATGCTACACAATTGGGACCATTTTATATCATGGTTATGGGTAAAGTGCTATTATTGTTATGGAGGTATCAGGCTCGGTTGGGAGGTTTCAGTAGTGGTACTTATACAGTTGTAGATTTTATAATGATTCTAAGGACTTTGTCTCAATCGGATCAATATACCATAAGCCCTTTTCTCTCTTTTTTAAAAGGAAAGTATAGTGTTCTAATGCAACAATGGAGCACCGATGCATCTGCACACAGACATGCCTGAAGAATTATCATTCCAATGAAGTTGCCCCGCCTTTCTTTACATATCCTTAGGACGGCCAGTGCTTTGTGTCAGAGGGTTACCAAAACGTATTGATGTGTGCAGTAAAAATGCCCCTCTGAGAGCCAGCATATTCTGTCAGAGGCCCCCCAAAACGTAGTGATGTGGGGAGTAAAAAGTACCCTCCAGATGCCAGTGCTTTATGCAGGGGGGCTACCAAAACGTAGTATGTGTAATGGATTTTCAAGGTTTTTGACTTCCATACAGTAATGATGTGTATTCAAAGAATTTTTACTCTCTATTTTTAATGTAATCTGCCCTGTCGAATACACATTAGCCCATCTTGGTTGGTGTAGTTGCAAATGCAAAACGTTTTGAAACGTTTTGGGAATTCTGTTTGGATTCAAAAGAATTAACAACACATTCAAAGTAAAACGTTATAAAACGTTTTGGTGGCAGGATTACTCTGCAGTGCTCCCATACCAAACCGTATCAGACTGTTTTACGAAAAAGGTGTCAATATAGCAAAACGTTTTAAAACGTTTTGGAATTGGTCTCTCTTCAGTGCTCTTGTTAAAGTGAACAGTGGTCAAAACACATCAAACTGTTCTGGTATAAGAACCTCTAAAGCAAAACGTTGTAAAACGTCTTGGCAGCAGGATTTCTACATCAGTCTGATGCCAAATCGTATCAGAACGTTTTGAAAAGAAATTGTTTTTACAGCAAAAAACGTTTTGAAACGTTTCGGTAGCAGGATGTCCCTCAGATGGTACCAGATCCTGTCAGACGGTCCCTCGTAGCATACCGTAAAACCTTGCGTATTAGTCTAACTATAAGCCGCAGAGACTTTCTGAGTTGTCATGGGAAAAACTTGCGACGCGTATTAGCAGCACCCCTAACTTTAGCCTGAGGCTATAACCTACACATGAAGTGAGGGTCCTCCTGGTGGCCCTGTGCGACCTCCTGGTGGCCCGTACCGCCTCCCCGTGGCCCATGAGGCCTCCATGAGTAGTGACAGCTTTTTTAGCACCCCCCGACCTAAAGTAGTACAACTACCGGTATTTGGGGGTCACCCTTCCCTCATTGGCGCTGTTAGGATGCTGGCAGGTGGTCTGCATTGTCTTAGGGCTGAGGTGCGAGTGGGCTGCATTGTCTTAGGGCTGAGGTGTGAATGTGATGCATTGATACTGGTACCTCCTGGGTAATTTTATAGTGATATTTGAAATTCAAATTTGGGAAAACTCGTGTATAAGCCGCACCCTGACTTTGTCCTGATCCTATAAGCTGCACTGGCGATCTGACTCGCGTACTAGCCACGGCCTTTACGTGAGGTTTTACGGTAGTACCAGATCTCATCACATGGTACCAGAACATATCACATGGTGTTAGATCTCGTCACTTGGTACCAGATGTTGTCACATATGGTACTAGATCCTTAAACATGGGAATACTTGAAACTAGGGGCTCTTGATAGGGGAGTCCCCATGTCCCCATGTCGATCTTAAGAAATGCTCATGTTGTCATGTCGATCTTAAGGAATGGCCATGTTGCCATGTCGATTTCATCATCAAGTCCCATGTCACTAAGCCTAAAAAATGCCCATGTCGCAGTGTCGAATTAAGGGATCTAGGGCCATAAACCAGATCCTGATGATACCTGGTACTGGCGTCATTCCTGCTGCTCTACTAGTTTTGATACATATCTATCTGAATTTTATTTGCATGAATATTTAGACACCTGCAGTATTTCATTCATTGGTTTCTTATGGAAAAATGATGAGACAATTCTCCAGTGAACAGTAATACGTAATATAACATGGAAATAACGTTTCCTGAAGGTAAGGAAAACGTTTGAAAAAAACGTATATATAACGTTATTTAATGCAAATTAATTGACTCCAATTAACGTAATATTAAAGTTATACCACAACGTTTGATTGTACAACCTTATTATGGCGTTATTTTACGTTTTTTAGAATGGATTTTGACTGAAAATTAACGTTTAAAAAAGTTATTTTACGTTATAAAACGGTGATGGAGAGCGTCCTACTAGTATTGTAAATTCAAGTCGGGAAAATACGACCTCTGTGGGATTTGAACCTGTGAGAGTAGGGCTAAGGTACCAGTGCTTAGACCACTCAGCCATGCCTTATTTAAATAGTGCCTGGCACTTATAACGCTTACTGAAGGATAAACTCCAAATCCTAAGGGTACATACAGCATATCCCCATTTATAAGCCCAGGCATATACTGATTTCAAGTGATATATTGACCAGGCACGTAAACAGGCCAGGCTTATACATGAGGCAGGCTAATAATTTAGCTCCATGGCCTCTCTGTCTAAGGCACAGGGAATGTGATCAGAAGGTAGTGAGTTTGATCCCAACCATCACCACCAATGAACTGTTTTCTAATCCGGATCAGAACAGTTATATTCAATTTTGATTTTTAGTTTTAATTTTACCTAATTAATTACATAATTACATAATATGCCAGATCTTTTCTCAGAATATTCACATAACACAGATATTCAGGGTTGTTTGATGTATTTACCAGGGCTCTTCACCCTATTCTAGTTTGTAATTTGTATGCATACAAGAATTAACTAAATATCCCAATAACAAGTAAAGTTATGACCAGAAAGGTGAAATCTTATAATTTTTGGCTCCCTGCCCCGGCTTACCAAAGACCTGTAAATTCCCCCCGTATAACCAACCTGTATTTTTGTCTGATTCATCTCTCTTCTTTTGTTATGATAGGAATATTGTATTGACCCTAAATCAAAAGTACGATTTTAGGGCTGAGGTGCGAGTGGGCTGCATTGATAGGAATATTGTATTGACCCTAAATCAGAAGTACGATTTTAGTACGATTTCTGGGTCAAGGGAGTACGCTAAATACGCT